>CM056209.1:49288735-49677998 GCA_029692085.1 Gymnothorax javanicus
CATGACCACCAAAGTTGCTAAGATACAGTGGCTTCCTTTTACGGTGTTTCTGCTGTTTTTGTTCCGCATCAGACAGCCAGGTCTGTCTCCCCGTTAGTGATCCTGCTCTTCATGTGAGAAAAAACAAACGATGGTGAGTAAAAACAGTCTTGCTGAGATGACATTCAGTGCCAATCGCTCAATTCTTCCTCAACACTGAAACATTTACTCTCTGAGAGTCAGTGTTGGTCTACTTCACAGGAGCCCGGATCATCAGCTCACGTCGTCACACATTCTCACACAAACACACTCAGTGGATAATGGACAATAAACTGCTGTTTGCTGTATTTTTATTTTATACCTCTTTAATATAATCCAGTGCATGTGCTTATCAATGACCCAGTTTATTCGTCTCTTCCCTCTCTCCGATACAGTGTTTTCGATAAAGATTACAGTAGGAAAGGTTCACAGAGATCCCACCGGCAGCCAGCACAGTGCGGTTCACACATTCCCTTATTGCTTTTTCCCAGAGTTCTGAGTTTTGACAAAGAAAAAAAAATAAATACTGATAGCCATTGATCAACAGCAAAGCGGTCTCAGAAAATCGCAGTCATTATTAAGTCTCTTTAGAAACAAGCAGAAACCATCTGACAGAAATAAACGTGGTCCATACTCTCTAAGTCCTGCAAATTTTCATTCTTCGAAGTGACTATTACCGATTACAGTCAACGGTTACAATTCATTCAAAAAAAGAAAAGAAAAAACTCATAATATCAATGATGATAAAAGGTAGAAGGACAATTGTTTGGGCAGCTGTGTTTATTCAAAACTGAACTGATGTTGGAATAAATCAAGGTTATAAAGTAAAATTAAAAAAAAAAAAAAAATAATTCTATAAAATTGGGAATATATAATTTGTGACACAAATCAAGGAAAACACAAGTGAATAAAAGCCAGTTTTCGTACCTTATACTTTTACGACATTGGGGAAACGGGAGCTCAAATTAGAGTTTTTTCGAGGATCACACCAGTATTATCCTGCTAGGGCAAGCTCAGTGAGATAAGGAACAGTGCTTCTGAAGACTGTTCTTTTTGTTGTTATTGTTAACTTCCACTACAAATACAGATTTGAATGAACCGCTTCAGATGTAGACAGCATGGCCAAAATTATGTGGACGCCTCATTCCTAATGCGCACCAGTGTCCCCCTTTGCCTCTGTAACAGCATCCACTCCTCTGGGGTGGCTTTCCACCAGATGTTAGAACGTTGCTGCAGTGATGTGACTCACTTCCTGGCAGAAGAAAGCACTATGGAGTTGGGTAGTGATATTGGGTGATTAGGCCTGGTTTCAGGATTGCAGTGGCTGTGATTTGGGTTGAGGACAGGGCTCTGTGCAGGCCAGTCAAGCTCATCTTGACCGATCTTTCATCACCGTGGAACGGACACACCCAGCCCCAGACCAAGGGGTGTCTACATACTTTTGACCACGTAGCGTATCACCCAAGGCGGCTGAGCACAGCATACTCGTGAATTATGATACTGCTGTACTGCATAAGTCACAAGGGTCAGCCTCATTACACAGGTCTCATGCACACCTTCCTTTCAACACAGCACCATTCTTAACCCTTTGAGCGCCAAATACATTTTTAAGGAATTAAACATAATTATCCTGAGCTGTTGAAAACCTATCATGTGGCAACTTGGTTAAAAGAGCTCCCCTGCAGGAGCTCTTTTAACCAAGTTGCCACATGATAGGTTTTCAACAGCATCTGACTATGATATCTTACATCATTGGGCAACTATAGTTGACCACGGCGCTGAAAGGGTTAATGCCTTGAAAAGAAAATTAATAGTTAACAAAAAAGCATTGTCTTATTACTGGTTACTCTCGCAGGAGAGTCACAAATGCCTGCAGACGAATGAGGAGCCGTTTAAATCATTTTTACGTTTCTTTTTGGCTTTTTATGGCTACTTGAAAATTTTGGGCGTACAAAAGATTTTGACTGGCAGTGTATATGGGGGAATGTCTACGGCTGACTTTTACAGGAGACGCAACTCGGTAAAATGTACTGAGACTTTACAATATGTTCCATGTTAGGGCTGATTCGGCTCTGAACATTTTACTGTGTGCACATAGTTCTGTTCAGAGCTCTACCCCTACAGCAAACAATGCAAGCTTGATTAACAGATAATGAAGTGTTGAACTTGGGGGGTTGAGGGGGAGACGTTGAGAATCTGACTGAATCGTGTGATCTCAATCCTTCTGACTCGACAATTGCTGCCGCATCACGTCACACCTCCCCAAAATCAGAGGCGGCTGAGAGGGATAAACAGATAAATAAATAAACACAGAACGGAGAGGATTAGGCCTAGATACCAGGGAAAATCCCAAGCAGAATCAAACACGCTACACAGAACAATTCGCTACCACCAAGAGGCGAAGATTCACCTGAGGGAGAGGTCACAGGTTTCCAAATTCCAGCATGTACTGTGACATGCCGCTAAATTAAATGACTAAGCACTGCCCGATCATGTACGCACTGTGTGTGCCAGCCAGCGTGAAAAGACTGTTCTTTCTACTGGCATTGTCCAGTGGGACAGTCAACTAATTCAGGAGTAGCTAGAGTGATGTAATGACGAGGTGTCAGCCAAAATAATAAAAACCTCATGCGACGTGTGCGGTGTTTGATGTTTAATGCGAGGCTGAGCAGCAGCTGGAGACTGCATACTCTCACCAAATCCCTCCCACTGCGAAGTCAGAAAATGAAACGGCTTCGGTTTCTGTTATGGCCTCTCATTTCTCTCCAAGATCTGAACTCACTGCAGCCTCTCCGTTCATAAATAGAGCATCTGCCGCCTCCACCAATATCTTATGTCACAACATTCCTCTCTACCGTGAAATTTACGAATAAGTATTTAGGCATTGACATAATCTTTAAAGGATTGTGATTCATGACTCACTCCACCTGCCAGCGAGTGCCCAAAATGGTATTGAGGACATTCACATGCAAATGGAGTGAACCATGTGGGAATGACATCCTTTGAAATAGCATCAATGTCCAAAAACATTCGGACAGCTCACATTATTCATCTGCATTCTGTGTCAATACAAATACTTTCCAAGTAAATCTAATCCTCTTCCTAAACTAAATCTAAGTCTGACCTTCAGAAAGTTTTAAAAAGGTGGTCAGAAAGGTTGATACACCTCGAGTGGCTTGCCTTCATAGTCCTGCGAGCAAACACCTCCTCACATGTGTATTCCCAATGGGAATATGTTCGCCGTTATCGAGAGACTGTCTGTCATACCGCATCACACTTTCAATACATCAGTGTCTCACTGCATCCATCTCTTTCTCTCAACGACTCGCAAATCAACCTCCCTCTCAAACTAATTCTTCAGAAGCCATTTGGCAGATGTCTCTCTCCTTCTTTCTAAAAGTTATACACTGACCAGAGTCATTGCTTGCTTTAATCAGGTGATGTTAATTTTTGGATCTTAGTTGATTTTGGACATTTTGTAAGTATTGTGTATTTATTTCTTGCATTAGAGGAGTTTGTGCATCACCATGCTGTGCTGGGAAGCTCTGACAGTCTGTGCCGTTTACAGTGACTCCGTCTAAGCGAGAGGCAGACAGACGGGCTGGGAACGAGTGAAGGTTTTACACAGCATGATGCAGCAGCTGAGGAACAGGCCCGTTAAAGAACGGCCGCACAGGGGAGAATGACTGACGACACGAAGCCCTTGGAGACGACTCAGTCGATTTCAGGAATCAGGGTGTCCATTAACCAACAAAATCTTCTGCTAACTCCCACAACTTCACCATTAAAAAATATTTTACTCTTATATTTACGCTTAGCATCTTATTCCCTTTCAGGTAGAGTAGCTGAGTTGAAATTACGGCTTGCTTGACAAGTGTCATTTCTTGCCCCATCAGAATAACTTGAAATGAGTCAAAATAAGAGTCAACATAATATTTTCTGCCTCAATACCAGATCATTTGATTGTTAAGACTAACTTTTTTGCAGTGCTGGATGACTGTGCCGACTTAATAACTTCAGCATTGGACGATACACAAGACATGCTAATGACTGATCCTCTGCACAGGTTTTTAACATGACAGGTTGGATGGTTATGTATGATGACTTGCGATCGAAGAAACACTGGAACACTGTCCTGCTGAAATCGAGACTTCAATTAGTCATGAGCACCTTCTACGCATGGGAGACGCGGTAGCGCAGTGGTTAAGTGTGCTTGATTTGGGATCGAAAGGTCCTGAGTTCAAGTCCTTGCCACAGCCTTCGCGGTGTGTTCTTGGGCAAAACACTTCACTCCCACACTCAACGCCCCACTCCACCCAGGGTGTATAAATGAGTACCAGCAAATTGTCAGGCAAACCTGACTAAGAGCTGGGGGAGTACCTGCGATGGACTGGCATCCCATCCAGGGGGAGTAGCAGTACTGCTAGAAGCTTCATGCCACCAAACTGGGGTTAAGCATCCACCTGATGGGCACTAGGCCTCGAAACCGTCTATGCACAGTGCCATATTTTCAAGAAATGACACATCTTCAGGGGCCTATTCCACAAAGCAGAATTGCTGAGTTACTCCAGAAAACTGCAGTGTAAAGCCATAAAAAACAGCACTTTTCACATCAGTCGATGTTCCAGATTATACTTCGGGCAGTTATCTGGCCAGCTTAGTAATCCTGCCTCCTGGAACGGGCACCTGGATCGCTGCGATCATTGCTACTAAACCCAGTGGTGAAAGTCTACAGTCTTGCACTTCTGTAATCACTCCAGTTCACTGAAATGTGGATGCTGATGATGCATGCAGAGGAGTCATGTGAGTAACGGACTACGTCCATCTCCCCAGCATGAGAGCACTGCTAGGAGGGCCTGTCCACTGTTTGTCATGACTCACGGTGTACAGTTTCCAACTGAGTAAACGGACTGAACGAATCATGGCTGGCAGCGGTCAGAGTTCAGGCAAAGTGTCACTTTGGGCTTGTTACGTTCGGACGTTTTCTTGGAAACTGAAGTGGAAAATCCTGCCAGGCAGCAAGGACCTACATGAAACATTTTCCGAAAAGCACTTTCTCTTAATTTGGGAAATATAGAAAGCACTAATGTGTTCCAACAAAAAGCTGTGCAATTATTTTTTCCCTGGAACTGGGCAGCTGAGATTGTCCTGCGCTGATACAAAGAGGCTTCAGAAAGGATGTCTCTGTGTTCTCTGGCTTATTGATGAGTGATGGCTCAATCAGAAAAGGGAAATAACTCATTGTGGCTTGGCGATGAATTCTCCAAGAGGACTAAATAATTATTCCGAAATAAAAGCTGCCCATTTACATTCGTAATCAACTTCTCCATGATCCTATCAGTGTTCCACAATCACGGAGGATGTGTCTTTTTTGCTGGTTCTATGCTAGCTTTGATTGCTACCAAGGTCCTCAACTAAAGGTAAACATCAGCCAAAAGTGATACCGGTATAAATTTACGTCATTTTATTGAAGATTGATATTCAGTGGGATGAAGAATGTGTTTGTTGATGTTACAAAATGGACTGTGGAAGTATAGAGTATTTCTACTTGTAACCCATGCTACATGTTACCTGCTAGCAATGCAAAATGTAAATTCTTATGACAAACAAAAAAAATGTATTCTACTATCTTTATGCCAGAGAAATCTAGTATAGCTCTGTACCTATGAAACAGAACTACTGATATTCATAACTCTTTTTTCTTTACTGGCATATTTTAGAGAATGTGGGGGTCAGAGGGCGTGATCAAACTATAGATGGCTACACAAACACTTTAATGGAAGTCTGTCATTTTGGAAAAGGCAAATCTCTGGTCAGGAAGGCCTATTCTCATGAAGCAAAAGCCCACACACACACACACACACACACACACACACACTCAGAAAGCAGAGCTCCTCTAGCCTTTGTGCCCTTAATTTTGGCTATACTAACTTGGAAGACTTATGAATTTTAAGGACGCTGTCGAACTAAAGCGGTCAACCTACTACCAGAGTGGATTTACTGCTTACAGATACCATCAAGAGTCAGCAATCTCCCCAGGCTACATCAGGTATAATAATGCGTTTTGATAAAATAAGCAAACAAACAAACAAAAAAAAAACACCTTGGATGACAAGAGTTGGATTTTCTACACCAGGAGAAATTTTTTTGGTTTCCTTCTAATCCTCAAGCTGTTTATCCACATTGGAAGATTTAGCAATGTCTTTAATACTTAGAAATAAAACTTAAAGAAAATGGATACACGAAAGGATGGAATATAGGTGATCCATGATGTGAGAACACAAGATGTGTACATACTGAATAATGTGATACAAGTCACTGGTAAAAAAAAAAAAAAAGTTATATGCAGGTTTAAGTGCATAGGTCCCTGCAAGAAGACATTTTTTTCTCTATGAGCAATCTAATGAAGCCCCGGTTGTTTGATTTGGCATAGATAACAACAAATGACATTAGGGGTCTCACCTGATTCAATTATAATCTCACACCCTCCTATCACTGGATGCAAAGTATGAATAAATAACAGGTTACATAAGTCTTCATGGATAAAAAGGGTCAGGAAAAGGCAAAATAACAGTGTAAACTGGAGCTCTAGGTCACCTGGTCAGGTGTTTTGTTCTCTTTCAAATCACAGTTATAATCAGAGAATTAAAGCAACTAAATATAAACACAGTGGAGAGTGGGACATTTTTAAGGGAGAGTGGCGGTGGGAATCACAGGAGAGATGGTTTCTTATAGTCCAGGGCACAGGAGGGTGTAAGCTAACCTCACAAATTGGAGGGAAGTTTGGAGCAAGCAGAGGCTAGTTCGGTGGAATAGGCTGGAGAGGCTCTCCGAGAAGGGAGTACCGGGGAGGCTGTGGGGGAGAAAGTCTGCGGCGCGGACCCCGAGGACGCTTTTCGTGGGAGAGTCACATGCCCCGGGATGCAGCCGTAGGGTTTGCTCGCATTGGTCGGCGAGGAGAAAGGTGAGGAGAAGGGTGAAAAGGAGGATGCGGGTTCCTCGCAAGGCCAGGAGGCCTGGGCCAGCTCCCGGGGCAGGGAGGGGTGAGAGGAGGACAGGAGTCTCAGGTCCTGGGAGAAGCGGCCCGATGGCGACTCCGTGTCGAGTCGGGGCCGGATGGGCAGCTGAGGCGGGCTCGACTTCTGCGGTGTCAGCAGCAAGCTGAGGGACCCGCCAGCGCTCCCTGGGTCGCGGAACTCAAATGTTCTCCCTGCCGCCGGGCTTTGGACTGCGGGACTTGGAACCAGCGGGGAAAGGCAACACGGCGAAGTGCCGCCCGAGCCGAACTGAACCAACGAGGCCAAAGAGGAGCGCTCCGGCTGAGGGACAGATCCCGACTGCGGACCAGAGAGGCCGAACTGCACCAGAGATGACTGAGACCCCGCGGCTGCCTGGCTCCGCCCAGAGGATGGCGAGCCGCCAGAGGAGGAGGGTATGTGGAAGAGGTTTAACCCACTGGAAGTCCTGCCCCCACCTGCAAACTGCTGCAGGGGTCCAACCAGCGGGGGCGTGGGTGGGGGAGGAGGGGGCTGGAGTCGGGGGAGGGCAGGGCTGCCTGAGCTGGAGCTGGAGGTCGGCGGACCGCCGGCAGTACCGGCTGCCCCCGCCGTTCCCTCCTGCTGGAACAGCCCCACGGCAAACGGCGGTGTCGGGCAGGAGAAGGACGGCTGTTTCTGGAGCTGCCGGCGGCGCTGGGCAGTTGGGGAGTCGGAGGCTGGGAGTTGGCCAAAGGGAGGCGTGGAGGTGGATGTGCAGGTGGAAGACCGTCGACCCAATGTCGAGGTCATGTGATGGGCTCGGAAACAGGCTAGGAGGGGTGAGTCCGCCCCTGGGCGGGACTGGGGCTTAGAGGGGGTGTCGAAGGGCGAGTCCCCGGCCGAGCTGGGCCCGGCAGAAGCAGGCACCACCGAGTGGAGCCTCTTTAGCCGGCCAGCCGGCTCCTTCAGGGAGCCCAGCATGGAGACTGGGGGCCGGAACAGACCGGCAGGGAGGTGGGGGTGGTGCGTCAGGGCGATGGCCACGGATGTGGTAGCAGCCGCTGCTTGCAGCGGAGCCTGGATGAGTGGCGCCCAGATGACGGGTGTTGGGGAGGAGGGAGCTGGCGGTGGCGGAGCGTTCTGGAGAAGGTGAGCGCAGTGCGCCATGTCCCGGTCATGCTGTACGATCTGCTGGATGATCTCGTTCTCTTGGTAGTTGAAGACCCCTGAGCTCAGGTCGTGCTGGACTTTGTGCTGCAGGATGGAGTTCTTCTTGCCTGAAAAATCACACACAGCCATGGTAACACAAACTTGCACTAACAAATAAAACATAAGGCAAAGTGATGACTGATTAATCATTTCACGCAAAGCCCTGGACTCTAGTACATGGAAGTAAACTTCAATACGACAAGAAATAAGGTCAGTTTAAATAGAGCTGGTTAAAATGCACCTAGAGGATCTGTCATGGGTTTAGAAGTGCAAAGGCTAACGGATGTGAACTGTACCAGGACTACTGATGAGAGATTTGGTCACTGAGTGAATACTTCACAAAATGGAGAATATTCTTAAGAAAAGAATATCCATTATGCAGTCTCAGTACCGGTTTCATCATAGTCACATAGTGAGATGGAAGGTCCAGTAACTGGCTCCAGCAGACTGACTAATGTCGCAAAGTTGGCCCATTTTTGAGCGAAGAGTACGCTGTTACGTCATAATACAATTTCCCCATGTCAAAAACAAGCTGGAGGCTTTTTCCATTAACCTCTAATCGCCAACTGCTCAGGGATGACAAAAACTGTTCTCTTTCAGCAGTCCCTCAAATGAAAACAGGAGGAAAAATACTACAGTATGACAGTAAATAGAATTAACAAGGCATCAAATGCCGTCACAATCTCCGAAATCAGGACAGACAATCGCACACCGCTTTGGGCAGTCGGACAGGCTGCACTGCCCTCACCAGTCAGATGCGCCTGAGCAGACCGGGCTGCACAGGAGCCATTAGGGATATGATTAATTAGTGCAGTACCCTGCTTCATGAATGAGTAAGTTCCACAGGGGGCTTTTTGGAAAGGTGAGCAGCATTTATATAGCAGTTCAAAGTGAGTGTGCCCTGTGAAGTCAGCCGCAATGCACTCAGGGAGCCGGAAAATCCCGCCACCAACAGACGAGGCGCGATTAAAAGGCAGCCATTACGGCTCAGAGAGAGAACCCCGCCAGCCTCTTTATTCAGTGCCGCCGGAATCACGAGTTCGGTCCAAAAATATCCCCCCGGCTGCTTCATCCTGACGACGAAATGCAAATGAATTTCGAGGCCTCGGACCTCTCGTCCGACAGCCTGGAAAGGAGGTGGGAAGCAGAACGATCGGAACGACAAGACGGGGGGCCGAACCTGTCAATCAAGCAGGTTTGAGCGCGCTCACTGAGGGGGCGGCGTTTTTTGTGGGTATTTCAGATGCCGGTTTCAGTCTTTCCTCATTAACCCTGGTCACGGCCTAGCAGCATCGGCAAGTGAAGCACATCAGGGTCCCATCGTCCGCCAGGTTTTGCCGAGTTACCTCTGAGATACACCTGATGCTGCAAGGTGATCCAGCACCAAAATCCTGACGTTAACTCACGGAGCGCTAAATGCAGCTATTGTTGCTCAATGATGTAAGATATCAAAATCAAAGCTGTTGAAAACCGATCATGTGGTGACTTGTTTAAACGAGCTCCCGCAGCAGAGTTGGGTTCAAGTACTTTCAAGTACTTGCAAGAATTGGATGGAAGTATTATTTTTTAAAATACCAAAGTGCTTGCACTTGTATTGGAGTACTTCCTATTAATTCCTAAAGTACTTGTATTCAAGTACTTTTCAAAGTTCTTGACCAATCTGTCTCCTAAGTGCTGACAGAGATTGGTCAAGTACTTGAAAAGTACTTGGATACAAGTACATGTACTTATTATTAGGTATTAGGCCTAATAATATTATTAGGCCTGATGCCTAATATTAGGCATTATTAGGTAGTACTCAGATACAAATACAAGTACTATGGTGTGTAAAAAAAAAAAAAATGTTGGCATACAATTCTCAAAAGTACTTGAAAGTATTTGGACCCAACTCTGTCCCGCAGGGGAGCTCGTTTAAACAAGTCGCCACATGATAGGTTTTCAACGGCACAAGATAATTAAATATATATATTTTTTGAATTTATTTCAGTGCTCTAAGGGTTAACCTAAGGAATGGGAAGCGAGACATGACACAAACAGAAAAAAAAAAAAACGCTCGCCCTGCAGGACCGGAGACGGTCTTCACTAGCACGAATAAACACGCTCATATGCACCGGGAGCAGGCACACAGAGGGTTTCTGAGGTTGTTTGAATGCAAACAGAAAAACTGAGGAAGTCAACAACAACAGGATGCTAATCTTTTAACCAAGCTGTGTAGAGCATTCCCTCTCTGGTGCCGACATTTATTTCACTGCTGTTCACAGCTTTCTTCAAGATTACCTGATATTTATTTCCAAAATGGAGGTATTTTTAGGCTTTGAAAGGATATTTAACCAGGACTTGTTTACTGTCAATCGTTCGACTGGCTGTATAGAGCTACACCAGTGCAGGAATCTTTCAATCTCCTTACAGAGAAATGATCACTTTTGTGGCTTTCAGGTTAAACCCCAAATCTCTGCCATTGAACAGACTCAGGCTCAGAAGAAGCAGATGTGTAGAGGCCAGTAAGTGCCGGAAAGACCAAGCTCATGTAGCACATCTATTTGCTGGGCTTATGACCCAGCAGGACACGTTAACCTCTCTCGGTAGAACACTCAACTGTGGCCCTCTAAGAGACATACTCTCAAGTGGTCCAAGTATGTAAAAAAACTCACCGGTGACCTTAACAGGTAAAGTACTCAGTTGTGACCTTTCAAATTCGTCCACTCTCTCGTGGCTTTTGTGGCTACTACATTCATTCACTGACCATCCTATGTCATACACTCATTAGTGTCTTTCCTACATAGTGCACTCACCAGGGCTTTACCTAAGTATTGCACTAACCAATGGCTTTCCAATGTACTACACTCACTACAGGTCTTACTAAAATGGTACACTCACTCGTAGCCATCCAAAGTAGATCACTTTCACTGGTCTTCCTCATTGGTACCTTCACCAGTGACCTTCTAAAGTGAGACACCCACAGTGGCCTTTCAAAGTAATGCACTCACCACTGGCCTGCCTAAATACTGCTGTCATCATTGGCCTTCCAAATTATTGCACCCACTAGTGGCCTTCCAATGTAGTGCACTTGCCAGCAGCCTGCCTAAGTGGTTCACTCACGGCTCTCCCTCTACAGCAGCGCACTGTCCACCAGCCTTTTTTAGCGCTACACGCACCAGTGCTCTCACTGGGCTACAAGGTTGCCTTTGTGGTTCAGATAATATATTTCAGACTCCTGGATTCCTTGATGCCCAACAACACAGCGCTTCATCTTACCTATGCGGTCCAGGCGATCTAATGCCACCGTCTCAAACGCCCGCCGCATCATGGGGAACTCCTCCAGGACCTCATTGAAGTTGTCCACGGAGAGTGAGTACAGCCGGCAGTACGTCTCTGCGCGGACGCTGGCCGTCCTCCTTCCTCGAGTCAGCAAACAGATCTCTGCGAGAGACAGGAGACACGCGGGAACAGCGCCACTCAGGGGGGGACAGACTGGTGAACTGTGTGAGTCTTCAAGTTCAGGCGTGATCTAACTCCAGGAAATAACACATTAATTATACTTTTTAACCCTTAAAGCGCCAAAGGCAGCATTTGCCGCTTGCTGAAACAATGAAATAAAGTCAAAGCTTTTGAAAACCTATCATGTGGCGACTTGTTGAAAAGAGCTCCCGCAGGGGCGCTTTTTTCAACAAGTCGCCGCATGATCGGTTTTCAAAAGCTCGAGATATTTACATTTTTTAAGCGTTTGAAAATTGATTTTGGCGCCCTAAGGGTTGAATGTATTTTATTTTTTTCTATTTATTATACTCCATCTATCAATAATCTCATTATCTCATTTGAGTTGAAATATTCTATTGTGTTAGTTTTAAGGTATTGTTCACTTTAAGGGTGTAATTTTTGTGGTGCAAGACATTTTGCACTTAAGTACTTAAGCAACAATATAAAACTATAGTTACTGTCATCTTTGCTCTCATTTTAGTAGTACAGAAATGGTGAGGCTTGTTAGGTTGAACACTCTGTTCCTGTCATCGCTCCTTTGTTATCAGTATATTGGCGCATTATGATGGCAGAATATTGAGAATCACCTGTATTAGGGGTAGGGCACCCTGCTCACGGACAGCCACAGTCCTGCATAATTTAGACGTGTTTCCTCTCCAACACACCTGATTCAAACAACTGCATCATTAGCAGTCATGTGTTTCAGTATCCAGCCCTTATGTATCTATTTATTTATTTATTTCTGTTTTACTTCAACAGGGTGACCCTTTCAGTTAAAAAAACTGCTCTTCCAAGGGGCCCCCGCACTGTGAAATGAACAGTACAGAACAGACGAACGATAAAATATACAAGACATAAAATATAATAAAATACATACAAATAGAAAGAGGGCAAAAAAAAAACATGGATTTCAAGAAACATTTACAAAAGCAAGGAAAAGCCTTTGACAAATTACAATCCCTTGATTCAGGTGTGGTAGAGCAGAGAGACATCTCAGGGTGTTCCCTCATTGGGTAGAATTGTCAGAGTACAATGTAAGCAAACTAAACGCACAAAATGTTACCACGAGCACACGATTTAGCAATCTTTATCTGGAATCTTAGTAGACCAGGCCCAAAGTGTTAAAGAAATACGCCGCATAGTCCAAGCCACAGCCAAGCTGAACTGAAGAGCACAACCATCACTGTGTTACACACTGAATATAAATCAGCGAACAGGCCTCCCGGGATATATCACTCGCCAACTATTCTGAGGGTGTCGTTGAAATGATGGACCTCTGAAGAGATTTGTGCGATGCATTTGCACCCATGCATATATGCACACACAAGGGCACACCTATCAATCAAAACTCTGCCTAACTCAAGCAAAGAGTTATTACTCCATCCATCCATCCATCCATTATTTCAATGGCTTCTTCCTCACTAAAGTCACAGGGGAGCTGGAACCTATCCCAGCTGACTACGGGCGAAAGACAGGAACACACACTGGACAACTCGCCAATCCATTGCAGGGTGCACATACTATTCACACACACACACACACACACACACACACATGCCTATGGGCAATTTAGAGTCTCCAATCAGCTTGACATGCAGATCTTCGGACTGTGGGAGGAAACCGGAGTACTCGGAGGAAATCCATGCAAACACCGGGAGAACATGCAAACTCCACACAGGAAAAATTCAAACTCACAACCCTCTTGCTGTGAGGCAATAGTGCAGCCCAATGCACCACCGTGCTGTCTTGAGTTATAACTCCATTCACTTTACTATTTTTTTTTTATATACTAACAACTGTACAGGTCAAATCCACTCCTTCATACTCAAAGAGGACACAGGGTGTTTTCAAATGCACATACTCAGCAAAGTGAAGTAAAGTATACGCATTCAACACAATTACGTAATTCACCCAGGTCTGAGCCGCAAATAACTCATACGCAAAGCTTTTTGGCATGAATAAGCGTATTTTCTGAAATGCACAGAGTGAGCACTCAGTGTAAATTCTCTGATCGCACAGCTCTGCCTGACCTCTCCTGTTCCACTGGATCTAAAGAATGATGCTTCATTTGACCGACAGAGGCGTCGCAGCCAAAGCAATATTTTAGCAGAGGCCACATCTCTAAGGCCTGTGAGCCAGCTTCCAGCAAAAGCCGCTTGTGCCCCAGAGGCTCATGGGACAGGCACCAGGAGTGGTTTCGGTCTCCCCTTAATCTGACTGAGATCCATCTTTTAATGGAAGAGGGAGAAAATCCAGCTCCAGAGAGGAAAACTCCCACCCAGAATTCTGTTCCAGTCGCCTTGCTTTGGTAATTGAGCAATCGCGAATGCAAAAAATTAAAAACCTGGATGTTGCAATCAAGCCCCATTTCCAATGCTTTATAGGATAGTTTGATGGCCAAACGATACAGAGTGTAGAAGCTGTATTTTAATTAAAATTCTTCACGCGTCCAGTAGCTACTTTTTCTCGGCTTGATTTTAGCGTTTATATCATTTGCAGTTTCGCAAGTATAGCTGAATTGTTGTTGTCATGCCGCTACGCGCTGCGCACCAGAAGTGCGACAGCCCAGAAGTGTAAGAAATTTTGGTGAAAAAGCCACATCCGGGCGTTTTTTGGTTTTAGCGATCACTCGAATTTACATGGTCCTTCTGCTAACTGAATGGTTGACGAGACAGGACTTCTGAACTCTCACCCCTGGATTCACCATGTTTTTTCTGGAAGAAAAGAACACATTTGTCCATCAGAGCTGAGGGTGGCTTTATTGTAGAAGGCTGCGTATCTTTTTCATCGATTTCTATTGGAGAACAGATTATGCTTTTCAGTAACCACCTGAGAGAACAATGTCCTTTCAAATAATTCTCATTTTAAAGAAGCTCTCCTCTTAATCCATTCGACCTGGAGTCCATATTATATTCAGTGATGCAACTGAATTTTTCTCTCTGCTCATTAGAATAGGGATCTATCCTTTTCAATCGTATTTGTAGCTATTTCTTGTACCGTGACAACTGAAATGTCCTATTCAGTGCAATTTGTACCCAGAATTGTATATTCCATTTGCGTGTTTGTCCTTTTAGCTTCTTGCTACCTCCCCCTGACATCTCAGCAGGCTGTCAGCCAGTAATCCCTGGCGGGGGAGCTCCATACTGGTGGGGATAAATCCCCACATCGCCGAGCTCTCTGGCTAAAGTGAGAGCCGTGGATCTGTGGCTCTGAGCCGCGTTGAGCTGTTCGGCCTTATCTCGATGTCTTTGGAGAGGGGATGTGAGGAGGGACAACGCTCAGCGGCAAGCCGGCAAGCTGGACGCCAGGCGCTGAGCGTCAGGGGCTTAGCATCGCGCAGGAGGGGTCGGCTTCCAGCTTAAGCTCTAGGGCCGATTTTCATCGCTGCCTCAAATGTCGCCCAGTGCCCGAGGTGATCTGTGTTTGACCTTGCGCTCCAATAACACAAATACTGAGGGAAGTTAAATGCTCTTTCTCACTTTGCCACTCGCTGTGCGTCTCTCTGTTAGATGTAGGGACACTTATTTTAATTTTAGTCACAATAGTTTTTCCTCTTTTTTTTTTTTTACAACTGTGAAATAATTTCCCTGTAACTGTCTGCAATGTCAAAAATGTTTTCAGCACGTGCATGATGTTGTTGTTCTCTCATACTTGTTTGTCACAAAATTCAGCAAAATAAATGTAAAATATTTATTTCATTCTAAATCTAAGCGCAAAAATAAAGAGGCATGCATTTACGGTACATTTCAAGAGCGACTCGCATGCATACGGTACATTTCAAGGTACATTTACAAGAGCGACTCACATGCATTTTCAAGAGCGGCATTTGACGGTACATTTCACATTTCAATTTCAAGAGCGACTCACATGCATTTCACGGTTTACATTTTACGGCACATTTCAAGAGCAAGATCGACTCACATGCATTTACGGCACATTTCAAGAGCGACCCATATGCATTTTTCAGAGAGCTCACGGTACATTTCATATGCATTTAGCGACAAGAGCACATGCATTTACGGCACATTTCAAGAGCGACTCACATGCATTTACGGTACATTTCAAGAGCGACTCACATGCATGTACGGCACACTTCAAGATCGACTCACATGCATTTACGGCACATTTCAAGAGCGACCCATATGCATTTACGGTACATTTCAAGAGCGACTCACATGCATTTACATGCATTTACGGCACATTTCAAGAGCGACTCATATGCATTTCGGTATTTACATTTCAAGAGCGACTCATATGCATTTACGGTACATTTCAAGAGCGACTCATATGCATTTACGGTACATTTCAAGAGCGACTCACATGCATTTACGGTACATTTCAAGAGCGACTCATATGCATTTACGGTACATTTCAAGAGCGACTCATATGCATTTACGGTACATTTCAAGAGCGACTCACATGCATTTACGGTACATTTCAAGAGCGACTCACATGCATTTACGGTACATTTCAAGAGCGACTCATATGATGATCATTTGATGACGTTTGTCGTGTACTAAAAAAAAAAAAAAAAAAAAAAAATCACACATACACACACCACGCAAAAAACAAGCCAAATTAATAAAATACCTGAGGCCTGTGTCACGTAGCAGGATTACTTAGTTAGCTGGTTCACTGCACATGGTGAAATCCAGAGTAAGGTTTTAGTTAATATTTTTGAATTCTGTCGAGATGGCAGATTTGGGGCGGTTCAGCGTTGTTTATGTTGCCGACATCCAGCAAACTCAGTAATCCTGTTTTATGAAATGGGGCCCTGATATTTTCAGTTGTTTTGAAGTTGCATCCCTGGTCCTGGTTCATGTGATTTTTCTTTCGTCCGGGGAGAGCTCATGACATCAGTGGTGGACATTGCTGTCGGGGCAGAAGCACTCGCCTGCCAGGATCTATCTCTGTACCAGTTGTCTGAACGCAAGCATGCAAACCCTCTACCTACAGGTTTGTGGAAGGCTAATTTCTCATGACATTACATGAATATGCACTGTTTGTGTTTGCTGCAGGGGTGTGTGTGTGCATACGTGCATGCACGGATGTTTGTGTGTGCCCTCACAGGTCTGTGTAGCAGATGCGTGCATGTGTGTGTATTCATGCGTATGTGTGTGCACCTCAGTAAGTGTGTGGGTGTGCGTGCGTACGTGCATAGGTGTTTGCATGTGTTTACATAGTTTTGCGTGTGTTCGTATGTGTGCATGTCTCTGTATGCATGAGTTTGTGTGAGTACATCTTTATTGGTGTCATTATCGTGTGTGTGTGTGTGTGTGTGTGTGTGTGTGCGTGTGTGTGTGCAACATTTGCGGGCGTTAATGTGTGTCCTCATAGATGTGTGTATTTGCATGGGTGGGTGTGTGTGTCTGAGCATGTATGTGCTTGCCTGCATGTGTGCGTGTGTATTTTTAAAGGTGTGTGTATGTGTGAGAGTGTGTGTGCTCATTTCATGATACAACTGTGCATGTGTGTGCGTACCTAGGCGTATGCATTTTTCTACATGGGTTTTTGTGTGGGTAAGTGTACTGTATGTGCGTATGCACAAGCATGTGCGTGTCTTCATATTGTGTGTGTGTGTGTGTGTGTGTGTGTGTGTGTGTTTTATGTTACTTGGGAGCTTATGTTGTGAATTTTCATGTATACAGGTAGATGAATAACTCTCAGCAATGAGGCTTTCCTGGCACAGAGGCTTGAACATCAAATGAGAAATCAACTAAAGAATAAACAGTTTTAACCCTGCGACTGATTCGGGGTTTTTTTTTTAATAGCTATATTGAATAAGTCACAGAATGTCAGCTGTTAATTTTTTAAGCATATTTTTACAGAATGTTACATAAGGCTTCCAATACAATTGTGTGCACGATGGATTTAGCTGGTAAGCAATCTTTGGCTCAAAATTCCAAACACACTGTTTGACTCAAGTTTGCCATGAGGAAAAATATAGTTCTTTCTGCAGCAGGAGAGCAGAATATCTTTTGCAATTTGGAAAATCTGCATTTCATATCATACTTAAAGGGGACCTATTATGCTATTTTTCCAAGTTTATATTTTGGTCTTTGACTCCCCTAGAGTACTCCTGATCGTGCAAAGTAAAAAAAGGGTACTTATTTCGCTCATACTGCCATCCTCAAAAAACCCCATTTGTAGTCCATAGTAGTACCGGCCTGAAACGCCTCATTGGGGTGGCTCTTCCGCTATGGCCCCCACTCCCCATGTGCCCACTTTCTTCTGACTGGCCAGCTCTGTGGAGGGCGGATCTAGTCGGGACGAGGCTGCAGAACGCAGTTTTCCTGGTCCAGCTCCAGAGTGAAACTGACGCGTCACCCGAAGGATTCAATGGGCATATTCTGCAATCTAACGCAGTACATGTGTATAGATCTAATGAAATTAACTTGTTCTAATAAACGCAACGGCGAAAGTGGAGGACGCAGTGCGAAAGTCTGGCAGCTCAAGCACGAATTTGCTATCGGCAACAGTGGTGAGTCTGTACTCGGTTTTTCTACTCTGTAGGTAGGCTGCAGGGAAAGCTAGAATCCACTCCATAAAGACACATTTGTAGAACGAGTCGACATGCCCAAGTGTAGACCGGAGACCGTAGAAATCCGGTGGGTCTGAGTTTAGACGGAAACATGGACAGTGAGGAGCAGCTAAAAGTGGACCAACAGCTTATGGACTGCTTCGGTGTGTATTAGGACCTGCTGGTTCGTGTGCATAGCTGTGGTGTGTTGTTAGCGTGGAGAAACAAACAGCTTCCGCGCTGGTATATGACGGAGGGGCGAAAGCTCCAGGCTAAACGGCCTTTTTGGAAATTGCCCGTGGTAATGGTTTACTTATTGCTTCAGAATGACCAGCTTTTCCTCGCGGAAAATGGGCGCATTATGGATAGTGTGCGAGAGCTAGCTAGAGCTCCGGTTATGTCATGAACATAATACAGGTTTTACAGACCGTAAGTTCCGTCTGCGTGAACCGTTGCTTATGTGGAGCTAACGAATCAATCCCTTTTACAGGCAAGAATTTAATATTCAATCGATGTCAATGCAGAGAAATCGTTTGTTATACAGGGCACGTTATAGCCTGTGCGCTTCCCTATTGCTTTCACTGGTAGCATCAGAGAGCTTGCCCAGACATTGGAGATGTATCAGGCTGACCCCGGTCATGGATAAGTAAAGCGATCGTTTCATAAGCACCCAAAAACGCACCCCAAGCTCTGCAAAACCTACGTCTGGTCTAACTGCAGCCCAACTCGGCAGACACAAACAGCACCTCTCCGGTTAGTGGCTACAACTGTAGTGGCTACAATCAGGCAACGTTATGATGAAACTGTCACATTGATGCTTACCGAAGTAACACAAGCATACCGATCATAATTGCTGGATATAAGTTAACCAGGAGCATTATTAATTAGCAGAGCACGCGAACTAACATGCAGTAGCTGATAAGCGGTCATGACTTTGAATGTAATCTGTCGCGCGAAAAATTCGCTTTGCGTCCGGTGTGAAAGCTGCTTAACCCGCCCATAACGCCTGTATTCGCGTCTTTGCATTGACTTTGAATGTAGCTAATCTGTTGCGCGAAAAATTTGTTTCGCGTCCGGTGTGAAAGCTGCTTAACGCACCCATAACGCCTGTATTCGTGTCTTTGCATTGACTTTGAATGTAGCTAATCTGTCGCGCAAAAAATTCGTTTCGCATCCGGTGTGAAAGCTGCTTAACGCGCCCATAACGCCTGTATTCGTGTCTTTGCATTGACTTTGAATGTAGCTAATCTGTCGCGCGAAAAATTCGTTTTGTGTCCGATGTGAAAGCAGCTTTATGGATAGTACGCGACAGCTAGAGAGCGCTCGGTTATGTTATGAATATAATACAGGTTTTGCAGACCGTAAGTTCCGTTAGCGCGGACAAGTTGCTTATGTGGAGATAGCGAATTGATCACTTCTACAGGAAAGAATTACCTATTTAATCTCCGCTTTTTTTGGCTTTTTATTAGCCACAACAATTTCTAAAGGAGGATGAAATTATGTCAAGGTAGTGCAGAGAAATCATTTGTAAGCCGGTAGAGCTTCTGCGTTTCGCATTGCTTTCACGGTAGCACCAGAGAGCTTGCTCAGACATTTGTGAAGTATCCGGCTGATCCCGGTCATGGATAAGTGAAGTGATCACTAACTGTAGTGGCTACAATCGGGCAACGTTATGATGAAACTACCACATTGAGGCTTACCGAAGTAACACAAGCATACCGATCAGAATTACTGCATATAAGTCAACCAGGAGCATTTTTAATTAGCACGGCACCAAACTAACATGCAGTAGCTGGTAACCGAGCGGTCATAACCACAGAGGCAAACCCTTGCAATACAGGTTTTTACAGACAGCAAGTTCAGTTACTGTGAACAGTTGTACCAAGCATCCAAATTACAAACAAGTATTAAAAGCTAGCTTCAAATGAGGTTTATGTTCACGCACCTTCCGTAAAATTTCCTCTGATATCACTCTTGCATATTTAGGACACAAACATCAGCAACAGTACCTTGGCTACGTTAGCCGTTGTGCTACAGTCACAATCAACTGGCTATCATGTCAGGTTGGCTTATGCAGTAAGAGCAACTTACAGCTTCTGTGTCTGTGAGTCACGGACAGTCCCAACAAATACAGGCTTTGTCTTCAGATATTTTACAAAGCCTGCGTTTGAGGCCAGTTGTTAGTGCTAACTATCACTAGCGGTCCTGCTAGCCACCCGTAACACGTTAGCTTCACTTACATTATTTGCTGTTATATCGTTACTTACAGCGTGTGGCTCGAAAGCGCTTGATCGATGCAACTGCTTCAGGTTTGAGAAGCAGCTGAAACGCTTATCCTGTGTCGAATTATCCTTTATTAACAAAGCTGTCTTTGGTGAAATGCTGAGCACAATCAGCTAACGCCCCTTGGCGTGGCTGTTTGCTGCCAGCAAACAAAAAAAAGCTACCCACTGATTTCTGGTGGCATCGTCTTTTGAAAGAAAAATAGTTGTTTTTTCTTCGCGTCCAAAAGTAAACGGACAAGCAGCTTTGGGAGAGATACTGACAAAATTGCACCTCAAATTATCTGCGGTTCTTCTTTTGTATTTCCAAAAGTGTAGACGCTATTAAGGCATAGTATGATCTGCCGTTGTTAGTGCCTGCTAGAATAGTTTCCGGTGTGGGCAGGTCCAGCTCAGTGTTTGGCTCTGGCTAGGTCTGTACTAATTGGACGGCACAACCTGACGTCAGGTTTTGCCCAGATCTCGTGAAGATCTCGGGAGGAGCTGTTCAGAGAGGAAATCACGCTGACGAAATCACGTTCTTGGATTACGGCAAAACCCCCGTATCTTATGTTTAGAAACTTTTCAGAGGTTGAGCATGGACAACCAACATTATAACATTACTAATATGTATTAAAAGAAGGATCAGCATCATAGGTACCCTTTAATAATCATTTATCGACTTCCAAAATTTATAGGGACGTTTTGTTTTAAGTCTAATAACCCACCTTTACTAAAATGGAATCCCAGTGTTTTGCAAACAACACCTGCGGTACAGTCTTGTGTCAATGGCCTCATAAACATCGGTTAGCTGAAAGCAAGCATTTCAGGAGCACTAAATACATACATGTGCTGGGGCGAGACCAATGCCAGCCATCATCTCGTCAAAAGTTGAGTTCTGTCACACTTACATATGGCCGTCTAACGTGTGAAAAAGGACACATCGCATTTCTAACCCCGCCCCCCGAGTTCCAGCGGGGGAAATAACTACTGCCAACTTTTAGGGCTGCAAAACAACAAAACCGCCATTATTCACAGAGTTGGGGAGTAGCTGTCAATCCTAGGCTTGAAAAGTGCAATGATTCTGTTCCAAAGTCAGGGCATTTACTGTGGCGCTTTAGGGCGATAGCATTTGAATTTCGATCCAGATCCCGTTTTAAAAAGAGGAATAAATGTCAGGGCACTCGGCCCCGTCACATGAAATGTTGATCTGTGTTGGCACCGTCTGCAATGGATTGCTTGTCATCTATCCATTACTTCCCATGAGCTCCCTGAGCAAGAGTGCGGAAAGACTGCTCATTACTGAGGAGCAGTAATTAAGCCCGAACAGCCGGGTCGCGCACTGTTAAATTGCCTCCCTGTAGTGTCTGGGTGCTCAAACGATAGCTAGTGTATTTATTTACTGTAAGATGGTATTTGGGAGATACATACTATGGCAACTGTCTCACACATATTTGCTGCTTGGCACCAATCTGGACAAAGCCTTCAAGTATTTTTACAGTCTAAACATGTGGAATCAAAGTATGGAAGGCTTCAAATAAGAATTTTGAACTTTGTTGGTCATGGATTTGACTTTGAATATTTGCCGATTACAGCTGGACTTTGAACACTTCCTGGTTACAGGCTCTACTTTGAAAATATACTGGTAATGGGTTCAGCTTTGAACACACGACATGCTAGTAATGGGTTGGACTCGTATGTCAAAGAACACAAAACCAGAACGTGAAAGGGGACCCAGGCCTACTTCACACCTTTTCTACCCCTCGTTCTCTCAGTTCTATACACAGCATGAAGGCAGCCCTGGGTCTCCAGGAATGGATTATTGCACTTGAGACTTTCCAGGTCTTGAAAAATGTACAGACAAATATGAGTACTTGTCGCAAAAGGGATGTTGGTATTCTTTTCAGTTCTGTGAGTGTTTGTGTGTGTGTGTGTGTGTGTGTGTGTGTGTGTGTGTGTGTGTGTGTGTGTGTGTGTGTGTGTGTGTCACCACCAAGGCAAACTACAGAAAAACTACCATAAAAGCTGTTTTGAGTATTTTATCAGGTTTTCACACGTATGTTGATGTGTTTGTGGACAATGCATGTGAGCACAATAACATCACAACCTTTTAAGATGCTGCAGCCACAGAACATTACAGGTGAGCTTTTGGGATAAAGAGGAAGGCTGAGTTCGAAGGTGGGTGTGGTCCGAGTATGTACTCACTGGACAAGGTGAGGAGGGACTATGTACTCATTGGACAGGGTGTGGTCTGAGTATGTACTCACTGGACAGGGTGTGGTCTGAGTATGTACTCACTGGACAAGGCGTGGTCTGAGTATGTACTCACAGGACAAGGTGTGGTCTGAGTATGTACTCACAGGACAAGGTGTGGAGAGAGTATGTACTCATTGGACAGGGTGTGGTCTGAGTATGTACTCACTGAACAGAGTGTAATCTGAGAATGTGCTCACTAAACAGGGTGTGGTCTGAGTATGTACTCATATGACAGGGTGTGGTCTGAGTATGTACTCACTGAACAGAGTGTAATCTGAGTATGTACTCACTGAACAGGGTATGGTCTGGGTATGTAATCATACTACAGGGTGTGGTCTGAGTATGTACTCACTGCCTGAATTATAATGAGGACTGCTACGCTGGAAGCAATACCAGCTTCGCTGCAGTGGCTGGTGCGAACTCAGATGGTCTCAAGTTTGTCTTGGCTATTAAATGGAGCCTGTAGCTTTGAACCACCCCTGCAGGAGTTAAGGTTATGTGCAACTCTCAGTATTAATGTGAGGAAGATTTTTACTGTATGTGTGAGTGTGACGCTCTTTATGGGTGTCTGCTGCAAGACTGCAGAATGAGGATAGCTTCTCTTACCACCGAAGTACGACCCGTCAGACAGCTTGGTCTCCTTGTTGCCCTTGGTCAGGACGCTCACGACTCCATGCTGGATGAAGTACATCTTCTTGCCGATGGTGCCCTCTCTGATGATGTAGTCCCCAGGCTGGAAGACTTCGAACCGCAGCTTCGTCAACATGGAGGTCACAAAATTAGGATCCGCGTTCGCAAACAGGGGCATGGAGGCCACCAGCTTCCGACAGTTGAAGTTGATGATTTCCTGTGGAGAGGAAAATCAATTAATGTTGGTCTACAAGGCGACGCAGACCGCTGGAATCTTTCCAAAAGATGTCATTAGATCAGGAGAGTCCTGAAATGTCTGTTCAAGCAGAGCATGAAACCGCTAGGTCATTAGATCACATGATAAGTCTTCAATAAAGATGGACTCCAGATGAATCCCCTGTTTTACCTTTGAGAGCAGTTTTTATGCAGCTCCCCTATGTCTGATCTTTGCTGTTTTGTTGACATCCTTGGATAAATAAAGATAAATCTGCTAAGGTCGCTCAAAGGTATACTGAGAGGTATTTTTCTAAAACACAATACACAGACCAGTGGTGCCCAATCATGTGCCATGGAGGTCGAGAGTGGGCAGGTTTGCACTCCAACTAGTCGCTACACCACCTGATTTCACTGATCACCTCTGCCTAAAGGTGCGTGAATCAGTGACATTGCCTGCTGCAGTGATTGGTTGGAATGAAAACTTGCATCCTCTCGACCCTCTGTAGCACATGATAGGGCTACACTGTTATACACTAATACAAACATAATCGCTCTCAGTCATCACTTATGACACACTAGGAGTGTGTGTCGGTGGCTGCATGTGCAGGGACCCTGCTGTCAGCCAGTGCGTTCTTACTGTTCTTTATGAGCGACGTTTCTGGGCGTCAGCCTTTGTGCAGTGGGTGTATAACCCCTCGCCAATCTCAGTTTGCAGGGTGTGTGGGAGGGACACCGCTGCACTACAGTGTAACACTTCCGGGGTCATTGGGTCGGAGGGGTGGGGCCAACTTTGACTGTTGTGTTTACAAACCAACTGAAAAATCCTCCTCAGTACACCTATAATTATCTTCACTATCAGTAGGCTGCTCTATATCTTTTTCTTTCCGGGGGTGAAGGAAGAGCAGACTGCTTTGTCGAGGGGACCATGGCCGTGACAAAAAGCAGAAACTCGGAGGGCAGATCCTCACCTCCCTCAGCGGCTCGTTCAGCTCGCCCAGGATGCTCTCCTCGTCGAACATCTTGCCCTGGTAGCGGTGCTCGTAGTAGTCATGGATCCTCTGCCTCATGTCCGCCGGGAGTTTGTGAAAGGACATGTACTGCTCCACTTGTTTGTACTGCCATAAAAAAGGAAAAACATCAGCTGAAACTATGACTCGACTGCCTGAGCATGTGACAGAAAAACTCAGTTGTGTTAACCCTCAGAGCACTATACGCAATTATAGGTGCCCAATGATGTAAGATATCAAAATTAGATACTGTTGAAAATCTATCCCGTGACAACTTGTTTAAAAGAGCTCCCGCAGGATAATTACATTACATGACTACAGCTCAGCATAATTACATTTTTAATTCCTTGAAAATTTATTCAGCGCTCTAAGGGTTAAAATAGGTTTATCTGGCAGATGATTTTATCAAAAACACTTGACAATTAGAGAGTCCCGTTGCCCGTGACCGCATGGGTGTAGCCCTCGAGTGCCCACGTGTGATTTCTTGAAAACTCTTAGGCCATGGGAACCAAAATCAATAAGTGTAATGAACTAACCATAACACTTGCCCTCCCCAAATATCAAAGAAATCGATTTAAATTTGTGCCCTGTAGAGCGTACACAAGAAAATTTCAATGGAGGCGGTGGTGGCGGCAAAGACGATGACCATGAATCCATAGTAGCCGCCGGACTTCGTCCGTGGGCTTCATTAGCTGCATGCAGAAAGTCATTTGAGCAGCTAGCGACAAAACATAGGTCACTTTTAATACACCACTTCACTCAGTGCATCAGTTAACTCAGTCATGAAGGTATAGGTCAGTACAAACCACGTCAATCAGAGCTGAGAAATGATACAAACTGGACAGTCCGGTCGGCCGCAACTGCATGAGTGTAGCCCCCGAAAGCCCGCTTCTCCAGCCTGTACCTGCGTCCACAAGGAAATCGCTATGTTTCAGCACAAATTTGCGCATTATTTGGCCAATACTGTCGCCATGGCAACCAAATTCGATAGGTGTCATAACTGAAGTATAACATATGTCCATACCAAATATGAAAGTAATTGGTCAAAAAGTACAGTCTATAAAACGTCCACAAGGAAGTGTCTATGGACGTGGCGGCGGAGACGACAAGCATGAATCCATAGTAGCCACCCGACCTCGTCCAGGGGCTACAAATAGCAAAAACAATGACCTTATAACGCAAGCATAGATAAATCACAGCATACTTAGATACCAACTACAGCAGTTTTGCATTATATGAGGGTGGTTCTGAGAGGAATAATTTCTGGATTTACACCAGATGAGTCTTCAGTCCGCCTCAGCTCTGCTGCGTTTGCTGCGTGCATTGCTGTTAGTCAACTCCCACCGGCTGCTTTTTTAATGCGTATCAGGGCCGGACGGCTAGAGTAGCGAGACCAATGAGCGAGCCTGACGAGATCACGTGGTAATTACAAAATCATGCGCGATAGCCCAAGATAAATGATACATGTTTTATTTAGTGCAACTGCAAACAGGCAACAGCCTTTGTTCTTTATCGAAAGGGTTGAGGAACGGTTGACTTGCTTTGATTTGTTATTTTTTTTGAGATTTTGTGCTTCTACCATGGATAAATAGCCTATTTATTAATAAATGTTCTTAAATTCCTGTTTATGTTGGGTTTGTCATTTGTCTAAAAGTGTTCTGTTCATAAAGTTTGGCCTACATACATATTTTCTTACTTCAGTTGCTGCCCTAGAGATCGATCGCTTGATTGGTAACTGAAAAGTCGCTGGATTAAGACCCAGCTGAAGCTTGGGACTCTGACTTGATCCGGAGAAATGAAGTTAGGAAGAACTCCCAACTTTGAGCAAGGCTCTCAAATGGAGTTCTAAACACAGGTTAGTGAACCAGACCACGCCGAAATACGTCCACTCCATTTATCCTAGTCCTAACCAACCAGCCTATTTATGCCAGCTTCATCCTACAATCCTCGTCTGTCTCGTTCGATGTCCCTCTCTCCCATTCCCTTCTATTCTTCTCTCACCCTATCACTCTATAGGAACCCCAGGGGACTTGAAGAGCCTTTACGACCCCAAGAAGAGACACGACCCCCGTCCTGAGTCTCCTCACCTGGGGCTTCCCGTTATCCTACGCCAGTCTCCACCTATTCGACTCTATTCCATCCTTCATCAGTACAAATTCCAGTGCTTATTCAATTCAGTAAATATCATTGACAACTATTTTAGGTTTGGTCTGGAATTCATTAAACACAAAATAGCTGTAGAATAGCCGTAGCTGTAGCTAATAGCTGTAGCCCTGTTTCTCTCTATCCTTCCTTACATGCAACTGTTCTGAAATTTCTCCCAGCGTGTTCTTGGAAAAAAAGAAATGTTCTTCATGAAACTTCCCTAGTTAAATAAGAGAATAAATGTTAAAAAAAAAGGTAATGTTATTTTTGAGTGAGCAATGTCCAATGACACCTGCATGAATAGGAGGGACAGTCTTTTAGGCTGCGGCACAAACCAGAGTCAGGGCTTTGGGCCTGAGCTGGTCTGCAGTTGGCTGCCAGTGAAGTGATGTCAGGGGTGGGTGTGGCCATGCCACCACTGCAGACTTAAAAATCTGATTATGAGACCGAAGTAATCACCGGAAAAAACAGGCTGATCTAACTGATGATTTCAGTTAACGAATAACAGACACAGAGTAGAGGAGCATGTCATTAGTGTGAGTAGAAGGGTAAGTGGCTCTGGGAAAGAGTCCATGGACATTTCCTGCTTATCAACAGGCCTCTCTGATACGCGAGTCAGGGTGCGTGTTATATGGGACTCGCACACTTTCGCTTGTCATGAAAGACCAGGACCTCGTTAATCACTGGCTCCAAAAGCCGTGCTAAGAGCACTCGGGAATGCGCTCTGATAAACGACCAGAGTTCAACTCATCATTATCATTTAACATGCATGTCTAATTGCAGCTCAGAATCAATTTAATAACTAATGTATAAAAGCTGGAATGTCTAAAAGGAAGCGCCAGGGTAACGCCAACGCAACAGTTGTCTGGAGGCACAGTCACAAAAGGCTGTCAAATCCATCAATTTCCTAACTCTGTAGATGGCTAGATAAAGAAACTAGGTCACTCGTAATCAAATCAAATCAAATTTATCTGGCAACTATTTATTAATATTGCACAAATATCGACACAACATGCTTCCCAGAGAGCCCTGGCTAAAGGGTTTCATCCCAGATAGTGGCATCCCAGGAGCATGCGCTCGGATCGTGGCGTCCCAGTTAGACGCAACCCACAGGTCCCACAGCCTAGATTATTAACTCCTACGGGCCTAATTCAATGTTGCAGCAATTGTCAGGAACGTACGTTCCAATGAAAAAAAATCCCAAAAAATACAATGGCTTATAACCTAGAAAGCAACGGTCAAACTGTGATGGATTTAAACAGAATACTCGGCTTAAAATACCGACCCATCCAACTGCAACGCATCTCTCTGGGATGACATGGGTCTAACCCCTCACAGGGGCTAGGACTGAGGCAAGAGTGGCGAGGAGGAACTTCCTTGTTACGGATGAGAGGAAACCTTGGGAGGAACCAGAAGAAGCCCGGTCCTCTGGTCCGCTCAGTGTGTGGGTCTACAGAACCAGCTTGGATAGTCAGTCAGTATCAGTGCTAATGTAAATAAAACAGAGGATTAGCTGCAGCCTGGAGGCTTTTAAATGATGAGAGAGGCTGAAGTCATTTCAGACACAAAGCACAGGCGATGTAATTACTGCTTCATAAAAAATGAAAACAAAGAGAGAAAAAGGCAGAAAAACAAGACTGAAATCTGGACGAAACAGAAGGCTCAAATGAGACTGGGGAAGGCTGTGCTCCCCTGAGATTGATCCGTTTTCCCGAGCAGTGCAGAGCCGTTATTGAGGAAGACCAGCTCCCGAGATCACAGGGCTATCTGCTTGGTGTGGATCATGTAGCACTGTTCCTGACGCATACGGACGTCAGACAGGGATACAGCGGAGGGAAGGGTCAGGTAATTCAATTATGCTCTAACCCCCCCTCTCCTGTCCTCTCTCTCTCTCTCTCTCTCAAAAACAATGGCAGTGAAGGTTTTTTTTTTTCCCTCTATGAGGCTAATATTGACTGCTGATGACACTGGATACTTCTGGATCATCAAGTTTATGAGGTAAAGTGATATAGTCGGCCCTAAAATGCAGTCATAATTGCAGCCGATGCGACCGTTTCTTGTGTCTGCTTTTTTGGCCGCATTTATTTTGGCACATCCCAAATGACAGTCCAGACAAGACTGAATAAACATGGCTGTGGTCCTTGCATTTGGTGCACAAATCTCCTCACAGTCCTCTTGTAACTTCTTTGGAAAGTAAAAGCAGCGGATAGATCATTTTCAAATGTTTTGAAGACTTTAAAATGTATGGTTAGAGAACAATCCAAAGCTTCAATTGATGATATGAAGCTGTTCCTCTTTGTGAATGGTGAAATGTGTCTCCATAGCATTTAACATTAATATATAAAGGATCTCCGATGAGTGAGCCCGAGATATCAAATTAATGCAATGAGAGTAGTAATTTAATTTAATAAATGTAAATTACTACTTGAGTTTCATAAATTTGATATCTGGGATTTGAAATCCTCTTTATCCCATAAATTGTATTATCTGGAAAATGGGAAAATAGCATTTACGTTTGCTTTTGGTTGGCAGTCTACTCAGATCAATGAGATGTATAATTCGCTAGCTAGCAAGCTAAAGCTTTGTTATGGTTCTGCCTCGTGTGTTGTCTTTGTGCTTATTTGTACTTGTGCTTCCTTTCGTTTTATTTTTCAGCTTTCATTTCTGCCGTCTGATGATCGATTCCCTCTCTGCCAAACTCCAGTGATGTCGCGTGACAGCCTTCAGCATGCCTGCGTCTCCTTGTCCAATCACGTTTCCTCTTTCGGTTTCGGCTGTGGTGTTTCATTCATTGTTTCCACCTGTGCTTAATTCTGGGTCTCGCTAAACTGAGTGAATGTGTTCTCTGATAGGATAATTACTAACCGTACTAACCAGCACTTATTTGAGGGTGATTGTAAATGTTTCGTCACGTAGTATTAACCTTTATTAACTCATTAGCGAAAAGCGAGTGTTTCTAGCTTTTGTAATTCCTGCCTAAGCTTTCCTGACTAACTGCGTTTAAAGCTGAGCTTTCCTTTGCTTCTCTCGTGGTGCTTTTTTACTCGTCACGTTTAGATTACCTTAATCTAAACTGTCTAGTTTATTGATGGTCTCAGCGTCTTGTCTGGAGTCATTATGGTTTACCCGGTCCTCGTTAATTTGTTTATTAATCCCATGTGTTTCTGTTTCCATTCGAGATTGCATTCCGAGTCCCCGCCTCCTCTCGTGACTATATATGTGGCAGAGATGGGAGGAGACTTCAGACGGAACTTTGCTAGACTCTGCTCTGCATGATGAAATCTCAGCTCCTTGTGCCTTCCGAGTATTTCCTTTGTATGATTCCCGAGTCTTGTATTTTGCTGCGCCCTCGTCTTGTCTGCCCCTTGTTTAAGTGTCCCAGTGTGTCTATCAGTCTAGTTAGGTTCAGTTTTTGTTTTTCTAGTTTAGCCACTCTTGGAGTGTGTACTTCTGTTTCCCCCTGCCTTGGGCAGTGTACCTTAGTTTTCCCATTTGTTCAGTGCATGTGCACGGTGTTTTATTTCTGGCCTGTGTGCCTATTTTCTCCTAGTGTTTTGTGTTTCAATAAACCCTTCAGTTCCTGCATCTGGTGTTCCCCTGCCTACTTCTTTACATGCTTTTTGCAATTAAATCAATAAATTCAAGCATCTATTACAACAGTTTCATATGTAACTTATTACTTTACAGGTCAAATGTGATAGCATGCTAGCAAACAAATTATTCATCCCAATGACTTGAATAAACTGTCAGCTAGAAGCTAATGTCAGCGATGGTGAATGGTTACCAGCAGAATTGGTGAAGTTAAGCTTTGCAACATATTAGATGATGTTTGTCAGTGAACAGAATCTGACCAGTTGTGACGCTAGAAAGCTGTATCACATCTGTGTGATACCAATCACACTGATTCACACCGATTTTTATCATTTATGGGATAAATATTAATATTATTCCACCATTACCAGTGCACATTACATTCCTTAAAGTCAGTCAACCTGAAATTGAAACACTTTAAAACAGTTTTAATGAGGAAAAAAAAAGTAACATTAAAAATACAATGTTCCGGTTCTTTGAAATGGTGTATCATGCTGACCAAAGTACCCATGTGTCTCTTCAATTTGTTTTAATGCTCTCTTGAATAATAATAGAGTTCTAAAGACTGGTATATCAGCATTCGCGAGATGAATAATAATTATGCATGGAATAAATCCTTTGAGAGTTCAACAGGAATATTGCCAAAATTTTGTTGATGAAACTGAAAAAAAAATAAAGCTACCAGTGTTAACCACTACGGAGCTGGCTTTATGTATTCATTTTTCTGGATCTCCGAGATGGTTCTTGTTTAGATGCTTTTAAAAAGGTTGTTTTTGGTTTTTTATTTACATTTTATATTTTCATTCTAAACCTTTTTTTTTTTTTTTAGGAATCAACTATGATTTCAATAAAGAGGAATCAAATCATCTCTCTATTTTATGTTGTCTTTGTCTCCTTCTTGTCCTATGGTTAAGCAAAGCTCCAGAGCAGGGCAAGGTGGCTCCAAAACAGAACAGGAACCCCCACACGCCCCTCATCCCACCCGCCCAACGTAAACAGGGCTGTGCTCACGCGTACATGCGGCACCTGCTGCCCATCTGCACATGCTAATGACTGAGACCCATCAGCTGCGACCTCTCACCTCCTCGCCTCGCCTGGCTCTTAGCGCACTGCCCGTTTGATCATCAAAGCTGTCCTTTCTGAAGTCAGAAAACGAGGCAGGCGAACGCGCCAAGACGTGGCCGCGACATCAGAGGAGTCAGAACGCGCCCCGAAACACCTGGAAACTGCCCACAGCCCCTGCCCCTTAACTCCCTGCTGTACAGGGACGTCACAGAAATGATCAACATTTATTTCTCCATTATAGCATCTCAAATACTGCCGAGGAAAACAAGTTTTTAAAACTTTTTAAACAAGTTGCAACATGATAGATTTTCAGCAGCTCTGATTTTGGTATCTTACATCATTTGAGCAACAATAGCTGCAGTTATCGGTCTAAGGGTTAAAACTGCAGAACGCTATAGAGAGAATACTGAAATATTCTGCCTGCTAGCAGCTACGAGAGAAACGATAAACCCCACCCTGGACAAATACTTATTACATTGCTTATCAATCAGTCCAGTTTACAGCCTTCCTTTGCATTGACGTAAACATTCGTGTGGCTGATTATGAGCCAGAATGGCTTCTTAGAGGACAATCTGTTTCCTCCCGTCTGGGCATATGCATATCGCAGGGGTTAGCTGTGACAGCAGGATAAAAAGATGTATCAGAAAACTCACATGCTCATTCAGACGAGTCAACGAGGCTCAACATTATAATGCAACTGCCTACAGCCAGTCTGAGACGTGCGTGTTTATTTTAGTCACACTTTTCTCGAAGCAGCAGGGACTCCTGCATTACCCTGTATGATGATTTGCATTATATCATGTCTATTTCGTCTTTGTTATTGATTTTTTTCCACTACACTGCTCCTCTTGTGCAGGCAGTCATTGCTATTTCCATGTGTTCACCCTCGATTTGAGATTTACTTTGCAATTCAGTCTGAGCCTCAACATCTGGCGACTGAACAACAGTTTTGATGATATTGTGCATTCTGCTCGCAGATTAGCATGTTGAGGGTGCTTCTCAAAGATCCCGTTTGCAGCCGTGATCTCAGGGTAACTAGCGCCTGAACATGGATACAATGAAAGAAAGTGAAGTCATTCAAGCTTTATTTATAAATGAATAAATACATAAAATCCACCCACTTTATCCACAGGACCAATGACAGCGCAGTCAGCACCAAGCAGGGAATCATTTCCAACTTGGATGAACATTTCATAAGACTGTGAGCCTAGCTTGATGAAGTTCTCCTTCCACCCCAGTTCTCCTTTTCTCTCTTACACACACACGCACGCACACACACACACACAAACACACATATGCATATACACACACACACGCACACACACGGAAACACACACACACGCATACACACACACACACGCACACACACGCAAACACACGCACAAACACACACACACACGCATACACACACACGCACACACACGCAAACACACGCACAAACACACGCACACACACACACAAACACACGCACACATGCACACACATAAACACACGCACACATCCACACACATGCACGCACACACACCCACACACACACACACACACACACACACACACACACACACAACACACACACACATAAACACATGCACACACACATGCACGCAAACGCGCACACACACACACACACACACACACATGCATACACACACACACACACCACACACACACACACACACAACATTTGAAACTCCTCAGTATATAATGTATGAATAATTTATTCCCCAACAGAGATGTCAGCCACTTAATTATAATTTCTAAGTATTTATTTATTTTTTTTATTTCCTCTGTGTTTCTTCATCCCGCGGAGAGGGATGAAGGCGGAGAGGGGTCACAGTATGAAGACAATACTGATTACCGACGGGATCACCGCTGTTCTGGAAAAAGTGTAACAACCACCCACACATTTAGCAGTGATTTTCAGGCCAAAATCAAACAGAAATATCACATTTCTTTGCTTATGGAATGAGGAGCATAGCACACTCGATCCAGTCTAATGCTAAATTTTGTAATTTGTATTTTGATTGATGACCGAATTCTTCTCAAGGGAAACAATCACTCAATCCCTCATTAAATTAAAGAGTATAATCAGGTCCAAAGAGTTTGTCGCTTTTTGCTGCGTAAAGGTAATGTAAGAATGTGGCTTATCACCAGTAAAAAGGGAGAATTACACAGACCTGCAAAACATGCTCTAAATTCTTCCACTCAAAAATTGCCAATTAAAATGGGTTTCCCAGGCAAACTAATTGTGTCACATTGTTTGAGACCCTGTATGTCAAAGCATGTCCAGAACAGCACAGATGGTAGGGTGTGAGTGAGCGAGAACAAACTACGATCTAGCAACAGGGCGTTTTTGTACCTGAGGCTCATCAATGCGCGAGGGGAAGAAAGGCTTTCCCATCTGGTCCACACTAACAGAAGGGCTGCTGCGGACAAGTCACAGAGTATTTAGATGATGGTTAAGAAATGAAAATGTCAAAACACTCAGTGCATCTGTCACAACCCTCCTGCGAATGTCCTCTGTGTCTCCTCCCATTCAGCAACTTGCATGTCTATGTCCCCTTTGATTTGTTCACGTCTTGCGTGGGCCCCTATCCCCGGCTGTGTGTTGTTTTATTGTTACTTCCTGATGTACCTGCGGCGTATATTTAACCCTTTAAACCCAAGGGTCCCAACACACCAGAAGAAACGGCAAAAAATGAAGCATTAGCCGTGTCACAATATAGTCATCCTGCGCATCAAATTAAACAGAACCTCAGCTACAAGAATATATAAGCCATTTTTACATGCTCCAAACAATATTCTGACACCAACGAAATTAATTACCAAACACCAAAATCCCATACAGCGCCACCTAGTCAACCCACTCGCCACAATTTCGATGCTATCGCTCGGCTGCTTTATGCCACATGCACAACCAATAGCTCCAATGAAACCAGAGACTCCACAGATTCCAATGATATGCCCCTCTTTACTGTATTCCAAAGCATCTGCAAGATATCAGCAAAAGAAGAGCAACAACAGAAATGGATTCATAAAAAAATGAGTATTTACACATATGAACAAATCTCACAAGTGTCCCCTTCATTTTTAAACCAAAATTATTCAAATAGACCTTACGGTTGCAGAGACATGCCCTTTTCAATTTGGGTATGCAATTTTTTAAGCGGATGTCTAAAAAACAGGCTAGGGTTTAAAGGGTTAAACCCCCTGCTTTCAGTTGCGAGTTCCTGGATTGAAATTTTCTATTTGTGCTTAGAACCAGTCAGTATTTCCTAGTAGAAACCCTTCCTCTTTAGAGAGTGAAACGTAATTTGCAGAAGCCTTCTTCTTTACCTAGTTAATTTAAACAAGCTCCCAAGCCTGAATCAGGGTCCAGGATTGAGGCCGCGTTCTTGTTAACCCTGTCAAAGTCTGTTCCTCTGTCCAGTTTGTGAGGAACAAGCTCTCAATCCTTCTACGGTCATCAGGATTGGAACCAAGTTCCTCTCAAGCTACTCCGTCCTGCCTGCAGACAGACGGCTCTGATGACGTGTGAACTCTATCAGGCATTCATCCCAGTAAGGCACAGGATGGAGATTAGCAACGCCCTGCTTCACCTTCAACATCTGAACTGAGCTGTGCCCTCTTCTTCTGGGCTCCATCCCACTGATACTGTATTATTATCAATAAACCGCACTGTCGAATTGTGCTCTGCCCCTGCACTTGATTTTTGCTCTGGTTCATGACAGCATTGCACCATGCTGCCTTTGTGGCTGCGTTACTACATACGATTCAGAGTGCCCATGCTAATCCCTGCATAGCGTTTAAAGTGCTTACAAAGGGCGAGCCTCAGAACTGGACCTTGGAGCAATAGAACTAGGTTTCATGGTCCAATGAGTCTCATTTTCTGTCACATGATGTGGATGGCCAAGTATATATGCCTAAGTTGGTGGAGGGAGTGCTGTGCTTGGGGCAATGTGCTTCTGGGAAAACTTGGGTCTGGGTATTCATGTGACATCAATTTGACAAGTGTTACCGACTAAACACTGCTGCAGACCAGGTACATCCCTTCATTGCAAAGATATACCCCAAGTATGCAGGCCTGCTTTCAAACTGAGCCCCTTACTAATGGGCTTATATCACTGGACTAAACAGGAAGGAAAGAAAATGTTATTTCCGAGCTTACAGGGGTCAGAGGGAATATGGCTACCAGAGATATACATCAGACAAGCTCTATATGTGATGACTGGCAGACCGTAGTGTCAGAAAGCACTAAATTAAATTCCTGACTGTATCTTTAACAACTACATTTGTGCAACCTAACTGCAAAGTGTTTCTAATTTTGGCTTCTAAAAACATAAATCTCCTAAAAATGCACAGCAAAGGCCAAGAGAACTTTTTTATTCACAAAAAAAGTGTGACGGGGAGATATAGAAGCAGAGAAACTCCTGGACCAACACCTTTAGGGCGACCGTTAGTGATCCCTGGAGGACCAGCACTTAATTGCTAAGTGTTAATTAGAGTTTTAGTGCAGCAGGATAGCGGGGCTCCGTTGCCATCAGCGGCTAATACCGTTTGGACTTGGCTTGCCACAATCTGCTGCTCATGACTGAGCACTCTCCAGGCCTTCTGCTTTTTCATTAAGAATCAGGGCTTACATTGGAATAGCAAATAATCATAGAGGAAGAGACACAACATTTCAGGAAGCAGTCGTCACGGAAACAGCGAGAGTGAAACGGCCCACTGCAAACGCATGGCAGTGAGTCGACATTGACTTGATGATGGACATGATTTCAGGTCTGTGCTTCAGTAGGTCTGTGAAAGGCTCCACCTGTGCAGGGCAGATTCGTGCGGTCAGTCCATCGGGGTGAGTCCTTAACATCGAGGTATTGGGCTTCCTACAGGCTAATGGCTGTGGTTTCTGACTGACTCAGACGGTCAGATAATCAGACCCCAGTGTAGCAGTTGGACCCTTAAACAGGACTCCACTCCAGCGATTACTGCAAGCAGTCTAACCAACCCTATGTGGCTTTAAATAAAAGGCCCACCGTTTCTGTTCAGGACGCAGTCATGTGATGTAACGCAGAATAAAACATTTGAGAATTGCTAGTTCAAGCCGCCCTGTTGGACGTGTAGCTGGGGAGACGAAATTGGGAAGAACTCAGCTGTTGGGTGTCTGAGCAGAGCCCCTGACCGCTCACTGGACAAACGTGAAAAATCTGCCTTCGTGAGAGGAGCAGCTGACCGCCGTCCCAACAGCAGGGCCTCAATAGATGGAGGGGTGAGTGTATTTGAACCTTAGACCGTCCCGCTGAAAGATAGCAGAGGTTACTACAGCATGATGGTGTAATGGCTGGTAGTATACGGAGGCCAAGCGCAACGACAGAGAGAAAGAGAGTAGCACGAACACAGTACAAACACAGAGAATAATATAGACCAAACGCAAGTACTCGCTTCCAAAGGATATAATAGTCTGAACCACAGAAGCAAAGCGAGATAGAAAAAGGGAGAAGAAACTCCAACAATTAGAAGATAGAAAGTCTTACAAAACCTGACTACAGATATCTTCAGCTATAGTGCGAAGTTAAACACAGACACTCTAGCAAAGGAGGCGTGCCGGACATCCTGCTTATATAGATTCTGCGGAAGCGCTGCCCCAGCTCAATCAACCAGCTGAGTAAAGAATTCGATGGCCCAGGAATTCGATATCGTCCCGGGACGAGAGCCGCAAAGAAAAGTCCAAACAACACGCAAACCTCACAAACCATGACAGATGGTTCATTTAGTACAATGGCTCGGAGTAGAAAGAAACAGGGGATGTGGATGGGTACCGGCTGTAAATGGCCATGTTTGCTCAGTGCATTTTCAGACTCACAGGCTGGGAACCCTCAGCATTTCTCCCTTTTCAGGGGAACTGATGACGATGATGAGGTGGTGCCTATTTTAGTGACGACAGTCATACTGTCCGCTGTGCATGAAATGCCTCAGAGTAAGAGGCAAATGGGGAAATACTGAGCAAGGAAAAAGCATATAAAGGTTTAACAGAGAAGTATCACGATGAAGGAAGATATGGGAAGATAACTGACTGAACGAGGCGTGTCCGCTATGGACGCCCCAGAGTTCTCTGTCAGAATCTGAGCTCTGCTTCATGAGCGCAGGGCAGGTGTGATATTACTGTCGCACCAAACCGGGCCACGCAGTGGAGGCAGCTGGCAGGCAGACAAGCAGGCGTGTGGAGTGGAAGGGCTGCACAATCGCTAACCCTCTAATCTCAGAGATGCAATTTTCTCTCTGTGACATCGGCCACAAGGAGAGGGCTGTTCCGTGGGGAAATGGAGAGGCGTCTGGTCGCATCACACCTCACATCATGGGCGGGCTGCGGTTTGCCTCGGAGAGAGGAGGCTCGCACACACCTGAGAGGGCATGGTACTCCCGCTGGTCACAGCTGTTGCCTAGTGACCACACACCTTTTTTATAAAAAAATTTAAATAAACAAAAAATTTCTAAAAACCTCCGGCAGGTAGCAAGCCGATTCCGAGTTTAAAAAGCATAAATAATTGATTAATGGGTAATGAGGGAAACCAAATTAAAAAGGGTGTAGTTATCAATACTGAATTCAAATAGTAAAATGAATTCACTCATGTTCAAGCTTGGTCCCATCAGGCAAGGTTCGTCTTCGGATAATAGTGTTGTCAACTGTCTACAGTTTGTTTACGGTTAATCTGCCCGATGTCTCTCTGAAGAGCAGTCGTGCTTAAAGAGAATGGAATCTTATCTCAATCACACCCCACCCCAGTGCTTATAAATGGAACAGATTCAATCAATAGTTGTCCTGAACTCCTACCCAGGATTCAATGTGACATTACACAGAAAATTAACTCCCTAAAATGTGTAGAGAAAGAGAGAAGAAAGGGGAGAGAAAGAGAGAGAGAGAAGAGAGACAGAGAGAGAGAGGGGGAGAGAGAGAGAGAGAGAGAGAGAGAAAGGGCAAAAGCGGCTGGTCCAAGGTCAGAGGAAAGTCCGCAGATTGAAGCCGCCGTAGATTACAGCATTAACCTGCGATTGAAGAGCAGTGACAGGATTCGAAGGATTGCCACGTGTCCAATGAGCATATGTCTCATAAACTTTCACAGGCAGCACACAGGCCGGTGGGGACAGAAATTTAATTATTATTTCTATTATTTTTGTCAAGTTAACACCTGTCCAAATAAACGGGCATGGACAAGGCTTATTTCAGAAGAAGAAGCATCTTCATCATCATCCTCATCATCATTGTTGTCTTCACCTGGGACAGGGGCGAATACACAACAGAGCAAACACCAAAAGTGCTCTTACCTTCTTTCATTCCTCTCTTCACACACACACACACACACACACACACACACACACACAGAAACCTGGAAAAACTCACACTCCTCAAATATTAATTGCAATTGTCGCTGAAGCATTAGCATTTTGATGAGCGCCGCCGGGCTAGCTGCGGACGGAGAGAGATGGTTGGAGAGGAGCAGTGGGGGGCTAAGGTGAGGGCCCCGTCTCTCTGCGCTGTGATCCAGGGAGATGCGAACAGCTGGCCGAGCCGACTTCTTCGCAAAGCGAGGCACCAGACGCCACCCGGGCTGTCAGTTCCCCCTTTCAAAAGCGGCCGCATGGCGGTAATGGCATTCCTCTTGTACTCATTTGCTGTCCCCCCCTCTCCCCTCCCCCCCCACTCACAGCCTCTGCAACCCTGTCGAAGATTTGCAGGTTGATTCCCGAGCTCTCGTTCTCTCGTTCTTAAGCTCGGCTGGTTTTGAAGGACGATGAAGGTGGCTTACCTCACAGTACCTCTCCAGACTGAGAACGTTTGTGTATGTACAGTATGCCACATGCTTGTGTATGTACAATATTCCACATGTTTGCGTATGCAAAGTGTGCATATGTACTTATGCCAAAGCTCAGCTCCTGATCAGAGATGGCAAAATGTTATGTAATGTTAGCAAACGCTCACCTGCCGGTGCTGTTATTTCTTTTCTTTTGACTCGGAGGAAGACATCCGTTGATGTTGAAACGTCACCCCCCACTGTTTTATTAACCCTTAGAGCGCTAAATGCAGCTATCGTTGCTCAGTGATGTAAGATATCAAAATTAAAGCTGTTGAAAACCTATCATGTGGCAACTTGTTTAAAAGAGCTTAAGTTGTCACATGATGGGTTTTCAACAGCACAAGATAATTAAATTTATATTTTTTTAAATTTATTTCAGCGCTCTAAGGGTTAAAATGTCTTTCCTGAGCTCCAGAGAGCTCCAGCTCCCCTTATTTCAAGCAAATCCCTGGGAAATGGTCCAGCTAAGGAGTTCCGCTATATTGACCAGGGCTTAGTTTGGAGGGCGGGCACTGGGGAAATTGTCAGGGATTTCAATGCTGAGTCACCTACATAAGGGTTGGAAGTATAGGATCTTATTGCAAGTCAGAATAATGGCCAAGCCTGGCAGGAAATATAATTTGATTGTTTCTTTATATATCAGTGCATGGAAAGGTGGGAGTAAACATATTCAGGTTGAAAGAGGAATTTTCGGAAATTTGTCGGGGTAACTTATTTTCCCCTTTATTTTATGTGGCTTACAACTGATTTTCACTCTTCCTGATCAGCTGAGGTTCTAAATTCAGTGGCACAACAACTCCACAGCTGCTAGTCAAGCAACCTAGTTCTAACCAGCCCTACCACCTCACAGTGAGCGTAATAAAAGCAAAATTACTGGTTGAGATGCCACTCCTCACACTTGAACAAATATACACAAGGACTTCTCGGTGCAAGTATGAGATTAGCATATTGATTTCTCTCCTCATACAGAAAATTGAGCTGCCAATAAAGTTCAGTATCTTTTTGACAGCCTCCTGTGGTCCAAAGTGAATCAAGATCACAGGACAGGATGTGTAAGGACCGGCGAACGAGGCAGGAAAGAGATGTTTGAAATGACCTTTCTGCAGAGCTGACTGACCTGTTACAGCATCAAAGTGAACTGAGGTTGTTAGAGCTCTTGTTGGCTCAAGAGGTCATCCATTTAAAAGCTGTGTTAGACATTTCCTGTCATCAAGCCCAGCAGCGCGAGCTGGTTAGCGCAGTGACGGAAGATAAAAGGCGGGTAATCCCACCACGTGCACACTAATCCCGCACGTGACCGAGGCTGCGATGTAAACACCACTCTTTGAAATGATCCTTCGTGTATTTTTGTTTCCCCAGATAGCAATGCAGTGAAATAGAGCTCAGTATTTACAAATGAGTTTCACTCCTGCTTCTGCAAAATTCAAAGGGATATTATAAATCCAAATGAAAAAAGGGGATCGTGCAATGATACCTGGTGCCACATTTAAACCTCTTAAATCAAGGCACAATTTCCTCCAGGTTTGTGCAATAATCCTTAACTTTGAGGCAACACACAGCAAATTTCTACTTGATGTCATAATTTGAAGGTCCCAAGTGTACAATCAAGATTTTGGAAATTCAGATGAGTGTCTCTTATATATCTCTAAATGTGCAACATACCTCATTGCCGGACCGAAGAGGTTTGATCTGTGACCCTTCATCCCTGTCTCACTGTTTACCCAATTAAAATGCGCATGAGCGATACCTGTTTGTGTGTAGCTGTGCTGCTTAAGATGATAATAAAAAACGTACACGAATCACTGCATGTACTAGTAAGTACCCAACATATGAAGTGGTCTGTGAGTTTATTTGAATAATTGATAAGGAATTGGCTGTTATTTGGCTGATGAATAGCATTTCATCGGTTTCCAAAAGACCTAAAGAGGTAGCTAACATAAACTTGAATAAAATAGTAAGAATGGGACTTAAATTAATACTAGCCAGCTGAAATTTTATTCTGTTTAAGCATCCATTCATTTAAAAACTTGTGTTAATAACTTTTAACTTTTCAGTCATTTACAGTCTGAAAACATAGCGACAAAAATGAAGATAGACATTCCCTGATATTGTTACAATGTTTACCAAAATGCATTAATTTATTACGCATGACTTTATATCATTGGACTTGACTGTCACCTGCATTTGTTTTAAACGCTGATGGTCACTGCACCAAAATGCTGTTTAGGTGTCTTTATGTGCAGGAAAATGAAATTCATTGATTTAATAGTTTTGTTTTCATCTTTGCACATATTTTCAGCAAACGTAATTGACGTTCATCACTTATCGTTTGACTGTGTATACTGAACAAAGATATAGGTGGTACTAATGTCTCCTGTCCATCACTGCCTGTCTTGACCCCACCCCCACATAAAAAAAAAAAAAAACGCTTTTCTGATGAGTAAGAGGCGCTTTTCAGAAATCGATGATTGCCCTGGATGGAATGGGATAGACGTAATTTGTGCAACCACCAATCTTTCGGTCGGCCCCAGTTACTGTGTAACAATGTTACATTGGCAAATCAATCCACTGTCAGCTCTTGGCGTTCTATATTATCTCAAAAAACTACGGACAATGCAAAAGGAGGAACATTGGTGAACACTGTAGGGCCGGCCCGTAACAGCCGCACTCTGACATTGCAAACCTTTGCCAAGGCTGAACAATCGCCCATTTGTCAACACCATCATTCTGTGATTTTCTTTTTACATCATTGAAATAAAGCCCCCCATACTTTCTCATTTCAAATTGTGTATTCATGAAGATGTGACTTAAAAAGTCAAATTTTACCTTTCCCCCACTGATGAAGAATCCTTCAGAAATCCTGGATCCAGACCAACAAACAAAATGACAAACCAAAAAAATTGCTCAGAGAGCGAACACTTGTTGAAATCTACACATTTGTTTTCAAATTAGCATGACTGCCAAATTTAAATTCGGCAGCATAAAGCTACTGCACATTGCATCACAAAGTTATGAAGTGCTGTATTCCGCATATAAATAACAATGTTAAACATTGATACGCCTTTTAAATAGTCTTAACTCATGTAGCTTGTGAAACGGCACGGATTTGCGTAACTTAATTTGCAAGGCTTATTTGCCAATAATGTACGAGAAGCCAATCTATTTGTGAATGCAGTTTTGGAGTAAGGGCATTGAAAAATGCTCAAATGAGAGATGGAAGTCTGCGAACGTCTTGGATTTTTTAAAATCTGAATCGGCAAATTCAATAAGGGCCCAACTCCACACATTTTCTAAATTGCGGTTTTGCGTGTTTTGCACTCTTAATGTGACAAGGTTTTTGATTGTTTCCAGAAAGGTCACGACTCCTGTGAATAAATATGCTTATTCTTATTGTATTTTTAATGGTGAGCTCAAGACAGGCCCAACTCCAGGAGTTAAACCCCTCTTACAGGAGAGTCTGCCTCGGCTGAAAATCCAGAGATGGCAGGACAGCATTGGAAAGAACCACAATTGGGAGACAGTCATTTCTGAGAAATTTCAAGTCATTTTGATGACAGGAAAGTAAATGTTTGATTTGAAATCACACCATGAGCAGTTCTTCAACAGACTGGGACAGTACGAAAAAGTACACTGCAAGTACAGACAAGGTGCTCAGGTTTTCAGAAATGACCTTGAGGTTTCTGAAATTACCTTGTCGCAAGTTACAACCAGGTTTCGCCTTGTGGAGCCTAATGTTAGACATATTACATATCATCAGCAACCACTCTACTCTAAGCAGCTGGGTGTCAAGGCTCCCGAATTCGAGATGTCCAGAAATTGTGCCAGTATCTTACACCTGAGGCTCAGGCTTTCCTTGACAAGTTAGGGGCCGTGGATAAAAGAGAGGGGGTGTGAGGAGTCAGATTTTGAGGATGAGTGGGCCAGAGATTATTTTTATGTTTGTTGATTAATAGGCTCAGTTTGGATGCATTTGATGAATTTAATGCTAAGAAGAAGGTTGTTTGCTTGGTTGGCCTTTCATGTTAAGCATAGAATGGAAGTGTCTGAAAAAGGTTCTTCTTGGAAAGACAAAGCTGTTAACGGCAGACCCCCCCCACATACAATTAGAAAGCTGGTCTTTTGTACTGTTCATTTCATGTTACCTTTTCATGAGTCTAAAATATGGTACTAAGATCATGGCCCCACTTTAAGGAAAACATTTTAAATATTCTCCTGTAAAAACTTGTTTTATGGAGTTGGGCCGATATTGAATTGACCGATTCATTTATACAGATTATTGCCATCCTTACAATGTCAAATCAATTATATAAATTAATCCAATGGGCAGTCATTTTGTCAAATTAATAGTTTGATTGTTAATCAGGTGAAATTAAACAGGAAGGGCTTGAGAGCAATAATGCCATAAAAGATGAGGTTACTGAGGGTCCGTTAAAAATCTGATGGCAGCACAACACTGCTCATACTGGGGACAACACTGCTCATACTGGGGTCAACACTGCTCATACTGGGGACAACACTGCTCATATTGGGCCAACACTGCTCATACTGGGGTCAAAACTGCTCATACTGGGGTCAACACTGCTCATACTGGGGACAACACTGCTCATACTGGGGTCAACATTGCTCATACTGGGGTCAACACTGCTCATACTAGGGACAACACTGCTCATACTGGGGTCAAAACTGCTCATACTGGGGACAACACTGCTCATATTGGGGACAACACTGCTCATAGTGGGGTCAGAAGCATGGAGGGCAGCACAGGAAACAGCTGTGTTGTAAGTAGGGAACCCCATTACTACTGTAGATCTCCCATTATTACTGTAGATCTCCCATTACTACTGTAGATCTCCCATTACTACTGAAGATCTCCCATTATTACTGTACATCTCCCATTATTACTGTAGATCTCCCATTATTACTGTAGATCTCCCATTATTACTGTACATCTCCTATATTACTGTAGATCTCCTATTATTACTGTACATCTCCCATTATTACTGTAGATCTCCTACTATTACTGTACATCTCCCATTACTACTGTAGATCTCCCATTATTACTGTACATCTCCCATTACTACTGTAGATCTCCCATTATTACTGTACATCTCCCATTACTACTGTAGATCTCCCATTATTACTGTAGATCTCCCATTATTACTGTAGATCTCCCATTATTACTGTTCCCATTATTACTGTACATCTCCTATAATTACTGTAGATCTCCTATTATTACTGTACACCTCCCATAATTACTGTAGATCTCCCATTATTACTGTACACCTCCCATTATTACTGTACACCTCCCATTATTACTGTAGATCTCCCCTTATTACTGTACATCTCCCATTATTACTGTAGATCTCCCTTTATTACTGTACATCTCCCATTATTACTGTTGATCTGTCATTATTAATGCACATCTCCCATTACTACTGTAAATCTCACATTAATACTGTACATCTCCCATTATTACTGTACATGTCCCATTATTAATGCACATCTCCCATTATTACTGTACACCTCCCATTATTAATGCACATCTCCCATTACTACTGTAGATCTCAACTCCCATTATTACTGTAGATCTTCCATTATTACTGTAGATCTCCCATTATTACTGCAGATCTCCAATTATTACTGTTGATCTCCCATTATTACAGTAGATCTCCCATTATTACTGTACATCTCCCATTATTACTGTATATCTCCCTTTATTACTGTAGATCTCCCATTACTACTGTACATCTCCCATTATTACTGTAGATCTCCCATTACTACTGTACATCTCCCATTATTACTGCACATCTCCCTTAATTACTGTAGATCTCCCATTATTAATGCACATCTCCCATTACTACTGTACATCTCCCATTATTACTGTACATCTCCCATTACTACTGTACATCTCCCTTTATTACTGTAGATCTCCCATTATTAATGTACATCTCCCATTATTACTGTAAATCTCCCATTATTAATGTAGATCTCCCATTACTACTGTACATCTCCCATTATTACTGTAGATCTCCCATTATTAATGTAGATCTCCCATTACTACTGTACATCTCCCTTTATTACTGTAGATCTCCCATTATTAATGTTCATCTCCCATTATTACGTAGATCTCCCATTACTACTGTAGATCTCCCATTATTAATGTAGATCTCCCATTACTACTGTACATCTCCCTTTATTACTGTAGATCTCCCATTATTAATGTACATCTCCCATTATTACTGCACATCTCCCATTATTATTGTACATCTCCCATTACTACTGTACATCTCCCTTTATTACTGTAGATCTCCCATTATTAATGTACATCTCCCTTTATTACTGTAGATCTCCCATTACTACTGTACATCTCCCATTATTACTGTACACCTCCCATTATTACTGTAGATCTCTCTTTATTACTGTACATCTCCCATTATTACTGTACATCTCCCATTATTACTGTACGTCTCCCATTATTACTGTAGATCTCCCATTATTAATGTACATCTCCCATTATTACTGTAGATCTCCCATTACTACTGTAGATCACCCATTATTAATGTAGATCTCCCATTACTACTGTACATCTCCCTTTATTACTGTAGATCTCCCATTATTAATGTAGATCTCCCATTACTACTGTACATCTCCCTTTATTACTGTAGATCTCCCATTATTACTGTAGATCTCCCATTATTACTGTAGATCTCCCATTATTAATGTAGATCTCCCATTACTACTGTACATCTCCCTTTATTACTGTAGATCTCCCATTATTAATGTACATCTCCCATTATTACTGTACATCTCCCATTACTACTGTAGATCTCCCATTACTACTGTAGATCTCCCATTATTAATGTAGATCTCCTATTATTACTGTACATCTCCTATTATTACTGTACATCTCCCATTATTACTGTACATCTCCCTTTATTACTGTACATCTCCCATTACTACTGTACATCTCCCTTTATTACTGTACATCTCCCATTATTACTGTACATCTCCCATTACTACTGTACATCTCCCTTTATTACTGTAGATCTCCCATTATTAATGTAGAGGACCCCAAATCCACAATCAGAAGCTGAAGAGCGTAATATTTGGTCAGGTCATAGAGTACACCAATCTACATGATTCTGTCAAATTACAAGTCAAAGGGATCAGTTTTGACACAAACATGATTTTCTGAAAATTCACCATTATTAAAAGGTAGGGATTTTTGAGATTTTTTCAATGTGACCCCAAGGACAGATTCTGTCCAATACTGGATGTGACCTTGATAAAAGGTTGTTATGTGCATGTAATTTTTTTCATCACGATCAGACCAAAATTGTGGTCGCTATTGTGTGGATAGAATGACAAATGAAACAAGGTAACAAACTTGATAATTGTGCTAAGAAACAAAAGATGTCCCAGGCTGCAGCCCGGAAAGCCAATCAGAATCACACCCCTGCCCTCACAAACAAAACTAAGATTTTGCATCAGAAGCCTCAAGGGCATGAATGAATATTCCCTCACTGAGTTTATAAGCTCCAGAAAAAAATGTTTGATTATATTTATACATTAATTGATCTAAATGTAGCACTAGGATATCCTAGATGCATGAACTGTGTCCACCATAAAGCATCAAGTGATTTAGTCTGAGTAATGAATTCCAGTCCAGCTCCGGTGACAAAATGTTCCCCTTTCATTGGACCCTTAGCACTTGTTTTCTCATTTTGGATTCAGTTCCTGAATCCCGCTCAGAGCGGTGCTGACTGTCTGTCAACAGAGCTGCATAATCGGCCATAGACTGTTTCAGGGACGACGCACTCCGTATCGCTGTTCTTATCGATCAGGCACCTACAGTCTGCCGAGACCCAGCTGTCAAAGAGGTACAGTCCTCTGTAAGACGTGCAGCTGATCAAGCATCTCGGTGCCTGTAATGTAATGTAATCCATGTATTTCCTGTCTTTGTAGCCTATGTCTTGTTTTCAGGTTTCCCTGTGCTGGAGATCATCAAATCATGGTCAGGAAACTGCCGGTTATCCACCCTCCCTTTACCAGAAAGTCAGATGTCAAGACAGACTGGCCAATCCACAGCAAAATGTTTTTGATAAATTTACAGAAGATACGGAAATTCGCTTTAATTTGGATTTGATATCCAAGTTTAACAGTCCTTGCGCTCTACTGGCCAATAAAATGGTGAGAAGTGCTAAAAAAAGAAATGTAGCAGGTGAAGAAGAGAGGTGAACATTGGGAGCATGTGCCTTTTCTATCCATCTATACATCCATCCATCCATTCCCTTACCCCCAAGGTCGTGGGATAGAGGGCACACACACGTGTGTAAACACCCATACCATCACTGAAGCACCCACACACTGCTGTGAAAAACTATTTCATCTATTTTTGCATATCCGTCACCCTTAAATGTTCCACATCAAACTAATTTTAATATTAGACAAAGATAACCAGAGTAAATTCAAAATGCAGTTTTTAAATTATTTCATTTGTTGAAGGAAAAAGCTATTCATCCCGACCTGATCCTGTGTGTATTAGTGTTTGCCCCCTAAGTTACTAAATCAAATAATTAAACATATTTAATTGGTAATTGGCTCAATTTCACCAGGCACACCCAGGCATGGTAACTGCGAGCCCTGTGGAATCTAAAAACATCATTTTAATAGAACCAGTCGTGCTATCTAAAGTAGGAAAAAAGCAGCTCATGATGCCCAATCCAAAAAAAATTCAAGAGCCGATGAGAAACAAAGTAACTGAAATGAACCAGTCTGGAAAGGGTTAAAAAGCTAATTCTAAGGCTCTGGGACTCCAACAAACCACAGTGAGAGCCATTACTTACAAGGGGAGAAAACTTTGAGCCGTGATGAACCTTCCTAGGAGTGGCCAGCCAAGCAAAATCGCATCAAGCACAACGAACACTCAAGAGGTTAAAAAAGAACCCAGACTTACATCTTAAGAACTGCAGCCCTCGCCTCAGTAATGATCAGCGTTCACTATTCTGCAAAAGGAATGAGACTGGGCAAAAATGGCATCCATGGGGCAGCTGCACGGCAAAAACCACTGCTACCCGAAAAGAACACAAAGGCTCATTTCACATTTGCCAAAAAACATTTTGATGACCACCGAGACTTTTTTCTTTTTTTTAAAGATTTTTTTTTGGGGAATTTTTCCTTTATTAGACAGTTATACAGTGTAGAGAGACAGGAAATTTGGGGAGAAGAATGGGAGAAGACATGCAGCAAATGATCTGAGATGGAATCGAACCCAGGTCGCTGCAGGAAGGACTCAGCCTTTATGGTACGCTTAGACCGATGAGCCACCGGGGCGCGACCACCGAGACTTTTGTACATTATTTTAGGTACTGACGAATCAAAAGAAGAACTTTTCAGCAGACAAGGCCCATTACATCTGGCCTAAAGCTAACACAGCATTCCACAATAAGAGCATCATATCAACTGTTAAACACAGCATGATGGTCTGAGGCTGGTTTACTGCTTCAGGACCAGGAAAACCTGCCATGATTGATGAAACCATGAATTCTGCTCTATACCAGAAAATCCTGAATGAGAATATTCGGCCATCAGTTTGCAAACCTCAAGTGAAGTTGGGTTATGTTACAGGACAATAATCCAAAGCTCACAATCAAGTCCACATCTGAATCATTCAAAAGAAACAAAATTAAGGTTTTGGAGCGGCTTAGTCAAAGTCCTGACTTCAATCCGATTGAAATGCCGTGGCATGACTTTAAACAGACATTTCATACTCAACAAGAGTGCTCTGAGAGTGCACCTTCCCCAGCTGGAGTCGCGATTACGATATGCATATCATCAGTCTATCTGCAGCATGTGTGCAAAGTTATCGGGATGTCCTATGCAAACCGAAGGAGGAGTTCATTTTACCAGCCAAGTACCTTCCCATATAAACAGATGGATGGACGGACAGACGGACTGCGCCATGACATAATCCCCCTTTTGGGCTGTCACCCAGTGGAAAATAAAAAGTCTCCAATATGGCTGAATGTACAATTATTCAAAGAAGAGAGGGCCAAAATTCCTCCACAGCGATGTAAAAGGCACACTGCCAGTTATCGCAAATGTTTGATTCAGTTGTTGCCATCAAGAATGGCACAACCAGTTATTAGTTTTGGGGGGGCAATTTTTTTTTTCACACGGAAGACATAGGTGCTACTAAATAACTTTTTATCTTCAATAAATGAAATGGTCATTAAAAAGCTGCATTTTGTGTTTGCTCACGAAGTCTTGGTCTTCGATTGAATATCCCCAGTTAGTTTAATGTGCACGTTTTGGAACCATGGGCAAATACGAAAGCGCCCAGCAAAGATTTTTTTTACCCTTTCAGACCCAATGCACATTGCAATGTACACAGCTTTCCCCCCTTTTAATGCTTTGTGACATTTTTCATCACAAGGGCATTAGTCCATCTGATTGGATGTTCAACAGCCAATTAGGCAACAGCTTGCTCCCTTCCCTTTCTTTTGAGAGAAAATAATGTACATGAAAATTTAATTAAATAATTATTTTTTTTGATTGAGTCTTATTTTTGAATGCATTTGGGATGGGGAAAATGCACAGTTGTATTTTTCCCATCTTTGGAACATAATTGTGGTCTGAAGGGGTTAAAAAAGCCATTTTGGAACGAGCGCTATGGCGGGACTCACCTTCTCCTGGTACTGACGGCGGGAGGAGTCCAGAGACTGAATGAGCGCGGTGGCGTGTCCAACGAACATGGCGTAGCAGGTGGCCCCAACGATCATGCTGAGGATGGTGAGCCAGACGTCCGTCATGCCCACGGGTGGGTACATCCCGTAACCGATGCAGAGCATGTGACTCATGGCCTTAAACAGGGCGTAGGAATACTGCTGCCCCCAGGTGTCATTCTGAGGGAGAGAGACACAAACACCGTGTGTTAGCGGCAGTGTCCTACTTCAGCCGTCCGGATAGCAGTCGAAAGGTCGGTGAATGTCAAGCCCTAAAATGTGGCATAGTTAGCTGAAAGAATCCTTAGCCAGCTCCTTTTAATGAAGATGTACATCAAAAGTATTAATTTCGTTTTCCGCCATTTTCTAATAGATCGTTTTCCGCCACATTTGCAAACAGAAAAGTTGATGGAAACTTAACCCTAAGAGCACTAGATACAAATAGTGTTGCTCAAGGGAGTAAGATATCAAATTCAAAGCTGTTGAAAACCTATCACGTGGCGACTTGTTTAAAAGAGCTCCCTTGCAGGAGCTCTTTAAACCCATTAAGACCTGATGCGACGTCTGCGTCGCACTCACTTTAGGAACGGAAGGGACATGAATATCATATATATGTATATATATATATATATATATATATATATATATATCATTTTTAAGAAATGTGAATGAAGTGCATCATGAAGTGCCCTAGGTCTTAATGGGTTAAACAAGTCGCCACATGATAGGTTTTCAACAGCACAAGATAATTTCATTTATAATTTTTTAAAAATTATTTCAGCGCTCTAAGGGTTAATGAACTAAATGCAGTCCAGAATGAACACCATCAGGGCACCAAATGTACTGTGTATTTGATTTGTGAGCTCTGCAGACAAAAAGGATTCCTCGCAGGATCTGTGCGGTGGCCCACGCTGAATCAATATCGCCGCTGTCCGAAAATGACTAATTCAAATGACTCTTCTTTTCATTTTCAAAAGCGACAAATGTCACGACTATTTGAGTAACGCATCTATTGAAAGGCCTCAAAATTAATAATGAATTAAAAATACTTCTTTTAACATTATTTTAGATTACTCAGCATGTGACCATGTGTATGATGAGCTGAACTCTTTCGAGTTCAAAAACAGAGTGCGCTAATAGTTTGTGATAATAATGCCAGAGGCATCAGTTCTTATGGTCTGTTTCTATAATGGTTTGTGATTCACTCATTAAAGCGTGATTATTTAATGATTAATACATAGGTGCCTATTATTGTTTTCAACACAAGGGCAATCTGTTGTCTTTTTTTAATTAATGGTTTATTTCCTGTTGGATGAATGACTGCAAAGGCCGTCTGACAAGGCTCGACAAAACGACTATCAAACCACATCAAACTATCAAACCTTTATTAAAGGCACCTGCACTGATCTCTGGTCAGTCACAGAACTGATTTCGAAGTATAGTGGGTTGCTTGTTTGTAAACAAAGTAAGGGGGTAGGTGCTAAATATCAGATGTGTTTAAAGATATATTTATATATGGTGCCAAGCTGCTTTTAGGTGCACTCACCTTTTCATAATCTGTTTTTATTACCTCCGCCAAGGAGGTTATGTTTTCACCTCTGTTAGTCTGTGTCTCTGTCTATTAACAGGATAACTCAAAAACCTATAAACGGATCGGCATGAAATTTGGTAGGATAGTAGGTGGTAGTCCAAGGAAGAACTGATTCAGTTTTGGAAGTGATCAGGAACATTCTGGATTTTAGCGTTAAATAGAATCTACACTAATATAGAATTGATTATACATTGTAATTGTTGGTGATGTGGATAATATTCTTGTGGATTGGGAACCAATAACAGTGACGTGTGGCAGATGGATGCGCTCTTCCGAGTGGCTTCTAGTTACATTTTTTATTTACATTTCCCTGTTCTTCTTAAATTTTTGTTTCCTTTTTAAGTTCTTTACCTTCTAATCTCATCCGTAAATCACAGACCGTTCTGTATAAAACAATCCATAAAAATTCGCCTTGCCTTCTGTCTTCAGAGGTGTAGTCGGACTGAGATTATTTTTCGTTATTTTGGGACGGCAGTATTTACATGTTATGCATTAATCCGCTTTGAGTCCAGGAGCTTCATCAGAAATCCCAATAATGAATTAGATTTAGGAGGATTAGGTCTCTGGCCATGGCCATTTTGTGACATGCTGATTACGAGTGCACTACACTGCACTGCTGGAGTTTGGGTCATACCAGTTCAGGATATGATTTCTCAGGTCATGTCAATTTTATGGTTCCATTATCTAAAAAATGCATGCACTTGCCCTTGTTCATTAAAAAAGATTAATGAACTGCAACCGCAAATCAGTAAAAAGTTATGATGGTATGTTACATTAAAATTAAAACTGAAAGCAGTAAATTTTTGAAATGTATTAAATTGAAAACAGTGCAATGGCACACAATTTGTTGTCTCATATCTTGTCTTCAAAATGTCAGAAATTAAAAACAAGTCAAAATAAATTTGGGAATCACTGCTTTCTGGCATAATCCACTATGTGTAGTTTTCTGACTGGTGGACCAATGGTGGTCTGTTTTGGTTATGCACATGGCAATGAATTTTGATAAAATTGTATTGAGAATTAACCCCTAGAGCACTGAAATAAATTTTTAAAAAATATAATTATCTAATTATCTTGTGCTGTTGAAAACCAGTCATGTGATAGGTTTTCAACAGCTTTGATTTTGATGTCTTGCATCATTGAGTAACAATAGTTGCATTTAGTGCTCTAAGGGTTAAAGTGAGGAGTGACCGATCGTAGAGTACGACATACAATCTAATTTTCTTGAAAAGGGATTCTGTTATTACTAGGCAGATACAATTGGCTCACATTACTTCCGGATGGGACACAAGCTGCAGTAAGCGGACGGAAACACTCACCACCATCTTGTTTTTGGACACCCAACAGTCGGCAGGGAAGTCCTGCAGCATGGGCACCAGGAACTGCAGGCACCCATCCCAGTGACACAGGAGCAGCATCATGCCAATCAGATTGACAATGCGAACCATGGCGCTGGCCAGGTCATAGGTCATGTGAAAGATCTATGGGAGGAGGGAGGAAAACACAAAAGAACACAAGTGAAACTGCTGAACAATGTGAGTTGGCTTCAGCACTGATTTTTGGCTTTCTGTGCCCAAAACAAACACGGTTTTTTAAAAAAACATCGACTGCATGAATTCTAATTTTGTTTGTTGGCTATCTCACCCTTCAGTCCCCACCGACTGCACAAGCACAACATTTTTTAGTGGATAAAGAAGCGAAGAAACAGAAGTTGAGACAGAGCGAGCTCTTGTGAAATGAGTATAAAAATATTTTAGTAAAACAAATCCACTCAGCAGACATTTCAGAGTGATGGAGGTCAATTAGATAAAATTGAATGTGGAGGCACATTCTATACTGTGATGTTATTTTACATTCAAGACAGGGCATTAATTGGCAGCGAATGGACAACAGCATTTTCATGGAACATACTGTACAAGTATCTATCATAGCATGCGGTGCTAATTCAGGCAGACCAGTCGAGACATGCCTTCATTCCGGTAAACAGTCCTCGCGTTCATGCATATCTCCCGGCCACCCTGCCCCTGCTCTGCGACAGAGGCTCAGGGGTATATCTGCTCTCCTATTCCACCACCGGAGCCAACCAAACTGCCTGCAGCTGTGCTGCATTCATGCTCTGCTGCTGTGAGTCAAAGTTGCCTCCTGCAGCATCACATTTTTCTGCTGCTAGTTAACACTCGCACCTCCAGTGTCCATCTCTGGGCTCTGAAGGTCTCCACGGAAGGGGGTGTCCTGCCACTCCGACTCTCTTCTCCTTTATCTGAGACCACAGGATGTGTCAGGGTCAAAGCCTACATGCCCAACCTTTGGTTGTACCTATTCATGAATGCTGTAATGAACTATTTACGAGTGAGCTAAGTCTCTGATATATGAGGTGTCTTCATATGGTTATTCAGTTCATTAATTTGAATAAAAACAGAAATTTGATTTAAAAATGCTCTTTAAGAGTTGTCAAGTGACAGGGAATGTAACTTTCTTGTAGAACTCTCTGAGGAACGTTGTTCTCAAACTGACCTGGGTCATGATGTCGTAACCTTGCCTATCTCTGAAGCCAGCGGCCTTTGCAACAGCATGCATACTGATGTTCTAAAGCTGTGCACAGGGACAGTAGTAAGGGAATATAGCCCTGCCAAAAACAGAGGCAACAGCACTAAATCACTTTAACAAATCACTCGGGGAAAATGAACGATATTAAAAGATGTTGGGGACAGGCAGTTTCCCGTAAAGTGCTGGCGCACTCTGGATGTTTGCTAATCCGCAGATAAATATGCTCTTGGGAAGCTCCTGGACTTCAGCATGGCTCTTAATGGCCCCAGCAATTTAAAGCCACTTAATCCCATCCAGTGTTACGGTGTGCTCTGTTAACTACACTGCTCCTTATTAAAAAGCACTTTGAGCTATTTAAAACATGACGCTTAAGAGCTTACAACAGAGAACGATGCTCCCTTCGGCCTTTTTTTCTGGGCTCAGTAAAGGATATCAACACCACATAAATCTACCATGGACAATTTTTCCATTAGGTCTGGTAAACTCTCATACAAAATGGTGCTCCCGTTACAAAATTTTATCTTGCACCAAAAGGGGTGCTATTCCTTTTTGCCCAGTTGTCCTCTCTGAGGGCTGATGGTTTTTGACGCAAGGGACTTCATGTTTTAGTTTTAATACTTCATGACAAGGAATATGAGAGAACTGCATTACTTTTGCAAACTGACATTGGACCTGCAATCAGGATCAAGATTCCAAAGTTTTTGTGACAGGAAGCTCTACAGCTCAAATGAGGACAAATATCTGCATCGGTTTTGATGCTCTAGATGGGAACTCTCCTGCGTCCAAGTCCTGTCCCTGTGACCTCTTCAGTACTTATTGAATTTCTCTCTCTCCACGGCGATACCATGGAGACCCTGAGACACGGTGGGACCCTGAACTGCACATGCAGGGTTAGAAATGCTTCTCACCTGGCCTCAGTGGGTGACATCAGTGTCACAGTCCATAGTTTTCCTGCAGACTACACTCTTAACTCAGCCTGTGTGGTGATCAAAGTATACACCCCAGCTAAGGGTGCACCTATAAATATACTATTCAATTTAACCTCTGAAATAAAAAAGTGCCCCGTTAAAGCTTTAAATTATTCCACAGCACATGAATGACTCACAAAACTGTGAGAGAGGCAGAATTACTGGCAATTCCAGGCCTGCTTTGGCTACTAACTAAAGGAGAAACCCGTTATGCTCTTATACAGCTAAACTCAGGTCAGTTACCATGCATTATAAGCGTTAGGAATAAACTACACAGTTTTGATGCCTGCAATTTCTCAGTCAAGGTTTATGAATAGTTTTTATTGTGTTTTTAGAATGTGTGCTATTCTAAGCGGCATTCCAATGAGGTTTGGCTTAATGCAGCAACATCAGTGAGCTACAATTCAGAACATAAAGCCAGTTGCTTGCTTGTACAAGAGCCTTGTGGAGAAAAACTGCCTTTTATCAGATGCTGTGTTATTGGATGAATGTGTGTGATAATGGTAATAACGGGGTAGTTCAGGGGGTAACAGTGATGCCTCAAGATGGTCACAGTTTGATTCACCCCTTTCAAATGTTATCAGTTGATTCAATGGGCATTATCAGCTCCATAGATAGTCGGGCCAGACCTGGCGACTTTGGTTCCCATCTGGTTAACTTTCGGGTTCAGGGTTCAGGAAAGGCGATCTGGCAGTTGCAAATCTTAAACTCATGGTTGGAAACTCTTATGCGCACTTTGTAGCTATATAAGGATGTCTACTGATTGCTCTTCTGTCACTCGAACAGGTCGTTTTGGGTGCTTTCACTTGCAAACTAGTCATTTTAACCCTTACAACGCTAAATACAAATAGCGTTGCTCAATGATCTAAGATATCAAATTCGATGCTGCTGAAAACCAATCATGTGGCGGCTTGTCTAAGAGAGCTCTTTAAGCAAGTTGCCACACGACAGGTTTTCAACAGCACAAGATAATATAATTTATAATTTTTTGAAAATTTATTTCAGCACTCTAAGGGTTAATTTCAAGTTGTCACATCTTCAATCATCTTCTCTGAAGCTTGTGACAGAAAATGCAACTCTGTTTAAATCTTCAACACTATTGATCAATGATAACAACTCACAGAGCCCACTGTACAAGTAGGAAGAAGAAGGACCTGCTATGTACACTAATCCCATATCTGTAGTGCTGATTACAGATCCTAACAGCCATTCACTTGAGTGATAAAATTTGAAACTGCTTCTTGAATCTGGCCCGGAGCCTCACTGTGCAAAGTTACCCTTGTTTTTGTGTAGGTAGACATGCATGGTAGGCTAATGGGTATCAGTGTGCAAACCTGTATGCAATGGCATGGATTGGTAAGCTGTGCGGTGAGGATTCTGGTCACTTGTAGGGTACTGGGATAGACTCCGAGCCCCAACAACCCTGACCAGGAATAGGCAGTTTTGAGGATATATTGAAATCCTGAACTGACCTATTGGGTACTACCTTAAATTATAAGCGAATTCGGCAAAAAAAAAAAAAAATCATGCAAAAACAATAAATACGTCAGCAAAACCACATTTTAAAAAGTGGTGCTCTATTTCATACAGAACATTCTCTGAGACATTCCATTTTAGTTCCCACTTTTATGTGAAGCACATCAGTTCAGACATTTCAGTCTCTCAAGACATTCCTGAAAAATTACAGGGTGTTTCAAAAGGATGGACCCGACTTGAAATCGCTATATCTCTGCAACCACGCACCGCCCGTGAATGAAACGCTTACCAAATGCAAGGGCGGGGCATAGAATTTTAAAAGACCAGCACTAGATGCTGTTCCCAATGCTCCAGCCACCTCCTACCTCAGTCGTTCGCAAGATGGTGATTTCAAATCGGGTCCATCTTTTTGAAACAGCCTGTATAACTCGCCTGGCCAAGTGATCAAAATTTTGTAGCATGCAAGACACCCACAGCTTAATGATACACAAGTATATTTGATGAAAGCAAAATGAAATATTTTCCGGAACAAAGTGGGACGATTATGTCGAGCCTCTTGCCAGGAAGGTTTCATACATATGCAAGAACACATGCTGATGCTGTGTACAGAGAGCAGCGTGATGTCTGCGCAGATCGCTGGTCTTCATCATTTACCAGACAGCCACACGCTGTGGGCAGTAACTGCGCTTCATCTGTACAAAAGACAGACTGTCTGAGGTCAATGAGGTTCCCCTCTGAGCCGCCTGCGGGCAAAGACTGTTAAACAAGCTGACCTCACTGCTGTAGCAACACCGCCTCGCATTCCACTGCCGCTCTTTAGCAACAACTAATTTAACGGTATATTGAGTCAGACTTTCTGAGAAAAAACCATGGACTCATACAAAAATAATCCTTTTCAATCATTACTCGTGACCCTCCAGAAGAGTGTGGTGGTGTCTGTATCTACAGAGAGCCCGCCAGCTGCCCATATTTTCTTTTTTTTCCTTTCTAAGGCTCATTTTTGGGCGTTAGCCTTTGCGCAGTGGGTGTGTAGCCCCCAGCCAATAACAGCGTGCAGGGTGTGAGGGCAGAACACAGCTCTGCATTGCAGAGTAACACTTCTGGGGTCGTCAAGCTGGGAGGGAGGGGCCAACTTTGAGTGTTGTGTTTACAAGCTACAACCGACAAATCCTACGCAGTGACTTTGAACCTACTTAAAGAAAAACTAAGTGAAAAATAAGAGTTTAAGGGGTTAACATGCTAAAGTCCTTAATGAGATTTTTGGTTTCAGCATGAATAAATATAGATCCGATTACTGCCGTAATGTGTGGCTTCTACAGCAGCATCGTATTACTCCGCATCTACCCCAGCGCAGTGCTGGGGCGGCCAAACTAGATCCTGGAGAGCTTAGGCCAGGGGTCACCCAAATCTGGGCCTCAAATCTAAACACAGCCCTGGTTTTTCTTTTCTCCCATGTTGTTAACTAATTAACTGAACAATTTCAGCTTCTAATTGGCCTGTTCATCTCCACACCTGACTTCCAGGTAAAGGGGGGGTGGAAAACCAGCAGTTCTCAAACCTCGAGGACCGTGATTTGATGATATCCAGTTTAGACCCATGAAACCAGGAAAGGTGAATTAATGTTTGATTGGGATACTGTAGGTTGGTGGTTCAAATCCCTTGCAGCCACAATAAAATCAGCATAGTTGCAGGGGCTCTTGAGCAAGGCCCTCTGCGTCCCACATTGCTCCCGGGCCCCTGCTCAGTTCATTTGAATAAAAGTATCAGCAAAATGACTGTACTATTGCTTGTGCTTCACGCATCAGGGAAAGTGTATCGATAATGCAGTGTTGACTGCAGTGGTACTGATGTGAATGTTTTCTCGGTTCATAAGTATCATGGTTATTCAGCGTCGGGCATTCAAAGTGCAAAAGCACATTCTCGCTGGTCATTTACCCCTCACACACGAGCCGGATTACACATTTCCATGAAACGCACTTCGCTGCCGCTGTTGGCCTGCTGGGACCATGAATAGCACAAAGGAGTATTCAGTTTTGAAGACCTGTCTCCGATGCTGGCAAGCTTTATTGTGCTTTCAAAAATACCCAATTAAACCTTCCTCGTCTTCTCCGGAAGAGCAGTCCTTGGCCCGAATATTCAACCATTGAACACAAGCCAGCTCATTGACCTGAAATGTTTAAATGTTGCAGATTTATAATGTGAAAATTAAACACCGCCCACATGGATGCCATGTCAGCATCTGCCTAACAAAGATGCTCTGGAACATCAGGCAACCAATCATGTGTCTCCCCCTGACCTGACATTCGTCCAGCTAGGACGCAAAGGTTTTTAAATTTAATCATTCCTGGCTGTCAACATGAAATAAACATGTACCTGCCAGCTCAGCTCAGTAAACAAACACAGGTGCTCCTTCTCCGCAACTCAGCAGACTCAAGGGGTATAATTGTTCGCTATAATGTTAATGCTCTTCCGTAAGTATTAAAATTCCACACATATGCACAGCCGAGGGACAGTATCGTACAGCTGTGGGAGGGGAGGGGTGGGGGACGGGTAGCACCAGCTCAGAGAGCTGCTTGAGAAATCTGTATGCCTTCCTTGAGTGCTGTGCTTTGTGTGAAGGTAGGCAGAGTACATCTGAAGGATTAGCAATTAGCACATCCACTTGAACTGATTATATTTCTATTCTTTTCCATTCTCTCCTGCTAATTCCATTTAAGACGCCCCTTTGTCTGGAGGAATGAGACGAGCTGGCAGAGGCCGATACCCACAACCAGTGTCTTTCTTTCCCCCCCGTAATAAAACACAGCGCTGACTGGAACCCAGCCGCCGAGCGCTGGAGACGTAATGCAGCTAGAAGAGGCAGCAAAACAACAGTAATGGATGCATGCAGAGCCGAGCACTTAAAATTCCATGATCTGAGTCAATGGCGTCCCAGTCCCCAGCACTGGTGCCTCATGCCTGCTACTTTAGATGAGCACTATCTCGAAAGGCCTGGATAAGGCATATAAAAAAAAGGGCATCATTAGCTTGGCATTTCATCGGGTGATATGGACAAGCAAGGCTCAATAGGGCTGATGCCAGAACTTCTCATTCTGGCTGCATTAGCAGTGGGCATCTAACAGGAATTTTCTGGGGTCCTGGGGACGGGGGTGGGGGGGGGTCAGATTGCGGCAGAGGCGGGCGACTCCAATTCGAGACTTTCGGTGATGGCGCAGTCTGGAAAATCCACAGCACTACACCACACACTCTTTCACTCCCCAAAACACACACACGCAGAGTAAGAAGGCAGGCTTTGACAAGAGCTCCCGGGGGATTCTCGATGCCAACTGTCAGGAAGTTGTCCCCCGGGTGCCGAGGTGCGATTTCCACAGCCGGGCCCATTAAATCTGAGCCATAATGGCGGCTGCCAGGGACTGTCCAACGCCTACGCCAGGACTCTGTACAGCTCTGGGACCGTGATATTGCTGCTCTGTACCTACATGTTAGCATAAGGAATCATGAAGCCACTTTCTTAACCCTTAGAGCGCTGAAATAAATTTTTTTTTAAATTATAAATGAAATTATCTTGTGCTGTTGAAAACCTATCACGTGGCGACTTGTTTAAAAGAGCTCCCACAAGGGAGCTCTTTTAAACAAGTCGCCACATGATAGGTTTTCAACAGCTTTGAATTAGATATCGTACATCGCTGAGCAACACTATTTGTATTTAGCGCTGTAAGGGTGAAGATTTTACACCCGTACATGCCCTGCTCCAGGGCTCATTTTCTCCCGTAGATGCTGGGAGAGGATCAGGAAATGGTGGGCAGCCTACAGCATGGCACTGAAGGTGCATGACGGGACTCGGAGAGCCGATGGTTTTTAAGCCACAGTGCTGCCGTAATGAGAGCAATGCAGCTGGAGAGTCCGTGATCCAGGGGTATTAGCCCCACCTGTGTTAAATCAGCTATAAATTAGATTTTAATAAAGCGTCAGTTAAACAATTTTAATGTAATGTAATGTTGCCATTCTGACTGGAATACTTGAGTAAATTGATAATCATCGCCTCACCTGTGACAGATATCTAAGATGCATAAAGCTGAGGCCCTTTGGCACATGAATAATCTTCCAGAAAAAGGACTCCCAAAGCCTTTAACACAAAGCATATAAATGCCAGCGATCAAAATAAAGAAGGGAGTGAAGATAAGCTCCTTCTTCCGTTTAAGGTTGTACAATCCCAGCGACTTTACTGCCTCTAATCTCTATAATCAAAAGCTGGCCTTCGGTTCTCCCCCCCCACCCCAACCCCCGGAAATGAGTGACAGACGACTGGGGAGATACAAATGGACCCTCTACTGTGCCTCGGCATGTCTGTTCCAGTCAGTTAATCGTTCACTCTTACAGGTTTTGTTTTTTAAGAACCAGGGGACAGATGGCCTTAAAGGGAACATTATGAAAAATTCACTTATTCAGTGCTTGTGCGCGCACATTTCGGCATCAGGAATGCCCACCAACCCTCTTACTGTGAAATAAAACAACCCTGTCATTTTTTTGTGGGCTGCATTTTTCATTAACCCTTAGAGCGCTAAATGCAGCTATTGTTGCTCAATGATGTAAGATATCAAAATCAAAGCTGTTGAAAACCTATCATGTGGCAACTTGTTTAAAAGAGCTCCCCTATTCATTAACCTCCCTTTTGGACATTCAAGAATATTGTAACTTGAAAAAAATAGCATAATGGGTACCCCCATTAGTACCTCTGATTTTTTAGTATCTTAAAAAAACTAAATGGCAATTTATCTTACTTCTGGACTGGAGGCTCGAGTGACCGAGTCCACTTCAGAATCTTTTGGGTCAATCTGGTGCTTTCAAGTGAATGTAACCAACTTTGCTATTGAATTTGATCTCAGCGATCACGTTCATATACCTATACCTCTGAGATGGAATCGTACGCCTACTTGAAGGGCATCAGTCAGTGATCAAGCATTAACGATTAATGTGAAAATCAGGGACACCAAGGCATCACTGTTTATCTTCATCTGTAGTGATCTTTTTTTATTCCCACTCATACGCTGCCAAGATGAAGTGCACACTTTTCAGCCCAATATGCATATTTTTGCTAGTTATTTACTAATTTCTAGTTTTTCCAACCGCTAGGTTCAGACAGGATGCGGGCAAAGGTCGTTCAGCCTCACTACTCCTTGTGTATGGATACAGTAACCCCGCCTCAGAGTGAACTTCGGTCATTTGTTTCTCTGAGTCAGGGAATGCATAAGATCACTCTACCATCTAATTCATTCACATTCGTGAGCTTTAAGGTCGGGCATTTGAAAGAAAACTCATGCACTGCTGCATGTTAGTTCCTGTTTGGTTGTCTCTGTCACATTCTTTTTACAAGCCAGTGGCTATTTGTTAGTCACAGTATATGGCTATTTCAAAGGGTTACAGCAAGTACAAATTGCCAAACTCAGGAGATTGAATGCTCTAGTGCGCTTGACTACCCTATGGCACTATTGTGTGGTATTTCTAGAAGTTCAAGGACGACTTGTGTCATACGACTATGTAGGCAAGAGTGAGCCTGTCACGAATCGGCTGATTTGTGACGCACCCAGAATCCTGATTTCCCTAACTTGATAACTGGAGACAGGAAACTCAGTTCCAGTGGGAAACCTGAGTATCCTGCTAATCTGACACGACGAGAAAGCAGGGTAAAGGTTGAAGAAAGCCGGCGGACATTTACCTCCTCCCATTGGTGGATGTAGCGTATGAGGCGCGAGAGACGCAGCAGTCGCAGAAGGCTGAGGATCTTGGTGAAGCGGACGATCCGGAGAGCGCGAGCCGTCTTATAAAAGTCCGAGTCGATGCGCGTTTCCACGATGAGGAAGATGTAGTCGACGGGGATGGAGGAGACGAAGTCGACCACGAACCAGCTCCGCAGGTACTTGACCTTTATCAGCTGGGGGTCCAGGATTATCTCGGTGTTGTCCTCCTTCACGATGCCTGTCCGGAAGTTCAGCACCAGGTCGACGAGGAAAAAGGTGTCCGACACGACATTGAAGACGATCCAGGGTGGCGTGTGCTCGTCTTTGAAGAACGTAATGCCCACGGGAATGATGATCAGGTTGCCCACCATCAGCAAGAGCATCGTCAAGTCCCAGTAGAACCTGTACAGAAACACAAGAAGTTTAATGAGGGAAGAAAACCATGTGTCAGTTGGTTTAGAAAAGGAAATTAAAATCAGTGTTTACAGTCACTGAGTCTCTGATTAATGCAAGGATGAGCAAGTCCAGACCTCGAGGGCCTCGGTGTGAACAGGTTTAACTCCACACCTCGAGGGCCTCAGTGTGAACAGGTTAAACTCCAGACCTCAAGGGCCTCGGTGTGAACAGGTTTAACTCCAGACCTCAAGGGCCTCGGTGTGAACAGGTTTAACTCCAGACCTCGAGGGCCTTGGTGTGAACGGGTTTAACTCCAGACCTCGAGGGCCTCGGTGTGAACAGGTTTAACTCCAGACCTCAAGGGCCGCAGTGTGAACAGGTTTAACTCCAGACCTCGAGGGCCTCGGTGTGAACAGGTTTAACTCCAGACCTCGAGGGCCTCGGTGTGAACAGGTTTAACTCCAGACCTCGAGGGCCTCAGTGTCTGCAGGTTTAACTCCAGACCTCGAGGGCCTCGGTATCAGTAAGTTTAACTTCAGACCTCGAGAGCCTCAGTGTGAGTAGGTTTAACTCCAGACCTCAAGGGCCTCAGTGTGAACAGGTTTAACTCCAGACCCCAAGGGCGTCGGTGTGAACAGGTTTAACTCCAGACCCCAAGGGCCTCGGTGTGAACAGGTTTAACTCCAGACCTCAAGGGCCTCAGTGTGAACAGGTTTAACTCCAGACCTGGAGGGCTGCAGTGTCTGCAGGCTTCTGTGGCCTCGTTTCTGTCCACACCCAATCAACGCTCCAAGAACACGGTCCATGGGCTCATTAGCCAATCAGTGACTGGATAAATTGATGGGTGTGGCCTACCCAGACTACAGTTTCAGATTGATACTGATATTATACAAATGATTGAATATTATAATGTACACATCAGCTATGTGCTGTGAAAAAGTATGTGTCCCCTTTCTGATATTCTCTTCCACTCTATATTTGTCACAATGAATGTTTTCAGATCGTCAGACAAAACAGATTTATATTAACATTGCAAATATTATTTAGCAGGCTGTCTCATGCAGAACTGCATACATATGTGCGATATCGGTTCCCACAGTGAAAACAAAATACATTCAGTACATTTCTCAAAACATTCTTCAGTGTATTTGATGTCAAAGCTATCAAACATGTCTATCACCTATGTGAAAATGCAATTTACCCATTAACAGCTACATAACCTTTAGCGGAAATAACTACAACCAAACCAGTGTAATCATTTCCAATAGTACACTGTTTATATTTGTAGAACCTTAATAGAAACCAACATTTCAGCCATATTTTTGCCATGAAGATGCTACTGTGGAACTCCAATGGAACTGTGCAGTAACTGATTTCATGCCTAAGAAAATTTTGCTCATTCTGGTAACAGGTGGTTAAGAGCAAATAATATGTTGGAAGTGCAGTTTCTGCGGCGTTCTGTTCGGTGAAAACCCGATTCGCTTCACTGCCTTGGGGTGCAGCGTGTATACAAACCTGGGTTGTGTTGACTAATCATCTGAGGAGCTGCAAAGGTGTGCTTGCATCCACAGTACAGGGCTGAGACGCGGAGCTCACATCTACAGTGGGTGCTTTTTTCTCTTACAGTTGTTGTTGCTGCACAGGGAGAACTTTACCGAAATCCGTCGTGCTGATTTCCCTTCGCCTTTGTTTTAGTTTGTTATTTTGCCTAGGAGTTGTGAGGGGGAAGAGTGAACGCTTTTGTTTCTCGTTTTTGCGTTAGTGTAAGTGCATTCTTTCCCTCTCCCTCTCTCTCCCTCTCTCACTCTCTCTCCTCTGCCCTCCTTGTAGCAAACTCCCGTGAACACCTGGAACTGCTGCATCTCTCTCCCAGGGGTGTCGTGGCGTGACAGTTTCATTATAGCCTATCAGATTAACTGTCTTCAATCCCTTTAACACAGAGTCCAGTTCATGGAGAACCACAATTTTCAGTCATGTCTTATTTACTCGGCAGTGAAATGCGAAGATGGCACCTCAGCTCTGTACATTTACTTCAGAAGCGCATGTGTTCAGCACTGTGACAGTCTCTCTTTCTCTCTCGATCCCTCAACATCCATAGATCCTGTGTTCAACATTCATGCTGTGTATGTGCATTGGTAATAATGCACAATGTCACCAGTGCGCGAATCATTGACTATAGTTCGAAAACTGTACAGAGGTGGGTGACATATGCCCCTGAACTAAAATTATAAGCCATGATATGAATCAGATTATATTGCCCAACCGGTGATGACAGGATTTTGAAGTTGACAATAGATCTCCAATGCAGACTTTTCCAGAAAACAGCTTAAAAACACAGAATGCCCCTTACTAACCTGGGGCTAGCATGACATCCGCTCGGCCCAGTTTATTGATTTCTCCCCAGCCCGATTGGTTCAGTTCCCGAGGTCTTACCTCATTCCTTGCAATTGTTTTAAAGCGTGTTCTGCTGAAATTGGTGTAAAGTAATTGAAGACCACAATGGAAAAATGATCAGAGTCACATTTACACGTTGTGGAGAAATGATGAATTAAAAATTCAAAATGATCTTTGAAACAAAGCACAGAAAAAATATGCAAAAAATATAAAACATATAAAATATTATAATATATCATATTATTAAATATTGCTCTAAATATAATAATTATATATACTATATGAAATATAAAAAAATGCTAAATTTGGATGGTATTTTTCTTTGTGGTCTTCAATTGACATCCAAAAATATTCTAAAAATATTGCAAAAAAAATTCCAGGCCACAGCGCCCAGTCCTACATATATTTTCGCAGTCCCTTGTGTTGTGTAATAATGCGTTCTGTGGCTGCTTCAGTAATGAAGCTCAGATTAACTCTGTAGCGTGAAGGGTGACCCACCCTGGGGGCGCCAGACCGCATGAGGCCGCAGCTCCAGCGTTTTCTCCTCCACTGAGCAAAGATGCTTTTTACAGGTTTAGCTCCGCCGTGAAAATGTACCGCACAGCAGAACCAATTCAAATTCTCTCATTACCTTGTTTGTTGGGGCAAGGGTTCAAGGGTCATGTCAAGTTCATTTATAAAGAACATTTAAAAACGTGCTGAACTAAAATGCTGTTCAAAAAAATCATTTAAAGTAGTGAAATGGAGAGGCTATGTTTATCTATGAAATCTATATATCTATAGAACAAAATAAGGTTGGGAAAAAAATGATACATAAACATTTGGAGGCAGGGAGAGGGTTTTTTTAAGGAGTGGAAATATTCGGTTTAGCTACACCAAAAACTTGCCAATGGCAGGAATACCAGAGCCGTTTAAACTGCAGACACCGCTTTAAGAATTCTCTGAACCTCCTCTACAGATTTAACCAATTCTACCTCCTGGCTATAGTCGAAGAAATGTGTTAACTGGCAAAACCAAGTGATTTTCCACCTCGAAATATGGACAGGGTTTACAGATGGTTTATTTTCAAATCACACACGTGCACACAGTCCCGGCAGAGACGGTAATTGGAATTCTTCAAAGTGAAAAGGCATCCGCAGCTTCAAACGAAGGCCCTGTCAGCCAGGGTTATACACAATGTGATCATCGTGACTGCAAGTTTGTTCTTTCAGTGTCTTTTAAAACCCAGGATAATAAGGATCTTTCGAAAGGACTTCATGCGTATCACTGATGAGGTTTGTTTTCACGGGATTTTCCCGATCCATCGCTAACGTTGGCATCAGTGGGGTGTGAAAATACGTCCCACACAAAACTGCGGGGGAAAACTGGATCATGATGAGTGGAATCCTGTGAAAAGCCGTTCCAAAACAAAGCCAGTCAGAATATCAGTCTGTCACAGCAATGACAATGGCACTTACTGTTTCCGTCTTTTTTTTTTTCCTTTTGGCTGAGTGGGTTCCCTTTGATTTTGTGAATATAAACTGGGTCAAACCTACAACAGTAAGAAAAAACACTGTCTGGGAAGGAAAAGCTATAGAAGAGCAGAATAGTATTTGTTTGTTTGGAGCCATGTCCTGGTGGATTTTGATGGAAGAGAAGGTGAGAAACACAGCAGACAGAATTCCCTGAGGAGGGACGGAGAGACGGGCAACAGCACACTTGTAGGAGGCCCACTTACCCTGAAACTATCTTCACCAGCAAAACATCACACACATTCAGGAGCAGAGCAACACGTCAGGAGCACGTAAACAGCTGTCAAACACATTGACGCTCCACGGACTCATGTGATATGCACCGCGTTCATGCGTGTGCACACGTCCGCCTCATTCCTGCCCTGTATAGATGCTTAATGGAGGTTTGTTCTACTCGACACAGCAGAGATCCATCTGTGGCACTTTCTTATGCAGTTGGGACCCTGACATGGAGGAAAAAGACACGGTTCTATAAATACGCAGGAAGGTTAGATGAACCATGGAAGCGCATCTGAAGGTGCGGTCGAGGTCCACTGAGAACATGTTTCTCTTTATCACGAATGAAACAGACATGCGAGGCTGAACAGTCACAAGTAGAAAGAGCAAGAGACAGGGGTAAAACTCCCTGGAGCAGTTTTGGGGCCAGGGCCTTGCTCAAGGGCCCAAAGGCAGAGTTCTCCTCTGATCTCCCCAGATGCAAGCTGGAATCCCAAACTCCACTGAGGATTGAAACGCACACTGAAATTATCAGTCAAACAACTGCCTGTGAGACTACCTTGCCACCAGTTAGTACACCATAATGAAATGTAATGCATATTCTTAAAGGTCCCCTATCATGCCGCCAAGCGTGCAGACAACTAGCCATTACAAGCCATTTCAAAATCTGTCACTTTGTGACATCACATGGAGAAGTGACTGCTCAGAGGCAAGAGGAGACCAGCCAAACAGTTCCTTCATTATTCTGAGTAGCCCCTCCCCAATGAGATGTCACAAAGCATAGATTTTGCAATGGCTTGTAATGGCTAATTGACTGTGCGCATAATGGGGACCTTTAAAATGAATTTTATTGGAGAGAGCATGACATCTCTTCTGTGGTCATATTTTAACACTTCATTTCTTAACCCAAACAGTCAGGCAACTACAGAAATGACCTCACCTCACTGCTTCCCTGACCCACCCTGTTTCACCAGGGGCTCCATAAAACAGCTGCTGCCTTAAAAAAATGGCCCAAGTCCTTCACATTGTCCTTTTCACACACCTAAGGATGGCACAGGGGCCCATTCACCCATGCAGAGAGATGGTTTTGCTCTCAAAGTGCCTTAACGCTACAGCATAAGCCTCTCAGGTTCCCCGTGCTTCACTTCAGGTGAAGCCTGATTTATACTTGTTTTCGAGATGGCCTCGATGATTATTGTGCGACAGAAGTGAAAGTGGGCAGCGCTGTTGCCTCACAGCAAGAAGTTTGTGGGTATGCAGTCCGCATAGGTCCAATAAAAACATTGACAACGTAAGATGTCCATGACAAGAAAAAAAAAAAAAACAATTGTAGAGGTAGATGACAGTGACAAAGTGCTGTGGAACACTTTTTTAGTTATATGTATGTAATATGTAATTCTGGTCAAATGGTGCTCATCATCCGACAGTTTAAATTAGAGGGCACTCAGTAGAGTAATTTACCTCCACCACGCCATATATCTGTTCTTTCGGTGATTGGATATGTTCCAGATCACTTCCAAAATTAAATCAACTCGTCCTTGGACAACCACCCCTCATTCTACCTAATTTCATACCAAACCGCTCATTATTTTTTGAGTTATCCAGTCAGAAATATCACACAGACCCGCGTAACACAAACGTATTTTAATTCTTCCTGATCCAAAATCCAGAATATGTTCCGGATCACTTCTAAAATTGAATGAGCTCATCCTTGGACAACCACCTATCATCCGACCAAATTTCGTGCAAAACCGTTCCTAAGTTTTTGAGTAATCCTATTAACAGACAAACAAACAAACACATGAAAGGTCATTCATAGAATGACGACTTGCCAAAATCGTGCACAGATCTCTGAAACAGAATGAACAGACTGGAGTTTGTTTCAAGTCTCCAGCTGTAATAATAGCAAAGTTATGAACCAAAATGTGCTTTTAATGTTTTTGGTGACCTTGGCTTTTGACCGAGGGACTAAAAAGTATAGACTTCTGGCGACAAACCTCCTCTATCATATGATGAAGTTTCATGAACATAAACGATATGCAACAGGTAAAAAAGCGTGTTCCGAACAAACAAACAAACAAATCATGATTTTCGTGCTTACGCTATATGCCAACTTTTTTTGGGCGTTTTTTTTCAGAATAAACGCCCCAGAAGGCGTTAGACCCGAAATTGCTATTATCCCAATTGACAACAATTTGTCTGGCTAATTCTTGATGGTTTTCCTTCATTAACCGTTTTTTTTCAGAATAATCAAAGTGACAATTGAAGGCGGTTTTCTCCCCATGACTACATTCAGTACAGAAAAATAATTTAATTATAATTAGGTCTATGCTCCGGCACTTTTCAGAACTCTTCAGCGAATGAAGGTTATTTTGGTGACTAGTTTTTTCGATTACATTTTTCAATCAGACAGCTGTTTATTTTATACAGCGAAGTTGCGTGACCGTGCTGCAAAAACAGGTGTACGCTACTTCAGTACAGAAAATTACCTTAATTATAAGAGTTCTGAAATACCGTCCGCCGAGTGCGGAGCATAGACCTAATTATAATTCAATTATTTTTCTGTACTGAATGTAGCCCATTATTTTGTCGCTTTTAGATCGCATGGGGGAGAGAAGCCGTGTCTTCAATTGTCACTTGATTATTCTTGAATTGGAAAACGTGTTAATGAAGGAAAACCATCAAGAATTAGCCAGGACAAATTGTTGTCAATAAAGGGTGGGATAATAGCCAATAATTTTCGGGTCTAACACCACCTCTGGGGCGTTTCATTCTGAAAAAAAACACCCAAAAGCCGTAGTGAGTTGGCATGTATGCTTACGTCAATGTGACATCGTCGCGCCCTGCCACCGTTTCGACCGCACGAGTTCAAAAAATAGAATTCCGTTGGTTTCAAGACTCTTGCTACAATACGAATGATGTTATTGACCGAAATGTGTTCTGGACCTTTTGTGTGACTTTGACCTTGACCTTTGATTTACAACGTAAAAACTAGAAAAGTTATAGGGTTCTGTTGGAGGACCCGTGCTATTATATGGAGAAATTTCTTCAATATCACCTGAAGAAAAAACCGTGTTACAAACAAACAGACAGGTAAACAAACAAACAAACAGACAGACAACTAACGCGACCGACTAACAATTTTGGCAAGTAACAAACAAGGGTGAAAACATAACTTTGCTGGCATGAGGCTCCAACAAATACCTCTTATTACTCCTGCGAGTCCAATGGGGAGAACTTTTGGTGGATCTAAAGCCACTTAGTGGGTCTCATCTGGATGATGTCAGAGTCCTGAGCCCATCCATCTTTGTTTAACCGAGCGACACTACAGTGCCAAACATAAATCCTAGCTGACCAGTTAGGATTTCAAGGTGGCTTCAGATGATTTAACTTGTGTTTTCGAAAGGTCTCTCAGGTCATAGCAGGTCTCTGGCTTGTCAAAGCTGGTCAAGTAGCTTGAGTAAGCTGGTGATCTGACTAATGGACTAGCTGACAGCAGTAAATAGCATGGTTTGCTGGGGACCAGCCGTTTGACCAGCTAAATGTCAAACACAGCTCAATCCAACTGGACCAGCTTAGGCTGGTTTAACACTGAATTTTGAGCGGGGTAGGTTAATCGAACCTGTTTCCTTTAAGGAACAGTCAAGATGTAAAGGCCTGTAACAAGTTGATATCCCAGGCCGTTTCTCGGACTGAAGGACTAAAGGAGGAGGGTGTTGTCCACTATCAAGAAAGGACAACAACCAGAGCACCGGATCTGGCCATTCTTCACCACATAAAGAAATGAGTTAGCATTGACTAAGAGAAGAAATCTCCTCCTTGCAGCATTATAATGCTTTATACTCCTGCGGTTTGTTGTACAGGATGAGGTGGAGGGTTGATATGAGGTGGGGGGAAGGGTAGCGGTGGATCATGAATACGGTAATTTTTCAGAAGTGAGGTCGCGCCCGCCGGCTTCAGCTCTGCCTCCCATAAACAGCGGAGGGGGGTCGCGCTCAGATAAATCATCAGGACTCCCCCGCTCGCCATCGCTGCAGACAGGCTGCAAACACACCATGAGAGGAAGGAAGAAGGGGGAGGGGAGGGCAGGAGACATCTCGCTGTTAGATAGGATCTGTGGTGGGTCACTTCAGAACTGAGGACCTGGAGACAAACCGAACCAGATCAGAGGGCAGTCGACCTCTGACAGCCCACCTGAAGCTAAACGAAGGACAAACGACCTTCAGCACACACACACAAACTCAACCAGAAGGGAAAGGTGTGGGCCAATCACCCACAAATAAGGATTAACAATAACTACTGCCTTTCAGCTCAAAGTATTCTGGCCCGACAGGGGTTAGTTCCCAAGGCTTATGGGGGATTGTTACAGCCAGCCAGTGACAGGGAGGAACATTAGGAAGGGTAAATCCATTTTTTTATGTTTTGATATACTGTTCAAATAAAATGCTGTGACAGCACCGGATTTGTCGAGCAAGGCCAAGGGTCACATCGCAAGCGTTTTTCACCAGCCGCCGTCAGTGAGAGCCTGTACACAGCTACATTTAAGGGAGATGCGGCTTCCGTTTAATCATACCTGAACACCGTCACCAGAGAAGATTTTACGGCAGAGTGAACAGGGAAATGTCCGAGACTCCAGTGGTCAGGGAGAGGACAGAGATACATTTGCAACTCAGATGCCCTTAGCTTTGGGATTTGGAAAAAACAGAATTGATGAGAGAGAGTGACTGTTCCCAATGTTCACTAATAAATGAACAGAACTATATTTTATATTTAACCCTTAGAACGCTGAAATAAATTTTCAAAAAATTATAAATTAAATTATGTTGTGCTGTTGAAAACCTATCATGTGGCGACTTGTTTAAAAGAGCTCCCTTTAAACAAGTCACCACATGATAAGTTTTCAACAGCTTTGAATTCGATATCTTACATCATTGAGCTACACCATTTGTAATTAGTGCTCTAAGGGTTAATTGCCCCATAAAGTGCAGCTTTTGGGCCGCTCAGCTCTGTGACCCAACATTGTTCCATGGAGGATTAGCGCTGCTTTAGCAACATCCAATGTAAGGTCATCTTTTATCTCAGCCGCTTCTTCCTCACTGGGGTCGCGGGGCAGCAAAAGCCCATCCCAGCTAAGTACAGAGAAAAGGCAGGGACACACCCTGCACTGCTCACCAACCCATCACAGGGCAACCACTCATACCTCACTCATACACTCATACCTCACACAGAAACTCAAACCTCACACACACACTCATACTTATCAGCAATTTAGGAGGTAGCCTATATCCCAGCTCTTTCATTTGCTACTCCCTCGCTCCTTGATTCTCGCTTGAACCAAAAGTTGTTCTGGATCTGCCATCTTGCAGGCCATCCCAAAGCTCTTAGTTCTGCTCCGAGGAGCGAGCAGAGAGGAGGGAGCTCTGGGGAGCCATGAGCGAGGGTACACAAGAGCAGCTCCCTGGAAGACTTTCAGCTGAAAGGCACAATGTCATCTGGTAAGAGGACAGATGCTGGCTGCAGATCCAGCTGTGTGCCGTCATTAGAAACAGACGTATCACTTCACTTGACGCTTCAGAGGAAAGGTCACCTCATGGGTCTTAAAACATCCTCGTTTCTTCTCTCCTTGTATGGTTTCCCTGTATCTCTCCATGCATCCCTGGTAAGAGGGACAAAGATGCACGTGAGGGAAACATGGGTGCAATTTAAGAGAGCTGCGGTGCGTTTCCCAAAATCACAGATGCTAACAGATAGTTGGAACACAGATAGTTGGAACTGTTCACTGTGAATGGACAAACTATGTAAGTTGTTGACTTAGTTAGCAACTATGCTTCCAGGAAACACTCCCCTGAATTGTACTTAGAGTTTCAAATCACCTTAGCATGCATGTCTTCGCACAGTGGGAACAAACCCACACCAACACAAGGAGAACATGCAAACTCTACCCAGAAAGGCCACAGGCCAGATTTGAACCCACAACCTTCTTGCTGTGAGGCAACAGTGCTACCCAATATCATGCTGCGTAGCACTTCAAGTTGCTTCCAATGACAGCACTAGATAAATAACTGTTAAGACTAAATCCACATCTACAGCCCGTAAGATTACAAGCACTGCGCATTCGCCCTTCGGCCTACAGCAGACGTGTATGCTACTGATGCCAGTATCAGCCACAAAGATCTCCAATTATCTTCCTTGATCTATCTGAGATACCTACAAACTGTCTCTAATACGCCTTCATTGATCTACCAACAGGCTCTGAGATACTGATTGTTATTCATTCAGAAATCTCATAATAAGTTTCAAACTGTGTTTTTATGTTTTAATCCTCTCCAGAATCGCTAAAATCGTTTTGGATCTTTCATTAAACTCATCGTAGCATTCAATAAAGCAAAAAACTTCATCCCCAAAGGACACAGAAGTTTTGTTTATTAATCTTTATTTTACCAGGCTTAAGAATAAAACTTAAAAAGCAAAAACAGAAAACACCTAGCTCTGAAAGTTAATCTTTATTTTACCAGGCTTAAGAACAAAACTAACAACAGAGCACCTGAGGCCCATCAGGGGATGTAGATTTTTGTCACTCCCAGCATTCTGGTTCGACTCACATTGCTGCCAGATAGGTGGCTATAGCAGCAGCCTGTCCTTACAGTGACAAGGAGAAAGAGTCTTTCTTTTCCATCTGTGGGAGTAATAGCAAAGGAGCAAGACTCTCATTTATCTGGGACAGTGCATGATGTTATTTACTGGCCCAGCAGATGTTTTAATCCAGGAGCTCCTGCAGAGATTATGTGCCATCCTTTTACTCAGCCAGGACATCTACAAGAGCAAATCAGGTTAAGTACTTCAAACAGGCATAAAATAAGTTGGTATTTGAAAAATATTTTTTGTTTTTTGGTTTAATAACACTAAGGGAGCTTGTCAATATTCTGAACGCATTCAAATTTGAACAGGCATTCGAAAATGAACAAGTCTCCGTTCATGTTCAGCTAAAAAACGAACAGCAGAGTGTTCAAAAATTAACGAGCATGTGTTCATTTTGTGTTAAAAAATGAACAAGCATACGTTCATTTTTGACCGGACGGCATCCAAAAACGAACGCAGCAACCCTCTCTCGCGTTACAAATGAATCTGCTCTCCACTTCGCAAAATTTACACCAACATGCGTAAATATTTCCTTCTTAGGAGAAAAAAAATTCCCCGTCTCCTATCCTGCAGAATTTAGAAGTATATTGTAAGGTACATGCCTATTAAACGACAGTTTTAACGTTGACTAAAAAATCCTACCAAATCTCCAGTTTCGAGATTATATCTTTACCGATCGTCAATCTTCCGCTATACGCTTACACTTTTCATCGAGTTCGATAAGATGCTTTAACACATTCCACTCTCAAAACCGGAGATAAATTGTGATTCAGTGGTACCGGGGTACGTTCAGTCAGCCAAATTATTCAGATGTTGCTGTGTGAATACTTTACTGGAATGAACATCGCTTCCGTGTGGTGTCAGTATGCCACTTTTTCCTTCTTATATAAAACAGCATTTTAGAATTCCAAATCATGATGTGACCGCTAGGCAATTTGTATGCGAAAGATTGTAAATAAATTACATTAAATACATTAAAATTATAGGCTAGCTTACGCATTGTATCACATCATCTGCGCGACAGCCCAAGTTTAATTCTACTATTCTGTGAGAATAAGAACTAGGATAACTTTGTCCCGCTCATATCAAATTGCAAAATTATCCACGATATCAATCCTTCCTTTTTAAACCTGTGAACGCGCAAGCCAAAAAAAAAAAAAAAAGCTACACTTTACAGCACACTACGTACAGGATAAGTTCTGCAGTGATATTCAGATTTTATTGCATTGATTGTCACAGATTTTGTACCATTTGTCATGCGATGTCTACGTGTCCAAAAGTCGGACAGGGTTTTAATATATCTTTGTGTCCGACAGTCGGATGGTTTCAATATAACTCCGTGTCCGACAGTCGATTATTGTTTTTAATTTCTTCAAATCTACTGAATCTTTTAGATATGAAACGTGAATGTTTTGATAAGAGGGCTCAGTTCTTCAAGATGAGTACCGAGAATTTCAATCAATGTTTCTGTTTAGGCAGTTGCTACTGGTACGGCAGTTTTCCAATGCATTTCAATGTGGAGAGGTACGGCAGTCCCCATCTCAAGCCCTGCCCTAAACTAACTGTAACCCTAACCCTAACCCTAACCCCTAATCCTTCCCCCAACCCTAACCCTTCCCCTACCTATAATCCCGAATTCTTATCCTAATCCCTTGAAATCGACTGCCGTACCAAGAAAAACTGCCGTGTCTCTAGACAGTGCGTTCTGTTAAAACTCTGCTCAATAAAGTGAGTCGACATTGGCGCGGGACTTTGTCCATTTATGAAGAATTTAGCGACTGTCGGACAGAGATCCTAAAATACTCCGTCTCCGAAAGTCATAAAAATTCCAATTTTTCGAGTATTCCAGCAATTATTAGACGTACAAACTTGGCCATGTTTGTGTTCGACCTTCACAAAATGCAAATTGATAGCTATCCTCTTTTCTTGGACTTTTTATTCGTCTGTTTTCTTCCGTTGAAGATAGACAACAGTCTTTATTCGGCCTCTCTTTAGAAAATTAGTCAGATGGATCGAACGGATTCACGCTTTATTTTCACACCAGAGATAAAATAGTGCTTGTAGTCAGTGAGCAAATCAATTCCATGACCATTGACATTGTGAATTAAATATCGCATGCAAAATCAAGACTGTCGGACGCGAAATGCAAAATAGGCTACTCCATGTCTGGCAGCCAGCACAAAGTAGAAGTATTGATATGAGAGCAGATTTATAACGACATAAAGAATAAAAACATATCACCAACATCAATGGGCACTGCAATCAATTTATTTGGGCCATTTTTATAAATACATCAAAGTCCGTACAATGCCTGTCGGACATTAAATGCAAAATACTCCGTGTCTGACAGCCAAAAAAAAAAAGAGGACAATTAGAACCAGGCCCGGCGCTAGAACAGGGAATTGGGGGGCCACAGACATGTCCTTTTATGACAATTAGGATAGTCCTGGCTAGTTCTCAATCATTGTCCTTTATTGACGCGTTTTCCAATTATTGTAATTGGCGACTGAAGACATGGTTTCTCTCCATATGTGATCTAACAGCGATGAAATCATGGGGTAAATTCAGAATGAGAATTGGGTTGGACAAAACATCCGTTTTAAACAATTATTAGTCCTGACCTGTTCTCAGTCATTTTCATGATTAACAAAAGGTTCACTCCGAGAGCACTCCACACTTAACAGGTGTTGCTTGTTCTCCCCGATTTGGTAAGACAACAATCATTCATCTGGACGCTATTTGCTTAATTTAAATCAACGTTATTCATTCAAAATTACTCTCGGTATTGAGTGAAAAAAAGTGGCACTCGGCAGTGAAATAGGCTATAAAAAGCTTGAGGCTCAAGCTACTTGCGCAAGTATGCAATTTTGAATAACATTGATTTAAATTCAATTTAAATAAATGATGTGCACGATTAATACTTAATTTGTTCAGTCGACTAAGTTTAATATGTTTTTGTTTAGATAACCGGATTATGTTTTTGTTCAGAGTACAGGAGTAGGTCGTATATAATCCCATTCCTGAAGCGTCACCTAAATTTGCAAATGATCTTTAGCAGGCGGATTATACCCGGAATATATGAAAAAAAAACTAACAATGACAATGAGAACAATTTCACTTTATATTAAAAATAAAACCTAACAATGACAATGAGAACTATTTCACTTTAAGGAACTGAGAATTTAAAATAGGCCTGTACAAGCGTTTATATAATCCGTCATCCATATTCAGTTGTCGTTCACAAAAGAATATCCGTGCCCATAATCTAAAAGCTCACTTCACACACATATGAATGCATCAGGCCCTGGGCAGGCATCGGAGAATGAACACATCGGGAAATGAACGCATCAGAGAATGAACGGAGGGGTGTTCATCATCGAACGCAGTGACCAGGTTTGCAGCCTCGAACGCATCCAAAAATGAACCGGCATCCGTTCAAAAATGAATGCGTTCACTGTTCAGAATATTGACAGGCTCCCTAACTCAAAGGTTTTGAAATGAAACCATTAAAATAATGTTAGTGCTGACAATCAGATGGTATTAAGCAGATCAGTCTGAGAACCTAGGTTCTGCTGATTTTGAGAACAATATTCCGGCTTTCTCCGATGAACTTTTTCTGATTTTTGGTTTCAAGTTGGCCCACTGTATTGCGATTGGAAAGTCTTCAATCTTCATGTGAGTCAATAGAGGCAGATTCCAAGCACAATTAAATTTTGTGCCTCTAATCTGCTCTATTAACTGTATGAAATGGTGATGCAACAGATTGCAGCTCACGGTTGCTTAAGAGCCACTTATCCTATCATTAGTACTGAGGGAAAAGACATGATTCCAAATGATATACTGTATGTTCACCTGATATACAGTTCTGCTAAAAGTCTGGAGACGCCCACATGGCACCTCGCTATTTTTTTTTCAACCTTGTGTGAACATGCATGAGTGCATTTATGGTGACCATTTCCAAGGATGTATTTATTACTCATAAATTCGATTCCATGTTACAGTGAGAATAATTGCATTGCACCATGAAACAATTTACAATCTTCAGTAATGTTTCTGAATTGGCTGATGTGACATGCAATGAGCAGTCATTAGAATGTAGGTTTTTACTGAGCAGAAATATTAGACCTGCAACAAACCAATTAATGCTCTGATTGTATATTGGATACATCAGGATTCTGGAATGACAGTATTTATGGGTATTAACATTGATCTAATGTTGCTGATTACAAATTTATTAGTGCCTTAGTGCTCCGGTTCTGCAATGTCATTCATTCATATCCTAAAATAATTTTGCAAGCTGTTTTTCAGCTTTAACTGGGCTGAGCGCATGGCAGAGATCATGGGCCTGCTGATGGGCCTGGCGAGAAATAGCACTTATGATTGGGCGATATAGTAAACACTGACTTTGATAAAAGCGGATGGGCTCTCCCACTTCTCACCAGTCTCGATATTTTGCTTTATTTTCACAACTTTGCGTGTTACCCATAATTGATTTAATATCCTACTATTCTTTGGTGTTCATGTTCAAACTTAATGCTCAAATATTACCATCTATGTTTAATGAAATGTTTATCCCAAATGGTTCTACTCATTCGTGTGACTTCCGTCAGAGAAATTTTTTACGCCAACCACCGGTACATACAACTTTAGCCCTGAATTCATTTCAAGTGAAGTTCCCAAAATTATGGAATACTCTTCCAGAAGACATGAAGAATCGTTCAACCTTATTAAGATTTAAAAGACTGTGTTTCGAACTGCTTCTTTCTCAGGAGAGCCCATGGTTTTGACATTGGTATTACCCGTACAAATGTATATCAATGTGTATTGTCATTCCAACTTAGGTTGGCCGTAAACGACCAGTCTCACGTGCTCATGAGTACTATGTCATATCTGCCCTTTGCTTGATATTTTCTTCACATAATTCACTTACCATTTTGATATGGATATATCTTTTTTTTTTTTGCATGTCCACTTATTGTTAGTATTTATGTATTATGTTTACTGGGGCCCCTGTCTATAAGTATTGCTTCTCCTGGGGTTCCCACCATCATATCACTCCTCTTGTTTTATGTTACTTTGTATGCTCCTGACTTCGTATTTATGTATCCTTTTATTTTTGTATTTTGTAACTGATGGTGAAATAAAATAATGGAAATTTACAAAAAAAAAATCTGCTCCTCTCCATCCCTTCTCTCTCAAGTACTTCCTGGTAGGAATGGAGTGATGAGGTGAGTAGATGTTAGGAGGTGGGGAGTGAGATATATTGGGAAAGACCCAAATTGTCTGGCTGGGTTCATGGGTGGAAAATGAAAAGGTGAGTTTATTTTTTTCTCCGACCCCTGGACCAATGTACTGGACCAGGTCCAGTCTTCAATAATAAAGTAACGAAGTTTAACTTTAGTAAACCTATAAGCTAGAGATAATCCCAATTAAACTGATTAATTTCCTGAACTAACAGAATGTAGTCAGTCTGAACCCAACATAGTTTCACAACCAGGAAAAAAGATTTATTTCACAACCTGACAAGGAACACACATCTGCACACATCCACTGCGTATGAGGAATTCCCATCATGGATCGCTGCGCTGCGGCTGTAAACAGTATTTCCGTTCATTCTCACCCGTCCACCATTTTAGTTTTTGCATGGGCAATGTGCAGATGTAATTGCTCTCTCCTGTCTTATCACAACCGCTGCCTCACCTTATCTCAGTCATTTCGGTTCTTTTTAGATGCTCACTATCAGCCAGCAGTTGAGTGTGGTGGCAGATACGACGCATTAGCCCTCAGAGTTTCCCCAAAGGGAGATAGCTGCTGTTCTAAAACATATATGACTGCTAGCCCGGTGCATGCCACTGTGGTCATGGAATAGTTTATCAGAGACATGTTAGGTGATAGCATTAGCAGCACTGCTCATAGAAATTAATTGTTGCCAGAATTAGCATATAGCTTTCATTGGGAACAGCTGAGCAGTGGATCATGGGTAATGCTGAAACAGAGGAAAACACAGCGTGACTAAGGCCAGGAAAAATGAAAGCAATTCAGCCGGGAACTTAAAGGGCAATAAAACTCGTAATAACAAGGATTATAAATTTGCCATTCAAATTTTCTCTTGATACATTCAAAAACCTTGCTTGCTGAAATTTAATGGTGAACAGTGATGCATGAAATTTTTCAGCTTAAAAAAAATATGTATTCCATTTTGAGGTCCAGGCAGAGAAACACTTAGCGCATGCAACAGAGTGGGCTACGTCCTCTGTGTTTCTGCTCACAATGCTAGCCCTTCTGATAGCAGTAATCCATCGTATCGGCTCCTACTGACGCATCTCAGACCAGCAGAACCTCTGCATGAGATGCACATGCTCAGTCCACAGCCAGCCTCTCCCTCTCACCCTCCCCGTCACCCTCCAATCATGTCCCTCGCCATTATCTCCTCTGGACAGGTGATGTAATCAGTAAATGGACTTTCCTGAATGAGAGGCTGTTTGTGCTTCCAGAGGATTTGATATGAGAGACAGAAAATGGAGGGACAGGGAGAGGAGAAAGAGCGAGGGAGAGAGATGGTGGTCGAGAGAGCAAGAGAGGAAGAGAGAGAGGGTGAAATTGAGGGAGCGAGGGAGAGGAAAATTGTTTTATGATTGCTGTACCAAAGATGGTTTCTGTCTACCGCCCTTTATTTCTACTGTCATCAGCAGTGTGGTGGAGATCAATTACATACATCAAGCATCAGTCCCCTTCAAATACATGTTCAAATCCTCGCAGTTCAGAATGTGCGTTCATTTTAAATGTCAATCAAATCATCATCTCTACCCTCAAAAATATGAATGAAAATGATTCATTTATACAGTAAATTGTTTATCAAGTCTGTCCTACTCTAGATGCCTTTACACAATTACAGAAAACCGATCCTATGAATCAAAATGGGTGGCAGTGTGTTTAGCACGGCAGAGACAGAGAGAGAGAGAGAGAGAGAGAGAGAGAGAGAGAGATAGAGTCCTGACAGAGATCTTCCCTGTGTGGGGTCTGTAGGTCTCCCCCAGATACTCCCACAGAGAAATTGAAAATACAAAAAAACTTTTTTCTCTGGCTGGCACTGTGGCACTTACTCAAATGTGCATTAAATCTTACAATAAAATTAAATACGAATACAGTATTTGTTATTGAGTTTATCTTGTTATTTTCGGCTGCCCATGAGGAGCCTTGAGTGACTTCTAAACCAAATTCGATGGGAGTTGTTTTTGTGTTTTCATGAGGAGTGTAATGACTGTTTTTCTGTTTTTTGGTTTCTCTGAATCCCCCAACCTAAAGGATAGTCAGGGAAATAATAATGAAAAAAAATCAGATGTTTGACAGTTTTAGTGGACAAACGATGGGTTGGGGGGGACAGTCCCTCTTTCACAGACGCTGAATGGGTGCTAAAAATAGGGGCTTCCCCACGTAGCGCAACAAAGCCTCTATTTTTGATGACAGTGTGTACCTCTCATTTGAGCCCCCCGATACCCAGAATGCACCAGGAGGAGTCCGAATGCAATCGGGCTGATTCATTCGTTCGCAGCAAGCTTTGAGTGGCGGGAACACCAAACGCAGTTGGGTGAAGTGTTTTCATGTTTTACTAACAGGCTAAACACATTGATCGGGCGAACAAACACACTTCCTGTGAGTCATCCTGGCTGTGAACGGTTTTCTTATTTTTCTCTGTTCGCTGCATTCTAACGTCTGGTGGCGGGTAAGGTGAAGTCTCCCATAGGCAGATGTTCTTCTACACTAAATCATCCGTGAATAGAGAAGAAAGCTGGCATTGGCTTCACAAATCCAAAAGAAAAGAAATGATTTGGCTGCATGTATCTTTATAAACTTGTTTCACAATTGTAAGAATTGCCGGGAAAAATAAAGTGTCAGGTCAGATCAATCAAGCACAGAATAGGGCACAGCTACTATGCTGCAACATCTCTGCTTCCTGTTCCCTCGTAAGGCCAAAGAAGCGACCAAGAGTACAATGGTAAATGAGCGCAGAAAATGGGCCGAACCGTGTAGTCGCAGCTGTGGGAAGAACAGCTGATCCTTAACCCTTATACCAGTGGTCCTCAACGTTGTTCCTGGGGACCCACTGTGTATGCTGGTTTTTGCTCCAACCACAATTGTAATCGCAGGATTTTAACAAGCTGTTAATGTCTTAATTCAGTGTTTTTCATGTTTAGAGTTGTTACTCTCTTTAGCCAAATGTTACAGAGAAACATCCATGCATGCTATGAAGAATAAAATACCCTAGAAGATATTGTGCTTATTTCCATTTTTCAAGAAATTTCAAGTAATATAAGATTTCAAACAGATCAAATTAGACACTGAGGAAATCAGTAAACCCCTAATTAGGCTGCCAGACACAATTTTTACAAGTTCTTCAAAAAAACTTCAGGTGAGCTTAATTAGATTAACATAACACAAAACTGGTTTGACTCTTTACCATTTGCTTGTCGAATAAAGTTGTCATGATGTGCCAATTAATTTTCACCAATTAGGAGCCAACTACATCTTTAATTTGATTGGCTCCATTGTTTTCTTCATTTTATGTTGTTATTTCCAATACATCGCAATGTGGGTATGGCATTTTTTATTCTTGATGGCAAACATATGAAAATGTCCACATGATATTCTCTATTAACTTGTGAGTTAAGAGGGCAAATAAGTGGTCTAAACATTAAATGTGCTTAAGACAAATTAACAGCTTGTTAAAATCCTGAGATTACACTAGTGGTTAGAACAAAAACCAGCACACACAGTGGGTTCCCAGGAACGACATTGAAGACCTCTGCCTTATACTGTATGAGTCAACATTCCTGGCAGTAATGACAAAGCCTGTGCTGCGATAGCCTCCACCTGGAGCCATCGTCACGTCCTGTCAGCTAGAGTAAAGGGGAGGCAGCATGAGTGAATACTCTCTTGGAAATGATGCATTAAAAATGACACAAGACTCATCAAATTCTTACCCAGTAATGAATGTGTTTTCTGCATATGTTTGTCACTTAACTTATTCAGTATATAACTGTTCAAACAGGGATTCTGTCAAATGAATGGAGCAAAAATAGCAAAATGTATAATACTAAAACAATGCGTTTTCAGACTACGGAAATTGAGCAGAGATAACAACCCATTTAGTGTTAATTTCTACTCAAAATGTGCAAAAGGGGCCAAACCCATTAATTTTGTAGATTTTTAACAGTCCTTGTGAGAGTGCATTCGTCAACACTAAAAATACCCAAAACACAGCCAAGAGGCTTTCTTTTGCTCTTTCTAAACACTTATACAAGTGGCACCAAAATTATTTGCTAGAAAGGTAAGACTTGGCCGTGGATGGACTTTCCAGCGAGATTATGACCCAAAAACACCTCAAAATGCACACAAAAATGGTTCTGGGACAACAAATCAATGTTCTTTGATGGAAATCTCAGTCACCAGAGCTCAATCTAATCAAAAACCTGATGACAGAACTGAAGAGGGCAGTTCATATGCGCAAAGCCACGAATGAGAGTGATCTTGAAAGGATCTGCATAGATGAACATGCCAAAAGTGCTCAAACATGTCCCTTAACCTTGTCATACAGGACAGGAAGTGACTTTGCAAGAGTGCAGCAAGTACTAAGGCAGGCTGCCCAACAAAGGCTAAGTGCAGTGACTACAAAATAATTCAAGCAGTAAAAAACGGCTTCAGAGTTTGTTTGCTGTCCCAGGAAAATGAATAATTAGCATATTGATGATAGATTATGGCTAACTAACTTGCCATGGTATAATTTCTGTCCAAATAAATATAACCTCCACACTTCATTACATTATATGACTGCAAAACTCACATTTTACCCAATACATAATTGTTACACTTTGGCTTTATAGGGCACCAGGGGTGTTAATAATTATAAAACCTTTTGGTGAATTGGTTAAAAGTATGATTTTGGTTTGTTCCATTGATATGTTAACCCTTAGAGCACTGAAATAATTTAAAAACAAATGATAGATTAAAATCATCTTGTGCTGTTGAAAACCTATCATGTGGTGACTTGTTTAAAAGAGCTCCCCTGTTTTCAATAACTTTCATTTTGATCCCTTACATCATTGAACAACAATAGCTGCATTTAGCACTCTAAGGGCCTGATCTACTAAAAGTTTGCTTGTATAGAAGCACATGCAAATGCCATATCACCTGCAAATTAACCTGCAATTTCATCTACTAAGGGTGTGCACAGAGGATTGCGTCTTTGAAGTGTGCAAATTTGCACATTCTATGCAGTTAGTACTTTTGGCCCTAATGAATATGTAATAAGGGGCGTGCCTATCCTAGCGTGCAAAATATGGGAGAAAATACAAATCCAAAATTTTAGCACGTGCGCAGTGACTTATCAAGCCTGAAAGCAATTTCAGTGATGGTGATTGCGTTTGCTATTTAATACCTTTGAAGGGTAGGTACTAATTGGCTCCACATAATTGCGCACAGACATGACTGCCATTATTGCCGCAAGGGGAAGACACAGACGGTGAGTACGGCGAGAACGGGTGTTCTCCATCCGTGTGACGATGTTTGGGATGTCAGAGGAGAGAATAATCCAGACATATCGCCCATCAAGCAATGCCATTTTGGAGCTGTTAGATGAAATAAGAGCTGATTTGGAGCCAGTCACAAGAAGAATTCATGCCATACCTTCAATGACAAAACTTTGTGCTACTCTCCATTTTCTCGCAACTGGTTCATTCCAACGTGCAGTAGCGCTCACTGCTGGGATCTCCCAAAACAGTTTCTCATGTGTACTGTCTCAAATACTGGATGCCATGTTGTGCAGGATGGGCCGGTACATAAAGTTTCCATCCACACAGGAAACACTGACTGAAAGCAAACACGAGTTTTATGTGGTTGCTTGCATCCTGAGAGTAATCGGATGAGTGACTGTACTCGTGCAAATTGTTCCCCCCCTCAAACACTGAGCATGCGCTGTTATAAACTTGCACCTTTTTTGCCTGTTATTTGAACTGTAATGTTACAATCAGCTTATAACACAGGTTCAGCATATGTTAACTGTAAACCACAGTTAAATGCGCAGGACTCTACTTACAGTTAAAATAACAAGGAGAATATGTGTTAATTTAATTGTAAAATTCAGTCCATTTATCACAGTGTATTTGCTTCCTCCACAAGCACCTCCATCTCCATCGAGCCAAATTTCATCTTGCATTTGCATTCGTACTTTCCCTCCAAACTGTCCATGGTGGAAATGGCTGCAGCACGCAAAGTTCTCATTTAAATAATGCTGTTTGCATACACAGTCATTTAGGCAATTACTCTTAGTAGATCACCCGCAAAATGTAAGCATAACAAATGCGCAAAACATTACCACGAGCATGCAATTTAGCGCTTTTTATTTGGGATCTTAGTAGATCAGGCCCTAAGGGTGAATAATCTACAATATCTTTCATATCTCGGCATTAGCAGTTTCTCTATAATAATACCATTCTCTGTTTTAATTCTATAGCTGATTGTAAAATGTGCCCAACAGTCGGGGGGCTAAATAAGTGTGGAAGAAGATTAGAGGAGAAGAAGAGTGTGCTCTAAACCGGAGGAGAAGAAGAGAAGAGGAGGAGAGGAGTGTGCTCTAAAGGAGAGCAGAAAAAGGGAAGAGGAGAAGTGGAGTGTGCTCTAAACGAGAGAAGAAGAAGGGGAGAGGAGGAGAGGAGTGAGCTCTAAATGAGTGGAGAAGAAGAGGAGGAGAGGAGTGTGCTCTAAATGAGAGCAGAAGGGAAGAGAGGAGAAGAGTGAGCTCTAAATGAGTGGAGAAGAGGAGAAAAGTGAGCTCTCAATGAGAGGAGAAGAGGAGGAGAGGAGTGTGCTCTAAACGAGAGGAGAAGAAGAGGAGGAGAGTGTGCTCTCAAAGAGAAGAAGAAGAGGAGGAGAGGAGGTGCTCTAAACAGAGGAGAGAGAAGAGGAGGAGGAGAGGAAGTGCTCTAAAGGAGAGAGGAAGAAGAAGAGGAGGAGGAGTGTGCTCTAAAACAAGAGGAAGAAGAAGAGAAGAGGAGGAGAGGAGTGTGCTCTAAACAAGAGAAGAAGAGAAGAGGAGGAGGAGAGGAGTGTGCTCTAAACGAGAGAAGAGGAGAGGAGGAGGAGTGTGCTCAAAACAAGAAGAAGAAGAAAAGAAGAGGAGGAGAGGAGTGAGCTCTAAACGAGAGAAGAAGAGAAGAGGAGGAGAGGAGTGTGCTCAAAACAAGAGAAGAAGAAAAGAAGAGGAGAGGAGTGTGCTCAAAACAAGAAAAGAAGAAGAGGAAAGAGGAGAGAGGAGTAAACTAAATGAAGAGAAAAGAAGAGGAGGAGAGGAGGTGCTCAAAAACGAGAGAAGAAAGAAAAGAAGAGGAGGAGAGCTGTATCTCAAAACAAGAGAAGAAGAAAAGAAGAGGAGGAGAGGAGTGTGCTCTAAACGAGGGAGAAGAAGAAAAGAGGAGGAGAGGAGTGTGCTCTAAACAGGAGAAGAAGAGAAGAGGAGGAGAGGAGTGTGCTCTAAACGAGTGGAGAAGAAGAAGAGAAGAGGGGAGAGGAGTGTGCTCTAAACGAGAAGAGAAGAAGAGAAGAGGAGGAGAGAGGAGTGTGCTCAAAACGAGAAGAAGAAAAGAAGAGGAGGAGAGGAGTGTGCTCAAAACGAGAGAAGAAGAAAAGAAGAGGAGGAGAGGAGTTACTCAAAATGAGAGAAGAAGAAAAGAAGAGGAGGAGAGGAGTGAGCTCTAAACGAGAGGAGAAGAAAGAAGAGGAGGAGAGGAGTGTGCTCAAAACAAGAGAAAAGAAGATAAGAAGAGGAGAAGAGGAGTGTGCTCTAAATGAGAGAAGAGGAGGAGAGGAGTGTGCTCAAAACGAGAGGAGAAGAAGGGAGGAGTGAGCTGTATACGAAGAAGAGAGGAGAAGAAGAGGCGGAGAGGAGTGTGCTCTAAACGAGAGGAGAAGAAGAAAAGAGGAGGAGATGAGTGTGCTCTAAACAGGAGAAGAAGAGAAGAGGAGGAGAGGAGTGTGCTCTAAACGAGAGGAGAAGAAGAGAAGAGGAGGAGAGGAGTGTGCTCTAAACGAGAGGAGAAGAAGAGAAGAGGAGGAGAGGAGTGTGCTCTAAACGAGTGGAGAAGAAGATCAGAGGAGAAGAGGAGTGTGCTCTAAATGAGAGGAGAAGAGACGAGGAGGAGAGGAGTTACTCAAAATGAGAGAAGAAGAAAAAAAGAAGAGGAGAGGAGTGAGCTCTAAACGAGAGGAGAAGAAGAGAAGAGGAGGAGAGGAGTGTGATCTAAAGGAGAGGAGAAGAGAAGAAGGAGGAGGTGAGGAGTGTGCTCAAAATGAGAGAGGAAGAGAAGAGGAAAAGAGGAGTGTGCTCAAAATGGGAAAAGAAGAGAAGAGGAGGAGAGGAGTGTGCTCTAAAGGAGAAGAGAAGAGTAGGAGACGAGTGTGCTCTAAAGAAGAGAAGAAGAGAAGAGGAGGAGAGGGGTGTGCTCTAAATGAGAGGAGAAGAAGAGAAGAGGAGGAGAGGAGTGTGCTCAAAACAAGAAAAGAAGAAAGAAGAGGAGAAGAGGAGTGTGCTCTAAATGAGAGGAGAGGAGGAGAGGAGTGTGCTCAAAACGAGAGGAGAAGAAGGGAGGAGAGAGTGTGCTCTAAACGAGAGGAGAAGAAGAAAGAGAGGAGGAGAGGAGTGAGCTCTAAACGAGAGAAGAAGAAAAAGAGGAGGAGAGGAGTGTGCTCAAAACAAGAAAAGAAAAGAAGAGGAGGAGAGGAATGTGCTCTAAATGAGAGGAGAGGAGAAGAGCAGGAGAGGAGTGTGCTCTAAATGAGAGGAGAAGAAGAGAAGAGGAGGAGAGGAGTGTGCTCTAAACAGAGAGAAGAAGAAGAAGAGGAGGGAGAGGAGGTGTGTTCTCTAAGCAATGAGGAGGAGAAGAAATGAGAGAAGAAGAGGAGGAGAGGAGTGTGCTCTAAACAAGAGAAGAAGAAGAAGGAGGAGAGGAGTGTGCTCAAAACAAGAGGAGGGAAGAAGAAGAGAAGAGGAGAGGAGGTGTGCTCAAACGAGAGAAGAGAAGAGAATAGGAAGAGGAGGTAGAAACAAGAGAAGAAGAGAAAGGAGGAGAGGAGGTGCTCTAAACAAGAAAAGAAGAAAAGAAGAGGAGGAGAGGAGGTGCTCCTAAATAAATGAGGAGGGAGAAAAAAGGGAAAAGAAGAGAAGAGGAGGAACGGAGTGTGCTCGAAACGAGAGGAGAAGAAGAAAAGAGGAGGAGAGGAGAGCTCTAAACGAGAGAAGAAGGAAAGAAAAACAAGAAAAGAAAAGAGAGGAGGAGAGGAGTGCTCTAAATGAGAGAGGAGAGAAGAGGAGGAGAAGAGAAGAAGAGAAGAGGAGGAGAGGAGTGTGCTCTAAACGAGAGAAGAAGAAGAGGAGGAGAGGAGTGTGCTCTAAATGAGAGAAGAAGAAGAGGAGGAGGAGAGGAGTGTGCTCTAAACGAGAAGAGAAGAGAAGAGGAGGAGAGGAGTGTGCTCTAAACAGGAGAAGAAGAGAAGAGGAGGAGAGAGAGTGTGCTCTCAAGCGAACGAGGAGAAGAAGAGAAGAGGAGAGGAGAAGAAAAGTTTGCTCTCCTAACGAGGAGAGGAGGAGAGGAGAGGTGCTCAAAACAAGAGAGAAGAAGAAAAAGGAGGAGGAGAGGAGTGTGCTCTAAACGAGAGAAGAAGAAGAGAAGAGGAGGAGAGGAGTGAGCTCTAAAACGAGAGAAGAGAAGAGAAGAGGGAGGAGAGGAAAAGAGGAGGAGCTCTAAACAAAAGAAGAGAAGAGGAGGAGGAGAGGAGTGTGCTCTAAACGAGAGGAGAAGAAAAGAGAAGAGGAGGAGGAGTGTGCTCTAAATGAGAGAAGAAGAAAAGAGGAGGAGAGGACTGTGCTCTAAACGAGAAAAGAAGAAAAGAAGAGGAGGAGAGGAGTGTGCTCTAAACAGGGAGAAGAAGAGAAGAGGAGGAGAGGAGTGTGCTCTAAATGAGAGAAGAAGAGAAGAGGAGGAGGAGAGGAGTGTGCTCTAAACGAGAAAAGAAGAAAAGAAGAAGAGAAAATGAGGAGGAGGAGGAGAGAGGAGTGTGCTCTAAACAAGAGGAGAAGAGAAGAGGAGGAGAGGAGTGTGCTCTAAATGAGAGGAGAAGAGGAGAGAGGAGGAGAGGAGTGTGCTCTAAACGAGAGAGAAGAAGAGAAGAGGAGGAGAGGAGTGTGCTCAAAACAGAAAGAAGAAGAAGAGGAGGAGAGGAGTGTGCTCTAAAAGAGAGAAGAGAAGAAAGAGGGGAGGAGAGGAGAAGAAGAGAAGAGGAGAGGAGAGAGTGTGCTCAAAACAAGAAAAGAAGAAAAGAAGAGGAGGAGAGGAGTGTGCTCTAAACGAGAGGAGAAGAGAAGAAGAGGAGGAGAGGAGTGTGCTCAAAACAAGAGAAGAAGAAGAAAAAGAGGAGGAGAGGAGAAGAGGAGAGAGGAGTGTGCTCAAAACAAGAGAAGAAGAAAAGAGAAGAGGAGGAGAGGAGTGTGCTCTAAACAAGAGGAAGAAGAGAAGAGGAGGAGAGAGGAGTGTGCTCTAAACAAGAGAAGAAGAGAAGAGGAGGAGAGGAGTGTGCTCTAAACGAGAAGAAAAAGAAGAGGTCGAGAGGAGTGTGCTCAAAACAAGAGGAGAAGAGAAGAGGAGGAGTGGAGTGTGCTCTAAATGAGAGGAGGAGAGGAGGAGGAGTGTGCTCAAAATGAGAGAAGAAGAAAAGAAGAGGAGGAGAGGAGTGTGCTAAACCTCAAAAGAAGAGGGAGGAGAGGAGTGTGCTCTAAACGAGAGAAGAAGAGAAGAGGAGGAGTGTGCTCAAAACAAGAGAAGATGAAAAGAGGAGGAGGAGAGGAGTGTGCTCTAAATGGAGAAGAAGAGAAGAGGAGGAGAGGAGTGTGCTCTAAACAAGAGAAGAAGAGAAGAGGGAGGAGAGGAGTGTGCTCAAAACAAGAGAAGAAGAAAAGAAGAGGAGGAGAGGAGTGTGCTCAAAACAAGAGAAGAAGAAGAGAAGAGGAGGAGAGGAGTGTGCTCCAAAACAAGAGGAGAAGAAGAAGAGGAGGAGGAGAAAAATGAGAGGAGGAGGAGGAGGTGTGTCTCTAAATGAGAGAGGAGAAAGAAGAGGAGGAGGAGAGGTGCTCAAAAAGAGAGAAGAAAAGAAGAGAAAAACAAGAAGGAGAAGAAAAGAAGGAGAGGAGTGAGCTCTCAATGAGAGAAGAAAGAAGAGGAGGAGAGGAGTGTGCTCAAAACAAGAGGAGAAGAAGAAAGAAGGAGGAGAGGAGTGTGCTCCAAACGAGTGGAGAAGAAGAGAAGAGGAAGAGAGGAGTGTACTCTAAACGAGTGGAGAAGAAGAGAGAAGGAGGAGAGGAGTGTACTCAAAACAAGAAAAGTAGAAAAGAAGAGGAGGAGAGGTGTGCTCTAAATGAGGAAGAGAAGAAGAAAAGAGGAGGAGAGGAGTGAGCTCTAAATGAGAGGAGAAGAGAAGAGGAGGAGAGGAGTGTGCTCAAAACAAGAAAAGTAGAAAAGAAGGAGGAGAGGAGTGTGCTCTAAACGAGAGGAGAAGAAGAGAAGAGGAGGAGAGGGGAGGAGAGGAGTGTTCTCCAAACGAGAGAAGAAGAGGAGGAGAGGAGTGTGCTCTAAACGAGAGAAGAGAAGAAGAGGAGGAGAGGAGTGTGCTCTAAACAGGAGAAGAAGAGGAGGAGAGGAGTTTGCTCTAAACGAGAGGAGATGAAGAGAAGAGGAGAGGAGCGTGCTCTAAATACGAGGAAAAGAGAAGAGGAGGAGGAGAGGAGTGTGCTTTCAACGTGAGAAGAAGAGAAGAGGAGGAGAGGAGTGTGCTCTAAATGAGAGAAGAAGAAAAGAGGAGGAGAGGAGTGTGCTCTAAAAAGGGAGAGAAGAAGAGAAGAGGAGGAGAGGAGTGTGCTCTAAATGAGAAGAAGAAGAAGAGGAGGAGAGGACTGCTCAAAATGAAACGAAAAGAAAGAGAAGAGAAGAGGAGTAGCAGAGGAGTGTGCTCAAAACGGGAAAAGAAGAGAAGAGGAGGAGAGGAGTTACTCAAAATGAGAGAAGAAAAGAAGAGGAGGAGAGGAGTGTGCTCTAAACGAGAGAAGAAGAGAAGAGGAGAGGAGTATGCTCTGAATGATTGTAGAGAAAGAGAATAGGAAGGAGAGCAGGAGAGGAGTGAGCTCTGAACGATTGTAGAGGAAGAGAATAGGAGGGAGAGCAGGAGAGGAGTGTGCTCTGACATAATTGGTGCAGAGGTGCAGCGAGGCCAGCGCCTGCCACTCTGAAGTTGTGGAGCCGCGCTCGCTAGTCGCTCGGGAAATCTGATAAGAACATGGGACAGTACAGAGAGTCGGGCTGGGTGATTCGCCTTAAACTGTGTATCAAAATATATTTTATATTTTGTGCAGTACCAGAATATAGGCCATCTTACGGTTGCCCAATTTCAACCAAATATGTTTTAAAAAAAAACACACAAAATAGAGTTGACTTCTGGCCTTATTCAGAAAGTGGCAAATCAATCAACTGCTCTGAACTAATTTCTTAGCAGCCTGGGTCAGAGGGTACTTTTCTTTCGACTCCAGCCTGGTTTTCAGTCCAAACTTTTTGAACTGCACTCCAGTCAGTGTCAGTAACCAAATCCTTCATCTACCAGTATGGATGAGACAGCTAAATTTGCATCATTGAACTTAGTTCCACTGGTACATGTTTATACAAATATACTATCCCTCACCTCACAGAACGGAGGCAAAATGACTGGATTTTGCAGTTACCTTATGGTCAGCTCTGCTCTGCCATTACACTGGAAGAACCAACGTATGCAGTTCCTTTTCTCCCCCTCCAAACAAAAAAGGAAGCTCTGGTCCTTGTTTATATCTAGGACTTGAGGCTAGATGTTCTAAAATATATTCGCTAGAGTTTTTTGATATTATTAAATCAAATGAATGGCAAATTTTAAAAGATTTTTTTAGACTTTAGGCCAAGAGCCTATAGTTCACAATTTGCGATCACAATTTGGAACAGCTGTTCATTTTTCTTCATTTGGTCCTTTCATGTTTAAAGGGATTATTTACTAAATAAATAAATCATTAATTAATAAGCAAATAAAGGAATTATTTACCCTCTTTTGCCACATTGTGCTTTACTGTACACAAGTTTAGCTCACTTGCCCAATTAAAGACCATGGTACATCATGTTTCTGAACATGTGACCTCTTCCCTGATTACATAATAAAGGTTTGTCTCATTATTATTTGCCCTGAACTACCAAAAATCTATTTTTACTGACCAAACGTCCACAGTTTTTCCAATAGAAGCCAATTGATTCTTTCATTTTACAATTTCCACTGTTATATGCACTGAAACATTTGCAATACTGTAAGAAATTAATACGGAATTCCTACTAGCATGCATAGCTATTTCTGGCATTATGTGGCTTGAAGGGTTAAATAATCCAAATAAATGTGAATAGTGGACTGAAGAAATATTTAACACCTTATTAAAATTCTGGCATTGTACTTGTGGTCGGAACAAAGACCACCGTATATGTGGGTCCCCAGGACCGACCTTAAGAGCCACTGGTCTTATCAACTACAAGTCATATTGAACTAGAGCTGTGCTCAGAGAGCGCAAGTACCTCCGCCAATGTACTCAATGTCATTTCTGCCAGTATCAGCTAGCAACCCCTGTGTTTATGCAGTCCTGAAGTCTTCGCGCAAATATGTTTTTAATGTGTTTTTGCATGCCCTTGACCTTGACCTCTGACCTTGACCTCCCAAAATCAAATCACCTCTTCCTCGAACAATACTTAAAGGGTGATCTGGGGTTAAATGGGCAAAATTTGATTATTTTTCCAAAAATTTTTTTTTGAATAAAAATATTATATAATAACCCACCTTTAATAATCACTAATTGCTACAAGGATTAAAAACTGAATTTTGCCATAAAATCATGATTTAAAAGCAACTGTGATGATGAAATTTATGCTTTTCACTCCAGGAAAGTGATAAAAATTTGAATAATCAGATAATACAGTCTGAAAAATGGGTGTAAGCCACAGACTAAGACTGAACTCAACTTTTCAATGCGGTCTCATGCATTTTCCATTGATTTCCTAAGGTATTACTTTTTCCACGTTTCTCATGTTTGTGGCAGCCATAACTTTTTTATTTATCATTGAAAATCAATGAAATTTGGGCTGCAGGTACTATACTTCATTAGAAATGCAATGACATAGGGAAATTTTGCCTATCTGTTACATACTTTGAATATTTTGAGTGTTCGTCAGATTCTGCGAAAATAATTTCAAAATTTGAGTAAAATGCCCCAAAATCACAAAACTGATAAATTGGGCAAAGAATGGCAATGTCATTGCATTTGGACAAGCAATGGCTTTTAAATGATGAAAGAAAAACTGAATTCTATCATAGAGCTAAAGAGGAATTGGTGCCAGAAGTTTTCTGCATATTTAATAAGCTTGCTCGGTTACCATGGCAACCGCATAAACAGAAAAATGCCAACTTTATCTTTTTTGGTGGTTATTACATATACCCCTTTAGATTAATTCTGAGTTGTTTCCTGGTGTCATTTTTCATTTAACCCCAGATCACTCCTTAATCATTCCACCAAATTTGAGGAAAAATTATCCATAACTTTTTGCGTAATCCTGCTTCAAAACAAACCAACAAACCAATCAGGGTCATTCAAAGCCAAACTGAACAAAGCTCTTCCCCTGACCCCCTCCGATTTCCATGAAACTTATTTTGCGAATAGCCCTTAGGACCAATAGTGATATACCAAAATTTCAGAAGCAACGGTGAAATAGCTTTCAAGATATGCATGATTGAAATTTTCTGGGGGGCTTTGTTCAGTTTGGCGTGGAATGACCCATCAACAGACGAACGGTAATTATCACATAACCTAATAAATAAAGATGCCAACTCAATACCTGTCATGAATAATTTCATAAAAACCACTGCTAATGTCCTATGACATGAGAAGGACTGACTTGACCGTATGCGCCTATGAATATGCTGACGTTCGCTTCTCGGTGAAATATAAACAATACTGGACCTGCAAGTCTTGATTGTACATGCTGCTATGAAATTAGGAAGCGGCAGCACTTTCAAATTATTACTCGGCATCCATTCACTTATGTAATTTATGGCAAAGCACAGGCACAGAAAAACTGGACAACAGAGGAAGAAAAACGAACAGCCGCGCTTTAAGCCTGGTGCAGCACGCTGTTAGTGTGTCCTCATTCCTGCGCGAGAGCACCGAGGTCAGATGCCATGTTTAAATCGCTCCGTCTTATTTAACGCTCGCCCGCCCGCCCGCTCGCTATCCCCGCCCCACCCACCGCTACCTCTCTCCATTAAATAAATTGTTTTAATAATCCCCTGCGATGCGCGCTCCTAATATTCCTGGATGCGCAGGGACCCACCAATCATATTGGGTAATCCCCAGCTTTGCCTTCGCTAAACTAAAACAAAAAGGGACTAATTTCCCAGTATGAAAAAACAATAGCAGACGGAGTGGAGGAACAACACAAGCCGCGGAAACCCTCAGGTATATGTGTGGAGGGTTACGCATGACGCTGAAATTCGGTTGAAATGTGATCAGGGACGTAATTCAATTTCTAAAATAAATCTCCCAACGACAGCCGTTCCTTGAGAGCCGAGACAAATCAACTCTGCGCGTAACCGTGAGAGACAACCGTGCGAAGTTTGGGATGGAGGAATCGCGATGGTGTATCATATAGCGAAAATGGGGGGGACAAGACATTTTAACCTGCACTCCAGTATTTGCCTCCAGTTTCCCTATGATAATATAATTTCTTGCGGTTCCCAAATCATGATTATATACTGACAAAGTGTTTGCCAACACCAGCAATTTTTTTTTTTTTTTTAAAGATTGTTTTTTTGGGATTTTCTCCCTTTTATTTGACAGTCACACAGTAGAGAGAGACAGGAAGGCTGGGGAGAAGAATGGGGAAGACATGTGGCAAATGACCCGAGCCGGAATCAAGCCAGGTCGCCGCGGGAAGGCCGCAGCCTTTATGGTGCGCACGCTTAGACCGATATGCCACCGGGGCACCCCAATACCAGCAATCTTTAAAAGGAGAATGAAAACAAAAACAGACGGGAGCCGACCAGTTATCTTTCTTATGCTCCTGTTAAGAGCATTACACAATCCACAATTAATCTGGTAATAGCTAATTACAGTACTCGTTGATGAGTAAAATCCAGCATGGTTTTCCACATGCTCATCCATTTACAATTATTCTTACACAAATGTGTTCAATATGACTTCAAAAAATAGGAATAATAGTGATACTTTCATAAGAATTTTCAAACAGCGTGGTGCAAGCGCTTCAAGAGTTGGGAGAGGGGTGGGGTGGGGGGGGACTGGAGGAACCAGCCTCTCTGTTTTTAGGAAGTTAAAACTGTGTGCCGGTTCAGCTAGGCCATTCAGCAAGAAGAAAAATGCTTGTGCTTCTGATGTGTGTTTATCCTGGCATGTTTTCATCTGTTTCTACTCCATGATTGTTGGTGAATCATTGATGTCGTTCTACCAGAACATAAGAAAAACTCGTTGTCTACCTGTGCCTTACCTGTCCGTAACTATAAACTGCAACATTAAACTGGAATAACTGCACATACCATTCTTAAAGCGACTTTAATTTAATAAACGTACTGCTCAGTTCGAGTTATATCTCATACTTTCCCTGCAAAAAATGTTCTATAGGACTTCGATGGAATTCTATAGAATTCTATAGAACATCAATGGAACTCTATAGAACATTTTAGTAGAACAGCATGTTCTATAGGATTTTCCGTGTGTTCTATAGGAATTTGCTTGAAACCTATAGGGCACCTCTATGGAAAAGAAAGTCCTATAAGATTATTGCTGTTCTATAAGACCTTCCTATAGAACACCCTAGTTGAAAAACCTGTTCTATTGGACTTCGATGGTCTTTAGGACCTTCTAATAGAATGAAAGCTTAATGGGAAAGACATCTTAAATAAGGGTTAAATAAAAATAAAAATCTTATGACTCCTTGCAATGCTCTGTCGAAGGGTCAATTTACCTTATGTGTACCTGGGTTCTAGAAGTGAGAAACCGGACTAATGGTATGAAAATGTGCAATATGCAGTGATATCCACGATACTGAAGTAGCAAGGAAATTGTGTCCCTTTTAACTTTAAGGCGTGCTTAAGCACATGGGGTACCAGGCACATACCTACTCATTGATTCTCTGATCAGACCATTGATTGACTGACCGACCACACAACTTAGCAGTATTTCAGTTACGGTATATGAAGACCTCTTTCCATTTCCTCGGCAGCAATTCAAAAATATAAATGTAAGGCATTACAACTTTATTATGCTATAATGGAAAACTCGTGTTCCTCTTTTGCTTACGAAGACAGAATTATGATGAAAGTTTGAGCTTTTGAACTTTTCCCTTAATTTTAAAAATTCAATCAAATTATTCCTTTCCATTCACATGCATGTGATTGCAGATTATATGCAGATTTAGAATTAATTTGAATACAATTTGAGGTCTGCTAAGACTTATTCCCACCATCTTTATACATGTATCATGATCACCTAACAGGATTACTAACATGGCGTTCCTTTTCAGCTAAGGCACTCAGTTCCTTTTGAATTCCCTAAGACCCTGAGATACGTGACAACAACGGGCATCTGTTGGGTTCAGCAAAGAACAAGTACAGTCTACTTTTATCCAGTTGCTGGATAGCTCACTCGGTTAAAGCACCGCACTGCGGAGCAGAAGGTTCTGGGGTTTGAGCCCTGGACAGAGTAGCGTACAATTGGCCATTGTGCTACAGGGATGCAAATTGGGAAGGGTTTGTGGAGAAGGGTAATATAACATGGTTGCTTTGATTGTTGCCTTCCTGATTCAGGTGGGATTGAAGATGCCAAAAAGAAAAGTTCTACAAGAGCTGTCCTATAGAAATTTTCTATGGAACTGTTTCCAATAGAAATTTCCTATAGAACTTGTTTTCTATAGGACTCGAGGTACTAAAGTTCTATAGAATTCTATTGAACTGTCCTATAGGATTCCAATAGAACATTTTTTGCAGGGTTAACATGGTATTCCACCATTTTCTCAGTTTTGAACAAAATTTTAAAACCAATTACCAGCATTAAGATATTAACGTATTTCCCTGTGTGCGACTATCATGATCTGTCAGCCACATTTGCCTGGAACTCCCCTTCACCCAGTCTGTTGAGGAAATGATAATAGGCACCAATGTCCTTAAAAGATTCTTTCTCCAGACTGTTTTGCTTCGATGTGCTAAATGTGTTACAGGGAGTTATACTCTTAGCATTTTCTACCTCGTATATGAAACCCTTTGATGCCAGATGAAAGAAGGCAGGAATTTTGCTCTTGTGCAGAATGCTGGCGCTACTGATTGAATGTAAATGCTGATGTGCTTTGTCAGGCCAATCTGTATCACACAGCCAGGGCTTTGATAGAAGTTTAGACCAGATACAGAGAGACTGACACCATTGCTGAGGAGTGGGAAGCTTCTCGCTTACTTCAGCCCCAGCTGAAATAACTGTCTGCAAACTATTCCAGCGTAAATATTCATGGTTACACTCTTCATTCAAGAGGAAAATCTGACTGCTTTGCATGAGAAACAGGACACAGTGGAACTCGTTTTCCATGGAAATTAGCGCACAGAAACCCCATGAAAGCACTCAGAGTTACTTCACGGTCTGAGACAAATTAATTCAGCCGATGCAAAATTCCCATTAAGAAGCTTTAATAATCTAATCTACGAGGACCATGAATCAAATAGAAAAATTGGACATAGGATTCTGGAGAACCCCTACTTGCCCCTGTTTGCAACCAGCTAAAGGTCCAAATGATGATCGCGTCCTTTCCCTGCAAAAAACATACATCATAGAAGTTCTTTCACAATTTCCCTTGATGAACAAGACTCTCATCTCACAAGCGGAGTTTTTCCTTTGGGGCTATTTATAGACTTTACACAAACTACAGACTAAGTTACTATGATGTCAGCCATTGACTTCCTTAAGCTTGAAAACAAGAACTTTGCCACATGGAAGCATCCAAGCTGAGCAATTTTTGAATTTCGAAGCCAGATTGTAAGTTTACCACGTACCGTTGTAAATGCTTATTTAGTGCATCATTGACTCCCATACTGAAACCAAACCCATGAAACTTTCACAAACTGCCCATGTGAAATCCCAACGATTCAATTACAACAGATACTCTGACATAACCTGTACTAACCCATTTTGGATTCTTTCAAATTTTATTCAGTTAAGTGAAAATGCCCAGAAGCAAGACTACAGATGCTGAAACCACTCTTAAACCTGCCAGGAATCAACTGAATACAGTCCTGTAATCATAAACACCTATAAAGCCATTTGAACAAACATTAGTCACCTAAAATGTTTTTTAAAATGCTGTCATTTTTACGCGGTGAAACTAAAATGTAGAAAAATACCATTTCACAAAGGCACAGAATCAACATGAGTATTGTCTCAGTACAATTTTAAAACTGGTCAGCACAAAGCCAAATGAAGCAAAAACATGTCTCTGTCCCAAGCATTATGGTGCAGACTGTACATAGTGCACATAGAAAGATAATATATTAAAGAACATTTGATACACTTCGGACATCGGTCTTCCTTCCGCAACAGGACGCAATGCCTAACTCATCATAATTTTACAGCTTGTTAAATATAATTTATGCCTGCTCGGCTATATTTTAATTACAACCACTGACATGAAGATAAATCCCATTAAGAGCACATGAAGCCAGCTGAACTAACAGACATTCAAATCAGTAATCAGGGGGACACATCTGCCTTTCTGAAGAAACCCAACGCCCCTGTTCTTCCAGACCCATAAATACTCTTATATGCACTGATCCTGCTCACATCGTTGCAATTCTCATGCCCTCCTCCAATGCACAAAACATTTTTACTTTTTGAAATTTTATAAATTTTTTTGTGAAATACCATAAAAGCAGTTTATGAATGTATTTAGGTAAACAAACGGTTCCAGGCACAGTATACCCCACCGGAGAAGATGTTTTAAGTGATTTGGTTTTTCAGTGACCTTGACCCATTTATTCAGGTGATCCTTACATCATTGAATATCTTTCCTGAAAATGTTGCATAATTTCATCAAACCATTCTTGCACTACACTGCTGATAAACACACAGACACACAAATGCCACTGAAAACAGGACCCCTCCCCCTTCAGGCGGGGTGATCACCTCGAATGACTCAAGGCACTTTGATAGGTATGTCGACAGTGAGAAGTCAAAAATAATCCGTTATTTTACAGGATAGTGGCCTACATTTTGGATTAAATGAAAAAAATCTAATAGTTCCAATAAATTAAAAACAAGAGGAAGCAACTGAAGAGCTGCATGTCATGCCACGCCCCCAGCGCTCGCATCACCAGAGCTCTGAGCCGTGCCACGCCCCCAGCGCTCGCATCACCAGAGCTCTGACCCATGCCACACCCCCAGCGCTCGCATCACCAGAGCTCTGACCCATGCCACACCCCCAGCGCTCGCATCACCAGAGTTCTGAGGAACCGGACAGCTTCTTATTCATCACTCAACTACATGCAGCTGTGTAACAATTAGCCAGTTATCCAATATAGCAGGGGTCACCAACTCTGTTCCTGGAGAGCTACCATCCTGCAGGTTTTTGCTCTATCTCCAATTCGGCACACCTGATTCAACTAATTAGCCACTCAATTGCCCAGCTAGAGATCTTGTTAAGTAGCTAAATAGTTGAATCAGGTGTGCTGACCGAAGGTAGAGCAGAAACCTACAGGATGGTAGCCCTCCAGGAACGGAGTTGGTGACCCCTGCAATATAGCCTTCATAAGCCTGAGCTTCGCACCCAAGTGACGCGAAGTCTTGTAAGCCTATTTAGTAGCTTTTTGCATATATCTTCTTAAATATAGATATTTAGCTGACTATTGTTAGTCTTGCAAATCTTTGTACTAATTAGTATTAGTAGAAGTTTTTTTTTCCCGTATTGTTCCATGATTGTTTGTTTTGAATGTAATGAGCCCAATTCTTCTTCTTTGCATTTGAATCCAGCCACTGTCATTCTTATTTCAGTGCACGCAACACCGTGCATTGATAATTCATTACACTGGATATCTCCCCAGTGGCACTGGGTGTGAACCTGTAGAGCAGTATGGCTGTCCTTTTTTTGGATTCCACGAATATGCTCAGCAGTTCAGGCGATAATTGGCCATTTTCATTCATTTAAGATTTAGATTTTGAGAGTAGCACAAAGGCAAATAAAAGACCTATACAGTGGAGTCGCTCTGTGTTTGTACTGAAGCAAAGTCAGTTTCCAACACAAAGATAAAAGGATGTCAGCACATTATATGGCTCTTTATCAACAATTGATAAGTTAATGCCTTGTTTTCCAGAATCCATGCGTTCTGTGGCATCTGGGTTGGAATTTCTTTGAAGATAGCAGCAAAAGTTTTTTAACCCCTAGAGTGCTGAAATAAAATGTAAAAAATTTATACATTTAATTATCTTGAGCTGTTGAAAACCTATCATGTGGGGACTAGAGGAGCTCTTTTAAACAAGTTGCCACATGATAGGGTTTCAACAGCTATGATTTTGATACCTTACATCATTGAGCAACAATAGCTGCATTTAGCGTTCTAAGGGTTAAAAAGCCTAAAATGTACTAAGCCTGAAATCAGGATTAGGCATAAAATAATATCTTTAGAATCATTTATACATGTGAAAATCAGCTGAGAATTGAACAAATAGTTCTCCCCTGGCTCAGAGGAAGATGGTAATCATGTGGCAGTTTGTCTGGTGATTAAGGGATGACACATGACTTCTTAACCTTACAAGCGGTCGTCAAAAGTGACAATGCTATGAAATAACATCATACATTGTGAGAAAATGTGACGTGCTGGAGCAGAACAGATTTTATTTTTGGATTCAGCACCCAAAATTAGTCATAAACAAGTATTGGATTGTATTCAGCAAAAATGATGCAGCGCGGTGTGATTGAGCTATTAGCATTGGGCTGGAAAGGCAATACTAATTTCTCAATTTCTCTTCCCTCAATTTTATAAAATCTAATTTCCAGAGGTTACATTTATTCACAGAACAAGTAGAGTTTCCCAGTCTAATCAAATGCAATTGAGTCAGCCATCTAATGCATACTAGTCAATTGCAGCATTAAAGGAGCAGTGTCATGATTACTGCATAAACTCAGAACTTACATCCAACCAAAACGAACCTGCTTGACTGCAAGTGATAATCTGATTCCATCCTTGCCATTCTGTCTTTGTTTTGCATTAGTTACTCAGGCATCACCAATAAACTGGTTTGCCATCAACAATAAATATCATAGAAGAAGAATACCTTCTTCTGTGATTATTGGCGTTTGGAAAACCAGTTTGCATTATTCATATCCTTTGGCTGAAGCGCTAAAATAGCGCTTTGAATCATCAAATTTCCACAGAAAACTCCTTACTATAAAAAAGCATAATGCCTGAGTAACTAAAATTATAAATACAATGCAAAACAATGACAGATTTATGAGGATGGAAGTAGATTTTGACTTGTAGTCAAGCGGATTCACTGCGTTCAAAGTTGTGAGCATAAGCAGTAATTGTGATCCAACTCTTACATATAGATACAATACTATTTTGGTGTCTTGGAAGGTCCTGATACACCCTAAGGCCAGCTGAGCTTGAGGAGAGGAGTGGGCATTGGTGGTAAGTCCTCCCTCGCTCCCCAGGGGAATATTCACTGGATGCTGGGTTGGAGGTGGGATGTTAACAAGCAACAGACCAGAGTAATGCAGCAATGTTACAGCAGCAGAGTGATGCATCGCAGCAGCAGGCAAAGGCATTTTCTGCAGCAGGGCGTGGAGCAGGTGAGAAGCTGAATTGGCTTTCCCCTCAGAGGAACAGAACAGTTGCAGATATGTGTGGGAGTGTTTGACAGTGTGGACATGCCTAAAGTTGCTGGCATGAACTAACCCCGCCCTGTACCCCATAAAATGGTTTGTTCAGAGGATTCCACTGAACGATTTGGGCAGAACTTCAATGCTTTTTTTGGGGAATCGTTGAATGACGACCAGACTAGGGGTGCAGACAAATTGTCTTCAACAACAATTGTCCGTTCTACTTCCCTTGACCCTTTTGAGAATATCACGAGTCAAGACAAAGTTGCAGGAAGATTTTGAAGGTACCTCAGGACATTTTAACAAAAAATCAGATGTACTTTCCTACAATACCAAATGAGATAACAACACAACTGACCCCACAGGAAACAATACAACGAATGCTGCTTCCAATCGCTAAAGAATTTGAAAAGCATTTCGGTCCATAATCTATCATTCCTTCCTCCGAGGCCGGTCCTGTGTTTCCCTGCTGAAAGGGAACATCAAAGGAGCTACTCCTTCATAAAATAGACTATTTGGGTGTTCGTTGTCATTGCTACCTGCCAATGCATGTCTAGTTCATGTTCTTTATCAAGGAGGAAGGCTTCTTGCCCTTTGGAGAATATGGATGCAACCTGAGTCCATAGGGGAGAAGCCTGATGTGAAAGTGCAAAGGTCAAAGGAAGAAGGTTCTGGCTCAGGGATAAATACTGCTTAGCACAGAGGGCCGGCCCATTATAACTGCATCTTTAGCATCTCCTTAGACACAAAGAGAGGGCTTAATTAAGCCTTTCCGGAAAAGTTTTGAGCCGAAATGTCATTCTCTGCCTTCCCCCCGCAGTGATGATCCGCCATTACAATAAAAATCAGCGAAGTTCCCCTCGCAGGAGGCTGGATTTAGACAGTTTAAAAACATTTAAACTTTTTAATGTCCTTTTAATTGCCCTATAGTTGTATAATATGCCAGCCTCTCTCCTCCCGCTGGACTGTTTCACATGCAGCAGCTGCTTAAATCTATTACTTTCGTTTAATCAGCCACAAATAACAGAAGCTAGCGGTTGGGTTGAGCACATGATGGGATGTTCATAAACATACAGTGAAAATGCGAGGCAGCTTTAGGTCTGAAAATCAACCCGTTGATTGGATTACGATGCTGTTTTTAATCCCCTCTCCCTGTTGCAATGTGCCCCTCCCTCTCCTCTCTTCCCATATGTGAAATATTAGATAGGAACCGTGACAGTGAATTCCAGTTTTCTCCGAGGCATGGTGTGCTGCGACACACTGATCTGGCTTCATACAATAAGCGAACATAAAGCCAAGAGCCCTTAACTCTTTTCACCTTAATGACTACATATGATAACCTATATCCCTAGCCTCCACATTGATTGAAAATGGGGGTATCTCCAAGGTGTCAAATGTTGTCTTCATTGATATGGCCGGGGTCGTCATCTGTAGTCATCATGAGGAAAGGGAGGGGGAGTCTATGGGGAAAAGAGTTAAATCGCAGTGATGCGCTTCAAAAATCCCGCCAATTAAAAGATTTTCCCCCCTCACGCACTCTATACTTCAGCCTCCCGTCGCTTATTTTTACTTTTGATTTTGATGTAAGTCCCTGCCATCGCCAAGATGTCCGTGTGCTCTCGTGCACTTCAAACGATAAAGTGAATGAGCTCTAATCAAGCAACTGTTAAAGATGAGCAATAAGAACTTAAACCAATGAGCAGTGCAGTATGAGTATTTGAGCAGTGACACACCTCTTTTGGCTCTGAAATTGCGCAAAGATTTCAAATGACTAATAAAAATGAGCCCAGCCTGACAGCTAAAATTTGAGGGTTTCCATCCATATCAGGTGATCCATGTATGAATTACAGCTCTATTTATACATAGTCCCCTATTTTAGGGTATAAAAAGTGATCACACAAATTAGCACAATCTGAACCCTTAGAGCGCTGAAAAAGTTTTTAAAGAATTAAGAATGTAATTATCCTGAGCTGTTGAAAATCTATCATGTGGCAACTTGTTTAAAAGAGCTCCCCTGCGGGAGCTCTTAAACGAGTTGCCACAGGATGGGTTTTCAACAGCATTTGATTTTGATATCTTACATCATTGGGCAACTATAGATACCTGTCGCGCTTTAATGGTTAAGGTGCATTTGACTATATACATTAAAGTGTGAAACCCACTAACAGTAGCACATGCTGACTACCATCCCTGCTGATGCACTGCCAGGACTGAAATGCAGTCGTCCTCTGTTCCTGTATGTTTGGGTATTTATGTTTTTAGTTTTTTCTGCAGCGGGAAAAACATTCGGATGCAGAATTCATTCTGCAGCTACCATTCGCAGTCACATTATCTATAAGGACAAACCACTTCCAGCAAAATATCAACCCTTACAGCGCTAAATGCAGCTATTGTTACTCAATGAAGTAAGATATCAAAATCAAAGCAGATGAAAACCTATCATGTGGCGACTTTTTTAAAAGAGCTCCCACAGGGTTAGGTTAATAATTTTTTTGAAAAAATTATTTCAGTGCTCTAAGGGTTAATAAATGAGGGGAAATGCTTGACACTGAAGACTCCACACATGTTGGAACAGGGGCTGATTCGGAGGGCATTTTCACTGAAAAAGTAGGACGTGTCTTTTCTAACGCCTTTTCCCAGACTGTAGAACAACACTGCTTTACCCAACACCACAGCTCAAATACTTAATCATGCGCCCACTGCAAATATGTCTGACTGACAAACCATCACAAACGTCTTCAGCAAAGTCAACGGGAGAGATTACGGTGACTGACTACAGTACATCTGTTCCGTCCCTCAGCAAACCAGTACAGTCAAAATTTTGGCCGCTATTCATTGCTTTATGAATATACAGCCTTAGATAATTAAAAATTTAAATTGGTTAGATGACATATTGTTACAGATGACATTAATTAATCTTAATTAAATGGAAATTAAGCTCACATACCAGAGACAAAGGGGTATAAAAATGAATAAGAAAATGTGCAATAAGGGAAATGTATGAATGTAGGACAAGACATATCCAGCTAATTATATTTCTTGAGATAAATTTCACTTAAAATAGACAAATACTATGCTCTCCATGGTTAATAACACAAATAAAATAACTTATTTGGATACATTATGTCTACATATGTCGACAGCACTAAGACTCATTACGTCCACTTTTGCAAATTAAATGCAAATGAACTGGACCATCTCTTCCTTTAACCTTTAGAACGCTGAAATAAATTTTTAAAAAATACAAATTGAATAATCTTGTGCTGCTCAAAACTTATCATGTGACCCTGCGGGAGCTCTTTTAAACATGTTGCAACATGATAGGTTTTCAACAGCTTTGATTTTGACATCTTACATCATTGAGCAACAATAGCTGCATTTAGCGCTCCAAGGGTTAGTACATACATTTATGCGAGGAGCAGCTGTACATGATATATGCAGAAAAAGAATGAGAATTGCAACAGTTTTTTGTAGACGCACACTTCTGCTGACTGGGCCATCGATATCTCCGGTTTTGTGCTGAAATGGACAGATGAGAAAGGCATAAAGATGATCAAGTGTGAGTGTGGTATTCCAGTGGGGCCATGAGACTGATGATTAGACAAGTAAATACAGTTCTGTGTTCTCCACACAAAGGAGCCCCTGCTGAATACACAACTTTCCTCTGTGGCCAGAGTTAATTAACCCTTAGAGCGCTAAATGCAGCTATTGTTGCTCAATGATGTAAGATATCAAAATCAAAGCTGTTGAAAACCTATCCACATGATAGGTTTTCAGCAGCACAAGCTAATTAAATTCATATTCTTTAAAAATTTATTTCTGCGCTCTAAGGGTTGAAATACTGCCAACTGTATGAAGTCAAATTTGTGCCCATGCGGCTCAATCATGTTTTCACCCGCGAATACTGTACATGATGATCTGCCTCTCCAATCAGCCTTACAAATGAATGGAACTGGCTCTGAATTTAATAGGTTGGTCTTATGAAAAAAAAGAAAAGAAGAAAATTCAACCCTCTACAGCCTTAGGATTTCCAATTTATTTGAGACAGAGATTAAAGGGCTGAGATTATTGTGTGACATCTGAGTAAAGATATCACTTTGGGCCTCCAGGCAATATGAACGCTTCCCAAATTCCACGAGGGTGGCTTTGTAATGCAAATTTTAAGATATTATGATGGCTGCACGGATGCCATTCAAAGCCATTGAATAGAGCAACGCCTTTCGTTTAAAATACAGGACAATTTCACACACTGAATAAGATTAAACAAATGGAGTTTCCAAATTTATTTCAAAAGACCTCAATGATGTATGTTTGTACTTACAGATTGAAAGCACATGGATACTAGATCAATTAACAGACCAAGTAATGTTTCCATCAAAACTGTATAACATCAAATATAGAAATAACTACTGGCAATATAAATAGTTTTGATTGAGTCTGTAAAATATTACAATTTTTAAAAACAAAGTTTGAAAATCTGCACACATCTTTCCAGTTCTCCAATTCGTAAAGTGGAACCAAAGTATTCTGCACACCAGACAGCTGGGACCAATAGATTTTACTCGGCTCCGGAGGAACTTTCATGACTTTTTATTAGTCGTTATGCTTTGGCCAAACACAGTATTTCTACCAAAGAGCCAAAACATTATCACCACACACAGATAAATCTTGGTGGAATAGAGCATGTCAAGGTCTGGGATATACATATTAGCAAACAGTCAGTTCTGATAGTCGACATGCTGGATGTGGGAGACGTGGGCAGGTGTACAGATGACTTTTTCAGGCTAATTTATTATGGCCAGACCACTGGATCAGAGCATCTCTGGAGCTTCAGGGGTTCTGGTGTGCGATTGTCAGCAGTGTCAATAGTGGTTTGAGGGGGGGCGAGAAACCTTTAACAGGTTGTTTTAAGCCCCAGGTTCATCTATGTGCAAAGGCAAAAAAAAAAAAAACAAAAAGCTAACCCGTCTGGTCCAAACTGACTGAGAGGCTAATGTGGTATTAATCTCAGAAATTTTTAATGATTTTTCCTTTCCCTTCATTGCAAAAGCATCCCCCAATTGCAATGGCCTCTTTCAGCAAGATATGGCACAAATTATTGAGGATTGGTCTGAGGAACATGACAGCAATAAAGGTGTTGCCATGGCTTCCACACTCCTCAGATCTCAGTTTGGTCAGTCATCCTTGGAACATACTAAAACAACTAATGTAACTGAAAGAGGCTCCGCCTTGCGACTTGTAGGACTCAGTTAGTCTACTGCTAACATCTTGGTGCCAGTACCACTGGGCACCTTCAGAGGTCTGGTAGAGTCCACCTCTAAGCTTGGTAGTTGGAGCTGTTCTGGCGGTGAATGACCAACATGTTATGCAGGTCAGACATCATTTTTAAGCTGGCTAGTATATGTCAAGCAATGAGCTGAACCACCTAACAAAATAATCAGTATTTTGTGTTCATGTGATGGGCACATAATGCTCAACATAACAGCGCAGCCCAGGCTCAACGGCTAAATGTGGTCATCAGAATCCTTCAGCCATATAGAAATATAGAATACTGACTGCAGTTTAGTTCAGGGGTTCCCAAACTTGGTCCTGGGGCCCACTGTGTATACTGGTTTTCATTCAAACCACACTTACAATCCCAGAATTAACAAGCTGTTTTTTTTTTTATTAATTGCTTTTCAGGCCAGAGAGACGTTTGACCCTCTTTAATCGCTTTGACAAAAAAGCTATGCATTCCATGATGTTTAAAAGCCCCCAAGTTTATATTGGGCTGGTATTGTGACATTCCCTCTAAGGAAGCCAAGCCAAGGTGGCAATAAGTTTTGAACAATCAAAATTAAGGTTGTGGTGAATCAATAAGCTGCTAACTAAGCTTCTGAATGCAGGTGTTCATGCTCTTTCCAAATGGTTTTCCTTAAATTAACCACAAAAATAGCTCCATGCAGGTTTGACTCATCATAATTTGCCTTGTCCTTAATCTTAATCACCTAATAAATGGTTAGTTATAGTGACCACATGTCCACACTTTCAACAGTTAAAAGTCAATTGATTCCACAATTTCCAGAGTAACTATTTGCTCTCTTTTTATGCAATAAAATAATTTGTAATGTATTTCAATTTTAATATGCTGCTTTCTAGCTCTTCAGCAATCGCCCAAATAGCTATTTTTTTTACATAATGTGGCTTAAAAGTGTAAATAATCCATGTGAGTATGGGTAGCGCAGTTAAGAAAAATTAGCAACTCATTAAAATACTGGGATTGCAGTTGTGGCTGGAATAAAAGCCTGCAGACACAGTGGTGCCCCAGGACCGAGTTTGGGAACCGCTGGTCCAGATGGTGGGTAACTGACACGAGCATTATAATCCATGCCTCCAACCATTTTGAATCACATATGTGGAATACGCGCCAATACTTGCTTGTAGTTTAATCAAAACTGACGTGTAGGCTACTGGCCGCAAAATGCAAATTTTACATTTTATTTCTCAGTTTAAGAGTAACGCATAATGGAAAATAATTTTCGAGTATGACGCATTTCCACAATTAACCACAAGGTGGTGACTCATTTCAGAGACCGAGCGCTTGCGCGCATTTTCAATCGTACTTCAGCATTTTTTCTGCATTTCATATTCACTAAACTTAATGAAACGAGTGGTTCCATATTACTAATGCCCTTAATCGCAAACGCCGTGTCAAGAAAATGATCTCTAAACCTTGCAAATCCCGCGAGCAGTTTGGTATCGACAGAATTAATGACCCTGTCAAAGTTACTCACAGTGCTGTGTCATCTCATCTGAAAGACCGTGTAAAGGCTTTAAATATTTCTCATTGTCTCGAGCCGACCGCATGTATTCAAAGTCATTCTCAAGGGCAGGGTTTAATTTAATACCTTGTGGCTTGTCAGCAAAATAACAGAGAAATCTCACCCAGCACAGACAGTCTGAGACGAGGTTGCAAATACGTTTCATACCTAAGTTATGGGTTAATTATGAAGAAACGCCATATATCGTGTAGGATACAAGTCCGAATTATTAAAACTATATTATAAAGCTGTATGATACCATTATGGTCCAGGAGTAAAATTATTTCATATTTAATGGTGGGCTACAATGATCACGAAAATGAGGGAGATACCCTGAAGTAATACTGTCAGGTAATATGGAATTAGTATGGGGTATGGCCGGCATGACCGCACGGAAACGTAGATATCAAGGATATTTATGGCAATAACGAACCTGTGGTCTTTTGCCCAGTTTCTGACGTCGGGAACCCCAGGTGCTTTGTGAGATTGGACTTCAGGTGCCCACGCGCACAGCCATGACAAAAGCTTATGAGAGCAACGTTTTCGAGTACGTTCATTAGGCCTTAAACATTGAAACATGAAGCTCAGACGCACTTATCTCATTCCCTCCATGTGGTTATCCCTGTACCATAAATACATGGTTTTGGTAGAATTGCTTTCAAACACAGCCTTTCATTCACCTCTCGTAAAATAAAAAGCAAAAGGAAGCCCTAAATTACTTCTGTCAGCCACAGTATATTATGCAGTCATTTTGCCAATGGTGAGCCTGGGGAAAACCCCGTTTGGCTCTAATTTTCTCACACTGGCCGATTTGTCGTATCGTTCTACTGTACGACAATACGAAATGAAAGCAGGAAATGTGACCGCACCATCATGAGAAAGTTGGATCGACTTTAATGCCTATCTTAATTAACATATAAAATGATGATCTTCATCATAATCACATTCCCAAAGAACGTGTGCATTTTCGTAATCTGAGTAATTTCTCAGAAGTTGATGTGTTTGCATGTTATGCCATATTCTTTAACATGCAACATGTCTTAACCCATCCCTATAGCTTTAATGACAACATATTCCATCAGAAAAGTTAGTCTGCTGACGATTTAAAACGGCTTGCAGTGTAGGTAACCGATAAATGCTCGCCGTGCGCAATTTTGCCACTGCATGCATTCCATTATTATTTAAGAATGTAGAAATTCCGACCTAAGATTACCAGAGAGATTTCGAAAACCAAACGCTTTTGGGTGAATGTCACCGGGTGATGTGTTACCTGAAATCACTGTAGGGATGAATAATCCAAAATCCGGCGGATTTAACCCGCTCTTGTTCCCTTTCTACCGCCTTTTCACTTCCAAACATCCGTAAGGAGAACTTGTTGACCCCCGGTTGGAGCATCGCTCCGAATTGCCGATGCATGAAACCAGCCTGGTACAATCTCTCATCGTCCGGCATAATTTGATCGATGCCGTCCAACTTTATGAAGCCTGTTTGCTCGTCTGGAGATTCCTGTTGAGCACCTTCGCTTTGCGCTCCCAGTTCAGAACTACACTCAATAGCTCCCGGTGGGCTCTCCGCGCCGGGAGTAATATCCCCCTCGGTGATGAGGCGCCTCTCCTCCGCAGACTCAGAATCGTGGAGATGTCGGCCAGTGATGGACGAGAGACTGTCTCCAAACCTCCTGCAGTCCCCATTCGAACTGGTCTTCATAGGTCTCCCGAAGTCTGTTTCCACGATCACGTCCCCGCTTTTTGTCTCCCCGACGCCTTTGCAGCTTCCTGCGGAGGACGGCGAAGGTAACCGCTTCATCCTGATACTCTTCCTCCTGGTGTCCTTGTCGCCGTCTTCTCCTTCGCCAATGATCGAGGCTTTCTGTCCTACGTGCTGAGGCAAACTGTAGAGCCTTTTACGCATGGATGACTGTAACTTGTCCATTGTGATATTGATATAACAAAATTGAAAAAATAATCATTCAAAAAAAATCTGAAACGGGGTTGTTTCTGATGTTATTGACATGAATGACACAGCCCTACACGGGTGACTGTAAGCGCGCTGTCTGGCGCTCGTCAAAAGCCCGGCAAGCCTTATACGAGTGCACATGACATGGGTGGATGTAGCGCATCTGAGGGAAACAGATCTCAGAAATTACCTGCCGCTTGAAATATGCTTTCGCGCGCGGTCCTGACAGCTCACCCCGCTGCAGTCTCACACTCACGCTGTTGAAAGGCACTGGAATGCTCAATATCCGATGAGCGCAACGTGAAAAAAATACATGAAGCTACCTCCACACGCCAGGTAAGGGACGTGACGGAAGATGGAACATACTGACTGGGAGGTCATTATGAACGAGGCACCTTGTTTTTCCTCTGGTCCGTATTTTTTGTCAGCCACAGACCATGCAATGTAATCATGCAAACAGCGCCAGCATCCAAGAGGCGCTGACATCACAGGTCCATCGTCCCAACCTTTCTGGCATTGTGCATATTCATGAATCTGATCTATTGGGTTGCCATAGGAGCGAGATTGCAAATAAGCTCAGCCCACCTAAAACTCAAGTCTGAGCTTTTAAAGGGCTAACGCTCAGAGGGCAGCCCATTCTTCATTTATTTGAGAAAAAAAAAATCATAGTGTCCTGCGCCTAGTCGCTCTTACAAACACAAAAAAGCAGTCGTTATAAACCTGAACCCCATAATTAATTCCCCTGATCACACGTTTAAGTCACTGTGTCTTTTTATTGTGTCCAACAGTAAATTAGCTTTCTATAATGAGGTTATGGTTCAACAACTAATAAATGTAACTGAAGACACAGAATATGGTAAGACACCGGTTTAATGTGTATTAAGACTGACCTCTGGTTATTTTCTTTAGTTTTTCTCCACATGGTAGCCTATATTTCTTCATCCTTAAATACAATTGCTGCACCCAATACACGAGTGCAACTACGGCATGCACTTACAGTGTACCTTGGTGCACCTAATTTATTCCTGCAGTTAAGTAATGCAATCTCATACCACATCTTATTGTAGTCTAATTAATGCCCATTGGCTCTTTGATGCTTCATTTCATCAGGTGCACTTAAGATGCTCTGGACAGAACTACTTCTTCATGTCCAAAATGTCGACCACGTGCACAGTCTCAAAACAGTAGTTCTCAAATTCGGTCATGGGGGACCCCACTGCACGCTGATTTTCGTTCCAAATGAAATTGCAATTCCAGAATTTGTAAAATTCTGTTTATTTTAATTTATCATGCATGTTTGATGTTTAGAGGGATTATTTACCTCCTTAATCCACATTCTGACAATAGTTTTTCAGTGCCATCGAGATTACCAATTTTGTACAGTGCTAATTGCAGTATACTGTAGGCAACCAATTAACATAAGGAGAGGAAACAAATGAATGAGGTTAATTGGCCAACTTTAAGACTTAACAGATAAGTAACTCGGTTAACTTAATAGTTGAACATGCGATGATTTGCAATTTTTTCCTTTTACTGTAACGTGTGTAGGTGGGCCTCATTATCATTTATTGTCAATGAATTCTTCACTATTCTCTAGATGGTTGGGACTGATGGCCTGATGTAGCCACCAGAGTAGCTTGCTGACTGACCTCAGTCTTCATCAGCTATAGGTAAATTAACTCTTTTCATACAATTACATGCATATTGAAAATTACTGTTTAAAACTTAATCCAACAAGTACAATATACAAGCACACAGAAGTTGTATTTTTCTTAGCATAATGGCTATTTCTGACAATATGATCGAAAGGATTTCAGTAATTCCACTCTACAAACTCTTAGTTTACAAAAATTATTTGATGGTTACATTTCTTGGATTGCCATTGTGGTTGGAATGAAATTCCAGCATAGACAGCGCCAAATTTGAGAAGCAGTGACATAAAATAAGTATAGCAGCACCCTTGACAATATTGACGGGGAATTCCAGTTCTATATCCCATTGTTATTGCCTGCACATGCAAAATTTAAAGAAACAAGGAATCAAGATTTATTCAAGGGCACAATGCGCCTACAAATGTAAGGTCAGATAACAAATGATCTATAGTGAAGTTGATTACATAGTTCCGTTTAGTCTGAGAATGAATTTGTACACGATAAAAAATTTCAATGGCTCGAATTGTTAATGATTGACAAAAAATGAAATCCACTTCTGCTGAGATCGGGGACATGAACGTTTTTGGATTCTGAAGGGGGGCGTGACAGAAAAAGTTTGAGAACTGCGGGACTGAAGTGACGTTGCTAGGTAACAGAGGTCTTCCTTAGTCTTCGAGGGAGGGCGTTCGGTCGAAATCAGCCGTAAAGTAATAAATTAGCCGAGTGGGAGCGTTTCTGTGGGCATAATAGCTTACCTAGTGAGCACAAAAGTGGCTTTTTCCTATTCTAAAGTCGATACTACATTTGCCAAAACTAAAAAAAAAGAAAAACATTTTATTTTAGGCTTTTTGTTTAGCAGCAGGCGTAAATAACACTTAAAGCCGTTCAGCTCCGTTCATCTCGCCGGTACGGACGAGCGGTCTGTAGAGGCTCTGCGTGCGGAAATGGCGGCGAAAACGGACTCAAGTGAGAAGCGGAACGATGAGGCGTCCTGCTGTGAGAAGTCATGGTGGCCACTGAAACGTTATGGACGGTTTATACCTCCAACTACCAAATGCGATAGGAGCTCCCCGTGGAAGGTTAATAATTTTGTTGAATGATAAAGTATTCAGCTGGTTAGCGGTCTTTGGTCAAACTAAAGCTGGCTAATTAATAATGGCTTTATTTGCGGATGAGTTGGTCGCCAGCTGTTTAGTGTCAGTTATGTGTATATGTGCACGGCCGTATCAGGGATTCAAAATGTATCCTGTGCGTCGGTAAAACATGCATAATATTTCATATTGTTTGATTGGGATGTGTTATCCAGTGTTTAGTAGCTGGAGTGTAATATTCACCAGTGTCAGGGCTAGACCCTGCATGTCACTGTGGGTGGGTATTTATAAATTTGACTTTCAACTTACACCCACAGAGACACTGCTTGATCCATCCAATTCAGGCATACTTTTTCCAGGCCTGTGACTGGTATCGTCTCGCTGTGAAATATTTGCCAGTGTCAGGGCTGTGACTGGTATCGTCTCGCTGTGTAATATTCGCCAGTGTCAGGCCTGTGACCGGTATCGTCTCGCTGTGTAATATTCGCCAGTGTCAGGGCTGTGACTGGTATCGTCTCGCTGTGTAATATTTGCCAGTGTCAGGGCTGTGACCGGTATCGTCTCGCTGTGTAATATTCGCCAGTGTCAGGGCTGTGACTGGTATTGTGTCGCTGTGTAATATTCGCCAGTGTCAGAGCTGTGACTGGTATCGTCTCGCTGTGTAATATTCGCCAGTGTCAGGGCTGTGACTGGTATCGTCTCGCTGTGTAATATTCGCCAGTGTCAGGCCTGTGACCGGTATCGTCTCGCTGTGTAGTATTCGCCAGTGTCAAGCCTGTTACTGGTATTGTCTCGCTGTGTAATATTCGCCAGTGTCAGGGCTGTGACTGGTATCGTCTCGCTGTGTAATATTCGCCAGTGTCAGGCCTGTGGCTGGCATCGTCTCGCTGTATAATATTCGCCAGTGTCAGGACTGTGACTGGTGTCGTCTCGCTGTGTAATATTTGCCAGTGACAGGCCTGTGACTGGTATCATCTCGCTGTGTAATATTCGCCAGTGTCAAGCCTGTTACTGGTATCGTCTCGCTGTGTAATATTCGCCAGTGTCAGGGCTGTGACTGGTATCGTCTCGCTGTGTAATATTCGCCAGTGTCAGGCCTGTGGCTGGCATCGTCTCGCTGTATAATATTCGCCAGTGTCAGGACTGTGACTGGTGTCGTCTCGCTGTGTAATATTTGCCAGTGACAGGCCTGTGACTGGTATCGTCTCGCTGTGTAGTATTCGCCAGTGTCAAGCCTGTTACTGGTATTGTCTCGCTGTGTAATATTCGCCAGTTTCAGGGCTGTGACTGGTATCGTCTCGCTGTGTAATATTCGCCAGTGTCAGGCCTGTGGCTGGCATCGTCTCGCTGTATAATATTCGCCAGTGTCAGGGCTGTGACTGGTATTGTCTCGCTGTGTAATATTTGCCAGTGACAGGCCTGTGACTGGTATCGTCTCGCTGTGTAATATTCGCCAGTGTCAGGCCTGTCACTGATGTCGTCTCGCTGTGTAATATTCGCCAGTGTCAGGCCTGTGACCGGTATCGTCTCACTGTGTAATATTCGCCAGTGTCAGGCCTGTGACCGGTATCATCTCGCTGTGTAATATTCGCCAGTGTCAGGCCTGTGACCGGTATCGTCTCGCTGTGTAATATTCGCCAGTGTCAAGCCTGTGACCGGTATCGTCTCGCTGTGTAATATTCGCCATTGTCAGGGCTGTGACTGGTATCGTCTCGCTGTGTAATATTCGCCAGTATCAGGGCTGTGACTGGTATCGTCTCGCTGTGTAATATTCGCCAGTGTCAGGCCTGTGACTGGTATCGTCTCGCTGTGTAATATTCGCCAGTGTCAGGCCTGTTACCGGTATTGTCTCGCTGTGTAATATTCGCCAGTGTCAGGCCTGTGACCGGTATCGTCTCACTGTGTAATATTCGCCAGTGTCAGGCCTGTGACTGGTATCGCTCGCGTGTAATATTCACCAGTGTCAGGGCTGTGACTGGTATCGTCCATCAATGGCCATCGGATTGAGTTCTGCCCATAGATTCGATGCCAGCGCTGCTGGCATTGCCATTGAACTTGGCCAAGTGGTTAAATTAATGCCCTTAAAATAGTGATTGCTGTGAACACATACCAAGCTTTAATAACTTTGCTGGAATATTCTGAGAATTTATCCATTATGGCCACCTACTTTCTTCCACGACACATTTAGCTACCTTCTTTAATTTACACTGACGTTACCTCCGAGGTCAATGCACTGTGAGACATGTATTGCGCTACTAGAGAAACGGACTGGCTTTACACATACTCATTTTCAGATTTTGTGTGCATGTCTTAACTTTCTGTCGGCTGATTAGTTTGTTGAAAATATTTTCTAGATTTTTGAGCCCAGTGATGATGCAGGACAGCTGGTGTTAACCATTGTGCAGTCCGGGCACCTGCTGATCTCCCTGGGACAGGAACTTTTGGTAAGGGAAGTTGTTTTACACCATTATAAATTTAACACTGTGGTGATTTCATATTCTCAGAAACGGCTGTCCTGCTGGTATTTTAGGGCACTGATCACAAGAGTTTTGTGATAAAAATGATTTCATGAGCTGCCGCTCATATTGCTTAAATCCTCATTTCTGAGAGACATTTCAGGAAATTGGTCAAACAGATTCAAGTTACCACACGGACTGCACTGGCTCTAATCATTGGTTCCAACAGTCACGTGAAGAATGGCATCTCTGACCGCTGCTAATCAAACCATAATGCAAAGAGACCATTGCAGGGGTAGAATATACTGGGTTCCTCTCTTTCTGGCTAAGTACAGAGAATAATGGAAAATACCTGTAGGCAGATGGAAAGTTGGGGAATATCTGGAAAATTTGAATGTTATCCTAAAAACTCTGAAATTAATGTCTTCAGTACTTAAATTTGGTGCAGAAATGTGAAAAAAAATGAACATCAAGCAGAAAAAAATACCAGGGAAAGTACCTATGGGGAGATAAGAGAGTAAAGTAAAAAAGTATATAATCCAAAAAACTCTAAAATTAATTTGTTTGGTAGAAAAAAAGAACAATTCCAGGGAGTATTGCTCAATATAAAGTGAGACAAACCCCCAAGGAAAATTTCTTTGGTACTTTGGGTGCGGAAACCTCAAAATATTTAAAATCAAGCAGAAAAATACCCCATACCAAAAGATGGCAGATAATTTATTATACAGACAGTTCCATAAATATTTAGGCGTTGTTAAGGTTATTTTAGCAGTCGATCACAACATATTGAAGTTGAAATTAAATAATAGATGTGAGCTCAAACGCAGGGGGTATTTACCCACATCGGGTGAATGTGGCGCGGCACTTCCACTGAAAGTAGTGCCATTCAGTCATTATTTCATTTACAAGTTAGGAGATAAAAAGCCAAGAGTTGATTTCAAGTGTGGCATTTGCATTTGGAGTCTGTTACTCCTGACCCTCAGTATGAAGTTCAATGAAGCAAACAATCATTTGGCCAAAAAAGTGAAAATAAACCCACCATAGAACTAGAAGGGCATTTGGTAGAGCGCATACCTACACCACGCCATGTGTCAGTATTATTGGTTCTGGATCCACAAGAATGTTATCCAGATCACCAACAACTATAGACAATTCTACATTTGTGTAGATTCTATTTAATGTTGAAATTTTATGAAAATCTGTTAATTACATATGAGGGAGTCATTCTACTCAGGTATATTTTAACTTCTTTCAGATCTAGAATCCAGAATGTGTTCCAGATCACTCCCAAAATTGAATCAACTAATTCTTTGACTACTCTCTACCATTCTACCAAATTTCATGCCGATCCGTTCATAACTTTTTGAGTTATCCTGTTAAGAGATGGACAAACTGGGGTGAAAACATAACCTTTTTGGCGAAGGTAAATATCAGAAACATTGGTACTCTCGTAAAAGGAAAGAATGCACTGCTGAGGAACGCCAAAGGCTGGTGGATGACAGATCCATTTACCTGGCGAAGAGAAACCCCCTTCGCAACGGTTTGCCTGATTATAGCTGCTTTCACACCGGGCGCGAAACGAATTTTTCGCACGACAGATTACATTCAAAGTCAATGCAAAGGCGTCTTTGCATTGACTTTGAATGTAATCTGTCGTGCGAAAAATTCGTTTTCTGGCCCGCTGTGAAAGCAGCTTAAGACCACTCTTCCGGAGGCAGGTATATCTGTCAATGTCAACAATAAAAAGAAGACCTCACCATAGTACACAGATTACCGCAATATGTAAACCTGAATGAGGAAGTTTGCCAAAAACATATAAAAATGCCTATTCAGTTGTGGAACAGTATTCTATGGGTTGATGAGACAAAGATCAGATTGTACCAGAGTGGGGGTAGAGAGGAGTATGGCGAAGGCGAGTGGTGGCTCATGGTCTGAAGCACACCGCCTTAGCTGTGCTGCGTGGGCATGTGTGGCTGCCAGTGAAACTGGTTCCCCTGCATTTACAGTATGTATCTGACTGCTGGCAAAGGGAGCTGGATGAATGCAGAATTGCACACACAGGACTGAATGCTTCACAACTCATTGGACAGTGTTTCACAGTGCAGATGGCCAATTACCCGAGGCAAACCGAGACAGCAAACCTGCTTTTGAATGGCAAAAGGTCGAATGTTCTGCAGTGGTTAAGTCAGTCTGAATCTTAACTGAGCGTGCATTCTATTTGCCGAGCAGAAAATGCCCCAAGAACAAGCAGGGACTGAAGTCAGCTGTAGTGAAAGCCCCTGCAGAGAATTACTCAGGAAGAAACCTATCATCTGGTCGGCATGGGTTAAGGACTTCAGGCAATCATGGACTGTGAAGGATTTGCCACTGAGTATTAAAAATGACAAATTCAGAGGCTGCAGGGTTAGCTCAAAGGTGAAAGGCAGCATTTGCTGCGCGAGGGTGAAAACAGCAGTCCCACGGTCACACGCCGAACCCCGCTGTGTCAGTGTCGGCTGCGGCCCGAAGCCTCGCGAGAGCAGCCCACTGTTGGCATCATGCTGCCGAGGGATATAGATGGGGGATGTAGTTGGTTTGGGCCAGTGTCTTTTAATTAATTAATTAACTAACTAACTTACTTAATTACTTATTTATTTTTGTTAAAAGCCTGCTACAGGCCATCTGGGCACCCAGCGGTTTTCACACATAGGGTTTTCTCGTTCCGATTTCCTTGGCCTTTTATGTATGCATTCCAGAACTGTATCCACTCGTGAAAAAAAAGAAGATGATAGCTTGGTGTTTCACCCGTAATGGCGGCATGAGTTATGCCAGTGCATGCTTGTACATGGTACATGGATTGGACATTCAAGATGTGAGTGAGACTGGAGACGCCAATTTTATATGTGGGTCATTCCATTATTAAATCAACAAATTCTGAGAAAAGTCCCCACATGACCTCTTCCAAATCAGCTGAAATTTTTAGCACAGTAACTACAACATATGTAATGAACCCATACCAAATTTTTCTTGGATCATGCAAAAAAATTTTGAGTTACTGACTTTTGAAGTACACAGGTGCAAGTCGAAATTTGGGAGCTTCATTTTTTACGCCATTTTTGAGTCCTCATAACTTTGTATGTGATGTAAGTAGATGAACGAAAATTTGAGGGTTGAAAGTGTAATGTGGTAAATAGCCACTAGATGGCAGTATTGACTTTTTTTTGTGAAGCCCAGTCTGAAGCTAGGTTGGGCATGTCCAGGGCATGCCCAGAGGGGAAAGTCCCAGAAATGGGAGGGGGCTGGACAAGAGTATATAAGGAGAAAAATTGAGAGAGTAGAGTAGTAGGAGAAATTGCAAGAAGGATACATTTGACCAGACCTGTCACTCTTTTCAAGACCTGTGAAGCTTTTTGTGGATTTTTGCCTGTGTTGGAGCATTTTCCTGTCCCAAGACATCGCAATAGAGCAGCCCATCTCCATTACAGGGAATTGTAAATATCTCTTTTTTTTATTTTCTTTTCAATCTTGGTCAGTAGTGTAGGGTGTAGATTAGTTCTGTGTGTTTGTTTAATTAAATCTGTTGAACTTAAAGGATTTTGTCTGTCATCCCTTGCTGTCCGTGACGCCATAACAAATTGGGGCCATAACAAATTGGGGTCATTACAAATTGGGGTCATAACAAATTGGGGTCATTACAAATTGGGGTCATAACAAATTGGGGGCTCGTCCGGGATAGACCATAGTGCGAGTCATTTATTGAAAATTGTGAAATTGTTTTTTGAATTTTCCTAGATATATATTGGCAGATCAACAGCAATGGATGATTTCTTGGCATCCCCAACCGTAGAGGTTTTGAAGTCTTTTAAAAAGACAGAACTGCTAGAAATATGCAGACAGTTAGAGCTGACAGAGGTAAAACCAGCCATGCGAAAAGCAAGACTGGCTAGAGAGATTGTTGAATATTACATTGATGAAAATGTGTTTGCACCAGGAGATCTGGAACAGTTTCGGTGGAAAAATCCAAATGTAGAATTGGAACTTAAATTAAAAAATGCTAGAAATTGAGGAAAAAAAAAACAAAGAGAATTTGAGAGAGAGAAAAGAGAAAAGAAATTGAGGAAAAAGAAAAAACAAAGAGAATTTGAGAGAGAGAAAGAGAGAAAAGAAATTGAGGAAAAGAAAAAACAAAGAGAATTTGAGAGAGAGAAAGAGGAAAGAGCAGAAAGAGAGAGACAGAGACAGAGAGATTTCGATTTAGAAAAATTAGACAGGGGAAGAAAGGCTCCAAATGGAGCTACTCAAAATCAAAATTCAAGGTGAAAACAAATTTCGGGCTAGCCAGGAGGTAAAGCTGGTGCCTCCATTCTCAGAGAAGGAGGTTGATAAGTATTTCCAGTGCTTCGAGAAGGTAGCTAAGAGTTGTCAGTGGCCAAAGGAACACTGGCCTCTGATGTTGCAAACTGTCCTCAAGGGTAAAGCTCAACAAGCCTATTCGGCTTTGTCTGCAGATGATTCCTCTGATTATGAGGTTGTCAAAAGGTTATTTTGACAGCTTATGAGTTGGTCCCAGAGGCTTACCGACAGAAATTCAGAGGTCTGAAGAAATCTGACAATCAGACTTATGTGGAATTTGCTAACGAGAAGAAGGTTTGCTTTGAGCGCTGGTGTACTTCTATGGAGGTCAAGGATGATTTCAACTCACTAAAAGAGATGGTGTTAGTTGAAGAATTCAAGAACTGTGTCAAGGATGATATTAAGACCTACCTTAATGAGAAGCAAGCACTGAATTTGCAATCAGCTGCCAAGTTTGCAGACGAATATGTTCTCACACATAAGTCCAAATTTCAGTCTAGCAGTAACAATAGATGGTCCCAATTTCAGAAGAAAGGTAACGGTGATACCCAAGATTCCTCACCCAAAGACAAAGACAAATCTGGTGATGGTACTCAGAAATCCAGTAAAAGGTCTGAACAAAGTGTGAAAGCTGACAGTGACAAAAGTGGTCTAGTTTGCAATTATTGCAAGAAATCTGGTCATGTTACAACTAACTGTTGGTTCCTTAAAGCTAAGAAAGAACAAGAAAAGGATACCAAACCCAATGCCTTTGTGAAGACAAGGTTAGAAACCCTTGTAGTAGATGACCAATCTGCTAAATTGCCTGCTCCTTGTGAGGCTAAGAAGCCTGATACTGCTGACTTTGTGAGGGAGGAATTCCTTCCATTTGTGTCAGAGGGATTTGTGGCTCTGAATGAGCATTCTCCTCCTGTCCCCATATATATCCTAAGAGATACCGGAGCTTCTCAGTCACTTTTGTTGATGGACTCCTTGGAGTTACGTGATGAGACCGCTTCTGGGGATTTCATACTTGTACAAGGTATTGAAGGGAGGACTGTATCTGTACCCCTGCGCTCTGTATTCTTGAAGTCAGATTTAGTTACAGGACAGGTAAAGGTGGGACTTATGTCAAGTCTACCTATCAAGGGTGTTTCTCTGTTGCTAGGCAATGACCTGGCTGGGGGCAATGTAGTTCCCCTGTTCATCTTACTTCACAGCCGAGCACTGAAGATGGCGATGAAGACCCATCTCTGTATCCTTCCTGTGCAGTGACTCGTGCTATGGCCAAGAAGGCCCAAGAAGAAGATGATGTGGTGCCGTCCAGCACCTTGAATAGTCATGACTCAGGTGGTTCGCCTCATGACTCTGTTCAGCCTAATATGGTTTCTCCGTTTGAGGACTTATCAGACACTTTTATCAGTTCTCTATTCAGCCAGCCAGATGGGTCTGGTGATTCTGATGTGTCTGGAGACTTGTCTCTGTCCAGAAAGCGGTTGATTCAGGAGCAAACTAATGATCCTGAAATTTGTGTACTAAAAAAGAGAGCCCTTCCTGATGAAGAAATAGACGCAGTTCCAGTTGGGTATTATCTCAAGGATGGAGTGTTGATGCGAAGTGGCGCCTCCTGATATCCCTGCCAATGCAGATTGGGCAGTGGTCAAGCAAATTGTTGTTCGAAAGGTCTACAGGAATGAGATCTTAACAATGGCTCATAGTTTGCCTTTAGGAGGTCATCTTGGTGTTAACAAGACTGTTGACAAGATTATGAAACACTTTCTGGCCTGGACTTCGGAAAAATGTTTCCAACTTTTGCAAAACCTGTCACACTTGTCAGGTAGTTGGAAAACACCAGTTAGACCCACCCATAGCTCCATTGCAGCCTATCCCAGCATTTGGGGAGCCCTTCTCCAAGGTCATTGTTGATTGTGTTGGTCCATTACCCAAGACTAGATCTGGAAATCAGTACTTGTTGACAATCATGTGTGCAGCTACCAGATTCCCTGAAGCCATACCTCTACGCAACATCAAAGCAACTGCAATCTCGAAGGCTTTGATAAAGTTCTTCACATTGTTTGGCCTTCCCAGGGAAATTCAGTCAGATCAAGGTAGCAATTTCACTTCCGGATTGTTTCAGCAGGTTGTGTATGAACTAGGTGCGAAGCAGATTCTTTCCAGTGCCTATCATCCAGAGAGTCAGGGTGCCTTAGAGCGGTTTCATTCCACTCTCAAGACAATGATGAGGACTTATTGTTATGACCATGAGAAAGACTGGGATGAAGGTGTCCATTTGCTGTTGTTTGCAGCTAGGGAAGCAGTGCAGGAGTCTACTGGATTCAGTCCATTTGAGTTAGTGTTTGGCCATGAAGTGAGAGGACCTTTGCTATTGTTGAGTGAACAATGGCAAGAGAAAGAGCAAGTCTGTTAGACTATGTTAGCAAGTTCAAGGAAAGACTGCATGCAGCTTGTGACCTAGCCAAAGAGAACTTGAAATCAAGTCAGGGAAAAATGAAAACTTGGTATGATCATAAGGCTAGAAGCCGTGAGTTTAAAACCAGGAGACAAGGTCCTTGTGTTGTTTCCCTTACAGTCCAATCCATTGCAGGCTAGATTTCATGGTCCTTATGAAATTCTGACAAAACTCAATGATCTCAATTACATTGTGACGACTCCAGATAGGAGAAAGCCAAAACAGTTGTGTCACATTAACATGCTGAAGCCTTATTATGATAGGAATGCTGGGGTTGCAGCTGTCACTTCAGATCCTCCTATGGCCGAGACTTGTGAAGATGAGGGGAGTTTCAAGATGATGAACCTAGAATTAAAGCTGAAGTTCTTTCATGTAAATTGTCAAATTCTGAAGTGTTGCAAAATCTTGATGTAAAACTCCAGCACTTAGAACCCTCACAGAAAGATCAGTTTGAGAGGTTGATCAAGAAATATAAAGATCTATTTCCTGATGTTCCAAAGAGAGTTTCAATAGCCTCTCATGATGTAGATGTTGGTGATGCCAAACCAATAAAACAGCATCCGTGCGGATGAATCCTGAAAAGAGAAAGATTGCTGAGAAAGAGGTTGAGTACATGTTAGAACATGATATTATCAGACCCTCTAACTCCGATTGGAGTTCACCCTGTGTTCTAGTTCCAAAACCTGATGGAAGTACTAGATTCTGTACAGATTATCGCAAAGTCAATGCTGTAACTAGAACTGATGTGTTTCCAATACCTAGGATTGATGATTGTATCGATAGAGTAGGGCAAGCAAAGTTTCTGACCAAGATTGATTTATTGAAGGGTTATTGGTGTGTGCCTTTAACTGAGAGGGCCAAGAGCATCTCTGCTTTTGCCACACCATCTGGGTTATACCAGTATGAAGTCCTACCCTTTGGCATGAAAAATGCCCCAGCCACGTTCCAAAGGATGATACAGTCTACAATCGCCGGATTGCCACACACGGGTGCGTACATATCGACGACCTGATCACATGGAGTGACTCCTGGGAAGAACATCTGAAAGATGTAGAGACGTTGTTCCAGCGCTTGACCCAGGCTAACCTGACTGTTAACCTGAACAAGAGTGACTTTTGTTGTGCTACTGTCACGTATCTTGGCTACGCCATAGGCCAGGGTAAGGTGGCACCCATAAATGCTAAAGTCCAAGCCATCATGGACTTTCCAGTTCCTGACAACAAAAAAAAAGCTTTTATGCCGCTTCCTTGGAATGATCGGGTACTACCGCAAAGTTCTGCAAGAACTTTGCTGAGATTGCTCTCAGTCTCACCAACCGAAGAAAGGTGTAAAGTTCACTTGGGATGAAGCATGCCAAAGAGCCTTCGATCGCCTGAAGTCTCTGCTGTGTCACTTCCCCGTGCTCAAATCTCCTGACTTCAACAAACCGTTCTCCATGGCGGTCGATGCTAGCGACCAAGCTTGTGGATCTGTGCTCCTACAGAGAAGTGACTCTGATGACATTGAGCATCCCGTGGCATACTTCTCCAGGAAGTTCAATCGCCACCAAAAGAACTATTCCACAATTGAGAAGGAGCTGTTGGCTCTGGTTCTATCCTTACAACACTTTGAGGTTTATGTTTGTACGGGGCAAAAGCCAATGATTGTATATACTGACCACAATCCATTAATGTTTTTGAGTAAGATGAAAAACAAGAATCGGAGATTGTTGAACTGGAGTTTGATTTTACAAGAGTTTGACTTGGAAATTAAGCATGTAAAGGGTGCTGACAAGGTAATTGCTGATTGCTTATCCCGTGTTTGAATATGTGTATATATATCACCTGTGTTTATTAGCATATTGTATTATATGTATATGTATATATACAAGTGTCTACTTAACTATTTTTGTATTGAAAAGAAAAATTTTGCCTTTTTAAGTCAAAATTTTTCCCTTTTGGAATGGAGGTGTAATGTGGTAAATAGCCACTAGATGGCAGTATTGACTTTTTTTTGTGAAGCCCAGTCTGAAGCTAGGTTGGGCATGTCCAGGGCATGCCCAGAGGGGAAAGTCCCAGAAATGGGAGGGGGCTGGACAAGAGTATATAAGGAGAAAAATTGAGAGAGTAGAGTAGTAGGAGAAATTGCAAGAAGGATACATTTGACCAGACCTGTCACTCTTTTCAAGACCTGTGAAGCTTTTTGTGGATTTTTGCCTGTGTTGGAGCATTTTCCTGTCCCAAGACATCGCAATAGAGCAGCCCATCTCCATTACAGGGAATTGTAAATATCTCTTTTTTTTATTTTCTTTTCAATCTTGGTCAGTAGTGTAGGGTGTAGATTAGTTCTGTGTGTTTGTTTAATTAAATCTGTTGAACTTAAAGGATTTTGTCTGTCATCCCTTGCTGTCCGTGACGCCATAACAAATTGGGGTCATTACAAATTGGGGTCATAACAAATGCCACATATCAGCTCTGTTGAAAACATTAATTATAATACTACCATGTGTATTTGTGGTCTCGAAACATGAAGTCAAACTTCGAAAATCTGCGATTGCGATTTTCTTGGTAGCCAACTTCAGACATTTATATCTTTGGAAATATCGAGTTTGATAACTGAGCTGTGATCAGATTTATGGCTAGGATACAGAAAAATGAAAATAAGCATGATTTGCATGCATTAGGATTTGTTTTATAATTAAAATCTGAAAACTTGGAAAAACCTAATTTTGTTCAATCTTTGACCACACATAATGCCATTGGGATAGCTCATTGGTCATTTAAAGCTAGGTCATTTGAAAGGACTCATTTTCATCTACATTTTAATAATGAAGTAAACTTCTAGCCATGAATCCTTCTGTGTCACAAAAAATTTCCAAAATTGCCATAATTGCAAAGTGTAAATCCATTCGTTCAGGTTTGAACATGGCAAATATGATGATAGTTTTTCCTCCAAGCTCATGCTGACATCATCAGAATCAGGCCCAAAGTGGCAAACACCATGGACAGAATGATAATCAGCTAATTTTGTAAAGTTTTTGTGACACAGAAGGCCAAGACAAGTGCAATCACAAATTTTCAAAGTTTGCCTTCATGCTGTGGGGCCACAGATGCACACGGTAGTATTATAATTGGTGTTTTCAGCAGAGCTGATCTGTGGCTTTCAACCCTGAAATTTTCGTTTATCTACCTACATCACATACAAAGTTATGAGGGATCAAAAATGGCAGAAAAAATTAAGCCCCCAAATTTGGACTTGCACCCGTGTACTACTTTTGCATGATCCAAGAAAAATTAGGCATGGGTTCATTAAATATGTCGTAGTTACTGTGCTGAAGCTTTCAGCTGAATCTGAAGGGGTCGTGCGGGAGCCACTTGTTGAAATTATATGGAATGACCCATGTAATAATTTGATTGTTAGTTTCTCCAATTACTTTTGAGCCCCTAAAATGTGGGATGGGTTATTAATACATGGTTTGCATCGAAATACATAAGTTGAAGCTGAAAGTCTCCACATTTATTGTTTTATTTCAATTCCAATATGGTTGCATATAGATTCAATATGAAAACCTATCATTGTCTGATCACTGACAGTAAAATGTAACTGGTGAAGGCGGATTGCTGTCACAATTTATAAAGTTTTTGGAAGCAGAGTTTAATCTTGTAATATTTTTATTTTTGCTTTGAATTCCTGTAATTTTTTTTTCTATTTTCTCATTGTTCGATAGTCCAGTGACACCTGCAAACCTGAACTGTTTCTTATGCCATCATTAAAGCCCTCAGCTTTGCTCTTGTGCACTGGGGTTATTCATCTGACCGCCTATGGACCGTACACGGATGTGTCCTCATCAGAAAGCACTTTTCCAATCCATAAAAAATGGGGACTCTCTCAGTATCGTCTGCACTGTGTCAGTCGCAAGCGAGAACCTGCGTTGGAGTAGTAACCCATAGCTACGCATATTTTTTGATGTTTACTTTGGTTAAGCCGACCACAGTGCATCTTATTTTTTACATTGTTTAACAAATAAAACACAGTGTGTTATTAAGTGTGCCTGCACAATGTTTGAAGAAGCACCTTCTAAGAGGCAGTGAGACAAAGCTTTATCCACCCGAGACGGACTTCCGCGCATTTCTGCCATTGTAGTTGTGCTGTTGGAAAACTGACAGGACATTTCCGTTGCACTCTGGACATTTTTCTCTGGCTGGGCGAAGCCGCAGAGGGCAGAGTCACCTTCAACACCAGGCCGCATCTTGTCCGAAAGCCAGCCCAAGAGATGGCAGCCATAGCGACCGCTTCATTTTATCGCCGCCAGGAACGGTGATAAACTGCCAAGCGAAGCCAGGGGTGCCAGCTATGGCCATGTATTTATTTTGGACAGAGAATAAAGTTCTTTGGGAAGAGAGGCCGCTGAGAGATTGGTGCCCTAAATCTCAGCGCTGCGACCGCGTGTTTGTCAGAAGGTGAGAGGAGGAGAAAAGATCCATCTGGAATTAAATTGAAATTGTTACATTGAATTAGCTGTTGTAATACCGAAAGAAATAGAAATCAAAATTGCTATCATTACAGAGTGCCCTGGGAGAGAGCCAGTGATTTGTGCGCTCCGGTAGAATGTGCATATCGTGATGAACAGCACATATACAGCTAAAAATGTCTGGTTGCTTTTTGTCACCTTTGGGATGAAGAGTTACGGTGCTTCTGTGTTGTGATGTGCGATGAATGATCTATCTACGAAAGCGAACGCTATGTGCTACGAAAATGCTCTGGTCTGTAGTAAACATCAAGTACGCACAAAACATCAGTGGTATTCATTGCAGTTAGAGGCTGACCAGAACATGAAAACATTTGTTGATGTGTGCAAGAACATTTTCTTGTTTAGTTTATCAATATTAAAGGCTTATTAGTGAGTCGATAATGGTCTGTTATGCTTGTATGCACTGTGAAAGAAGGAAGAGTGGAGGCAAGAGTATATTGGCTGTTCCTTGAACGCAATACATTATGCCTTGGCATCATGATAGTGTTGTGTAAATTGAGAAAATGGCATGTGATTATTAACGTGTTTTTTCAAACGACAAATAATTCAGTCAGCTCAGAATATTGTTCTTAAGAGAGAGAGAGGGAGAGAGAGAGAGGGTGCTCATCTTTTTCGCTCACCTGGACTGTGGGTCCGGTGGGCTTAAGTCATGGGTCATCTGTCCTTCATCGGCGGCGGCATCATTGGCGTCGTTGTCCGTCAACATCTTCTCCGAAACCACTGGACCTTGAGCTGAAACTTGGCACATATGTTCCTACCCTTGAGCACACCAAAGTCTGTGCATGGCATTATTTAACAACCTGTACAAGTATTAACGATCCAGGGGAGCTACAGTGCCTGTGGCACTATTTTTATATGTATTTCTCCATTTTCAGATGCTCGAAAGTACAGTAATTGGACAATTGACTGACCATCTGTGTCATTGCCAGGAGTGGTCTGCTCCCTCATTATTTCATGGCAAATTAAGCCTCAGCCGGATTGAGCTGCTTCTCACCTGCGAGTCAAAAAACTGACCTGTGAATGAGCTGCAACTGAAGGCAACTGCAGTAAAGGCCTGGCAAAGCATCTCTAGGGACCAAACTCAGCGTTAGGGGAGCTCTTATAAACACAAACTCAGCGTTAGGGGAGCTCTTATAAACACAAACTCAGTATCAGGGGAGCTCTTTTAAACCAGTCGCCCCATGATAGGTTTTCAACAGCACAAGATAATTACATTTATACGTTTTTGAAAATTTATTTCAGCACTCCAAGGGTTAAGAATTGGCCTCATGTTTATCATTGTTAATTTGTCCAATTACTTTTGAGCCTCTGAAAATGGAGGAATATGCATAAAAATGGCTGTAATTCCTGAACAGTTAATTAAATATTTTTGTAAAACCTCTTGAATTAAAGCTGAAAGTCTCCACTTCAATCACTTCTTGATTGATTCATTTGAAGTCCATTCTGGTTCTGCACTGAGACAGAATATTGAAAATGATGATGTCAGCGTCCAAATACATCTGGACCTACAGTACTGTGCAAAAGTGTTAGGCACATTCAAGGGGACTTATGGTTAAGCAAACATTTTTCCAAGATATTCACTCTTTAAACTAAGAATTATTATCAAAATAATTCTATTAGAAACTGCAACTTAAAACACTGAGTTTCTGTAGCATCACATCAGTGGTTGCCATGGCAACGGCTGTTTTTTTTTTTTTTATGAATATATAGATACTTAGAGAAACACAGTTACTGAGATAACTACACAGTGTTTGGTTATAATTTCAGCTGTAATGTGAAGGAAAAAACATTCCTTATGTCACTACAGAGCTTTTTTTCTAGGTTTCTATGTTCTAGTATTGATTTTGACCCCCGTAAATCAATTTTGGCTGGAAACAGCTAATTAAATATGCATATTTTGATTTACTCATATTCAGAGGTACATATTGCAAAAAGAGCTCTGTACAGACATAGATCATCACAAAATGAAGGAAACTGCCAAATATGAAGTTAATTGGATGTACAGTTGCTGAGAAATCTGTATTTTCTTGTTGAAAATCATCTGTATTTTTATCAAAGTTTTAAAGTGCTTTTTAGTGTAAAAGAGTGATTTCAGAGCAATTTTAGAGCAAGTTTAAGACCAATTAGGCAGAAAGTGATAAAGGTCCTGAAAGTAGACTATTTGAAGGACCAATTCATGTTCTTACCTCAAAACTAAAATTTTGAACCAAAATTGGCATTTTGCTTCGCTATAGGTCCCTTTAAAGCAATTTCGTTGCCAAAATGATGAAATAAAAAGGTTCTAATAACAGAGAAATGCACTAAACAGAGCTGTAAACTGTTAAAAACTATATCAAACCAATATTTGGTGTAACTACCTTTCGCCAAAAAATCTGGGACACTGTCCTGTTGTGCAATCGTTTGTAAGATGATTGGCTTTTTGCTTGTTCCAGGCAGAGTGGAAAACTTGCCACCGTTCTTCTGCAGACTGGATGTCTCACTTGTGTCTGTCCCTCCGAGTAACTGCAGACAGCTATGAAGGTGTTGACATCTTATCTGTTTTTAATGAAATACCAACATTTATTTATATAACTATTTTTGATTTAGCATTTGGAATTTCAAATGTACTTTTTATCTTCAGTGACACAAATGTGGAAAACAAATAAACATATAAAGCCAGATTTAAGTTTTAAAAATGTGGGGTGCCTAAGACTTTTGCACAGTACTGTATATGATTATAGTCGTTCGTCATGGAAAGAAGACCTTGCATTTTTGTATTGATTTATAAAATTATAAATCAGTTCAAAAATATTTTGACTCAGATTCCAGTGAGGTAAAATGAACTCGCGATTTGTCAATTACATTGTTTCCTGGGCTTAGTTAGTGATGAACATTTTATCAGTACATGCATATATGGCTGGATGAAAGATGACTGTCTTTGTGGTAATTTACGGGACAAATATATATTCTCTGAGCCTTTCCTTTCTCTTGTCTTATTTATTTTCATACTTCTACATCACATTGCTCTCACATTTTGTCTGTCGTCTTAAAGCCCTGGATTCAAACATTTCTACTGGAACTAAAACTATCTGTATTCATCTACCTCTAACTGGTGTTTGGGTCAAAACTTAAGATTGAATTTGAGCGGAGTGTTCTGGCCATGTGTTTCACTGATCTCTGATGGCAACTCTCTCGGTTTTCTGAGTCATGTGACAGATTATATCATCTGATACCTTGAAGGTGGTCACATGATTTGAACGAGTCGCTATATCAAAAACTCAGCGTTCATAAATTTTGTCCTGTAAAATACATGCTTAAAGTTCTTGTTCCCAGCCAGCATTCGCCAGTACTGAGGGGAATCAGAGGATACATACAGGCTCCCACCATAAAGATTGTTCATTGATACTGTCTAGTTTTTTCCTGTCTGCCCATATTTCATGAAAACCATGGTCTCGTAAATTACATATGAAAATGTCCCCATTCGGAGTTCAGGCTTTGTGCAAACTTTTCTAAACAAAATTTCTCTGATAAGGGGAGTTGTGCTAAATAATTGAGTACATAATAGTTTAAGGAAACTTATGCACTAATTATTTTCCTTTGAGAATATTACACATGCCAGACTGAATTCTTTTTTGCCAAGTGTCCCATGAAGTACAAGAAATTTGTAAAATTAATTTTTCAACATGCAGTTTCTGAAATGTTAGAAAAGGGATGTGAAATTTATTATCCGATATCAAAATTTTATGCATGAAGAAAAAAATTCAATTTAGTTTTTTTTTTTTTTTTTAACCAGTGTGATACAAGAGGTACATTTCATCAATACTTAATGAAATTAAAACTGGTGACATTCAAAAACGCCTGTATTTACTTGCTTTCACCTCCTGTGGAATTCCTAAATGTTAACGGAGTGCACTCAAAGTTCACAGTGTTTCAGATTATAGTCCTCTTGAGAAAAACAAAGAAAAATATTGTTGCCTGAATCATATGAGACAGAGGGTGAGCTGACCCTGGTAACAGCATTTCCTCCTTTAGTGGGGAATCAGTGTTTAACGTTCAGGTAGCTGAGGCGATAGCCAGCAGCAGCTCTGCTGAGACATGCTGCAGTAATTTTACGATGAAACCATTAACGTTCATTAAAAGTAATCACTGTGCAGGTGTTAAAGAAACGAAAAGGCTCTTTTGGAAAGCAGAAGGCAGGTTTTGTTCGGCCCAGACTCTGCTCCGGCAGTGTGGTGCTGTGGTGCTTAGAAGAATATGCTTTATTTGTCTAGTCAGGGGGCTGTCGCGGTGGTGAATGATGGCAAACGTTACAGCCTCTCTGGCTTGCTAGTTAGATATACGAATATAAATCAGTGAGGTAAACTGCAGGGCATTGTAGCATACGGTCATGTCCTTGTGTGCTTTAAGGATATTTACCTTACTCTGACAGGCCATATCATAGAGTCCAGCCAGTTATAATCAGAGCCAGTAATAAATTGATCTGGTAATAATTGCAGTCTGGTCAGGGATAATGGGTCGGACCTGCCCAGTGTGGCCATGTATCATGATGCTACATTAGTTATCTTGGAGCAAACAGGGCCTCGAGTCGAGCAATATGCAGCTGCTGGACGGAGTCGTGATCTGTTTGGAGACCATAATGCGGAAAATGCTCGAATACATTTTGATAAAAAACATTAGTCCACTTCGTGTAACCTGTTGTGTTATTTATTTTTTGGAACATTTTTCAGTCAAAGGTAAAACAGCACAGATATGGTGGGTTTTCATGGGACTTTCTATGCCCCTCCCATTTACTTTAATACAAGTGGCACCTAAGTCTGGCATCAATGCAAAATTCAAATGCTGTCACTATGATGTAAGGATCCTTCCTTTTGTTTGTATTTTTATTATTTTTCGGTTAACGTTCTTTCTCAAACAGGTAATTGGGGTAGGGTTGATAATCGTAATCCATTATCATGGCAACGAGATTGCTGTTCTTGCGCGCGTCACAAGCTAGTATTAATCACCTATACAATCATGAGAAAAAGAAAGTGCACCCTCTTTTAGTTCTGTAGTTTTATGTGTCAAGACTTTCAATAAACAGCTGGTCCTTATCAGGCCCTAAAATGAGGTAAATCTAACCTCAGGCGTAAAACAACACACAACTGATTCCACTGTGCCATTATTTATTAAACCACAATTCAGCCAAAGTGCGGAAGTCATCTGTGAAAAACTCAGTACGCCCCAGGATTCAATAGCTTGTAGAACCACCTTTAGCAGAAATGACTTGAACTATTAGTTTATATATGATTTTATCAGTCTTTCACATCGCAGTGAAGGAATTTTGGCACACTCTTCTTTACAATATTGCTTCAGTTCATTGATGTATGAGGGCATTTGTGTACGCACAGCTCTCTTAAGGTCCCACCACAGCATTTCAACCGGATTGAGGTCTGGACTTTGACTGGGTCCCTGCAACACCTTGATTTTTCTTTCTTTTCCAACCATTCTGTGGTAGATTTGCTGTTGTGTTGTGATCATTGTCCTGTTGCATGACCCAATGGCAGCCAAGCTTTAGCTCTCGTACAGGTGGTTTCATATTCGACTCTTTAATACTTTGGTTCACAGAGGAGTTCATGTTCCACTCAGTAACTGCAAGGTGCCCAGGTCCTGTGGCTGCAAAACAAGCCCAAATCATCACCCCTTCACCACCATGCTTGACAGTCAGTATGAGGTGTTTGTGTTGATACTCTGTGTTTGGTTTGTGCCAAACGTGGCTCTGTGCATTATAGCCAAACATCTCCACTTTGGTCTCGTCTGTCCAAAGGACATTGTTCCCTAAGAATTGTTGTTTATTCAGATGCAACTTTGCAAACCCAGCTGTGCTGCTATGTCCTTTTTGGAGAGAACAGGCTTTCTCCTGGCAACCCTTCCAAACAAGCCATACTTGTTCAGTCTTTTTTGAGTTGAACTGTCGTGAACTTTAACATTTAACATGCTAACTGAGGCCTGTGGTGTCCTAAATGTAGTTCTTGGGTTTTGTGCAATTTCTCTGAGGATTGCACTGTCTGACCTTGGGGTGAATTTGCTGGGATGTCCACTCCTGGGAAGATTGGCAACTATTGTGAATGTTCTCCACTTGTGAATAATCTTCCTCACTGTGGAATGATGGACTTCAAATTGTTTGGAAATGGCCTTTAACCCTTCCCAGATTGATGGGCAGCAACAATTGCTTCTCGAAGATGATTGTTGATGTCTTTCCCCCTTGGCATTGTGTTAACACACACCTAAATGCTCCAGACCAGCGAAGTGCCAAAACCTCTGCTTTTATTGAGGGGTCACACTTGGTGGTTCTACAAGCTGTTGAATTCTGGGGTGTACTGAGTTTTTCACACATGGCTTCCGCAATGTGGCTGATTTTTTTAAAAAGAAATAATGGCATGGTGGAATCTGTTATGTGTTGTTTTACTCTTGAGCTTAGATTTACATAATTTTAGTTCCTGATTAGGACCAGCTGATTTTTTTAATCAAGTCCTGATACATAAAACTATAGAACTTAAAGAGGGTGTAATTTCTTTTTCTCATGACTGTATGTGGTGAGTAAAATGACTTCATGACCATTCACCTTGAGGTGACCTAGAAAGGTCAAACGCAAGAACACATGTAGCGAAAAACTTGATCAACTCTTCGAACAACTAAAATATGAGTGAGGGGCGGGGTGTGGCATGGCACCGCTTATGATCTGTTTTTTTGCCCTCATTGTTAATTTCTTTTTTTAAAAAAGTGTGTGTGAATGAAACTTGAATTGTCTTTCGTATTCACTATATTAATCAGATATTTACAGTAATTAGCGCAGGTATTATCATTACTAAGCTATATGTCGCTGCTTTGGAAGTTCTGGGATCTGGGAAGTTCGCTGCTGATCTTATCATGACACTCTGCTTGTATGTTTAGTGAGCGAAGGTATTTTTGTGGATTCCATGATTGTTTCAATCCAGATGTTTAAGTATTTATTATTCAGCTCAGCTATGTCTTAAAATTACCGAAAACATATTTTGTTACACGTTAAGGGCAATTCTTTTGTTTGCAGTTCACTTTAGACAAAGGTTGTCTTTTGCTTTATTAATGGTGGACCTCCATTGATCTTCTGTTCAGGCGCAAATGTGGAAGGTAATTGTGAAAGAAAAGTGGTTCAAATGAGCCCAAAGATTCAAAAGAGAGTAACAAGTTCTACAATGCAGACATCTGATTGGTCGAGGTGCATTGTGCTGTTTTTGCTCCGGTCATGGAGGAGTGCATGCTTTTATTTGAAGAGCAAAGCTGCACACTCATCTCGAGACTGGACCTTCCTTTATGGGAGTTTTTTTTTTTTTCCTGGAATGCTGTATGAACAGTTTGTCTGTGAATCTGCCGCTCACTCTCTGCCATGTCTGTACCTGTATCTCTGTACCTGTCTGAAACTGAAGTCACTTCAAACTGACTGTTGACAGAGCAAGGGCCCTTTCACTCAATCGTGTTTCTTCAGTCCCCTGTATTCCCTTCTTTTTCTTGCCTTGCGTCTGGTCCTCCTCCGTGGGCAGAGCTCAGACCGAGACAGGGAGGAGGGCAGCTAAATGTAAGCAGTTAGAGGAAGCCCAGACTCCCTGGCTCTTCAGTGCTGGCCTGGCGCCCTAAACTGTACGCTCACTCTGGGCTGTAGTGAGTACCAGGGCATTGGTCCCACAGTACTTGAGTAGTCAGTAGTGCAATTGGGGAATTCATATTACTGAAATGAGTTAGCTTACAATGTGGAGTGTTTTATTCAAATTGGAATCTGCATTAATTTGTCTACCATATAGGCATGGGCAACGCTCTGCATAAACTCTAATGGAATGCGTAACAGCTGAACTGGGGCGGTAAACAAGCCTCAGAAAACTTATTAAAAAATGATGTAAATACCATTTTCATACAAAAAGAACACCATGGTTTGATTAAAAGCAACCTTTTTCAATAGGATACCCGCATTTCATACATGAACTCTGCGACACGGCCAATAACGCGATTTGAACAGAGCTATTATTCGCCCGCTGGATGAATGCGTGACCTCAATTTGGCCGTGTTTACAAACTTTCAAGTGCACGGCCTGGCAAAAATATCCATTTTGGAGGTAGATTTCAAATAGCCAAGCTGACGTGATATCCCAGCTACGGCCTGATTGACTTACAGCCATCTAATTTGAGAAATTACGAGTCTGTTCGTCCACTCTAGACCTCCAGGGATGTGAAATAAGTTCGACAGAAGTTGTTGAAGTTCGTCATGAGTTCGCCGTGACTTCCTCTCAACAATAGCAAGAAAGGTGAGTGTATTTTTACTGTCAACCTACATAGTTAGTTGACAGAATATCCTGTGACCCTATTTGTGAAGTTTCAGTAAAATATACCAAGGAATAAACCAGCGCCAGGCGTTCAAAACCTACCAGTGTTCTGACACATTTTGCTACCTATGCCACCTCGCGAACACCGGTCACAAGATTCATTCACGATACGCGCTTCAATTCGAGACTGCCAGGATGGAAATCTGAATAATCAATTAGGAAAAATTCTCGGCTCTCGGTAATTCTGTATATCGTTTGAACATTTTGTTAATCGGATTATGAAAGAAGACTGAAAATAAGCGCCCGCTTTTTTTTGTTTGGGTGTAAAAAAGCGTATTTAAAGGAGAATAACATTGTATATTGATTAAGCATTGAACTCTGCATAAGTCGAACTGTTTTAATATTTGTTGATGACATGGCTTCGGCTTCCTGGAAGCAAGTACGTTTAATCTGCTGTCCTGTGAGCATTTCAGGTTCGATATACTGAGTAATACCGCCCGAAACCTAAACTGGCCCGTCATTCTGCCGAATAGTCTTACTAAACTAGTTAATCGCCTGATTGCTAATCAAGCAAAGGGGAGGTTTCTGCCTCACCAAACTAACCTCCGACTGCACGTCACTGTGTTTTACTATGAATTATTCACAGTAGCTCATTGAAACTATCATGGGAGGAGGGTATATGGACATTATAAAAACAGTGTAAAGTTTTTTTTTTTTTTTTAAATCACCACGGGTTATTGATGGGAGAATGTTTCAGAGCAGTGGGAGGGCAAACAACTGCCGGCATCAGCGACTTCACTGCATTTTATATAGTAATGGGCGAGTAGCGTTATTGTTTGCCCTCCCACTGATAATTTTGACATTTTTGCAGGCCATTGATCCAAAAAACTTCACAGGCAACCCATTCATACCATTTTTAATATCAATGCAAAACCTAATGTTGAACATAATTGGGTGAAATTCAATGCATTTTTTTATTAAAAAGGGCCTAGGGGCGCTGCTGTACTTCAGAAAAGGGGTAGATGACTTTAGCATCAATTATTTCTGTTAGGGTACCCTAATGGATAATTTGGCCTGGTTTATTTCTGAATAGACTGTACTTTTAGAAAATGCCCTCAGGCTTCACCCCCAATTTTCACAATGGGTTTTGTTGAAAAATGCCGAAATCAGCCATTTTGGGACCCTGTGGCTCAGAGACCCTTTCCTGTAAAGGCGTTGGACTTGTGGCAAACTCTTCGCCTGTGTCTTCTGTACTTACCAGCAAAAAATCATTAGAAAATAATAAAAACTTTGTTCTCAGCAACTCAAGAAATGTTGTCATTTTATTCATTTGTATTGCCCATGCCTATACCATAATGTTGTGAGCAGATCAGAAATGTTTGTATTGCAGAATATTTTTTCCCTCTCTCCAAAGAAAGAAATCGGTGACTTATCAAGTCATGCAACACTGTAAACTGGTGCATAAATATTTCACACTAACATTATATCTGCAAATATGGATAAAAATGCTTTGAAATGCCGTACATGTAACTCCTCAAAGGGTTAAATAAGTGCCTTTTCCACTCCCTTTTCCAAGTGCCAAGTTTCAGTTCAATGCAAACTAATAGTTGATCAGCAGTGTAGCAAGAGGCCCCGTCCATTTGCCGTTATGCTGATGGTGATGCTTTCTAGACCATTCCAGCCTGTCGTACTGCCGTCTGCATTTGATACCGTCCCTGGAAAGGATGGAAATTTCATCCAAGTCAGCTGTAGTGAATTCCTCAGAACAAATCATTTTTGTTTACTTGTTTACTTTTCTGCATGAATTTGAATTCTGAATTAAATTTTCTGCCTTTCCTTCACCTGCACTGGTCTAAAATGATTTTTATCAACTGTTTACACCAGGGGCGCTGTGCAAGCCAAATTTTTTGGTGGGCACAGTTTAGCTATACTGTACAATTTTAATATGTCTCCTTTATATAAATAATACCCATGCAAATAAACTTTTTTTTAATTGAACTTTGTAGTTTACAATTCAACAAATCTTTTCCCCCACAGTTTTCCGTTAGGCTAAATAGATAAAAAATAATAGTCAAAAAAGAGTCCACATGTCAGCAGTCAGTTAATAGTCAAACCACTTACACCATATTCCTTCCCCATCCTGATGCTTGGTGGGAACATGTTCACATGCATTGCATGAGTTTTAGCCTCATGATCGACTGAAATATTTGCATTCAGGAGGTGGTGTACAAGTGTACCTAATAAAGTGACCACCGAGGGCATCCTGCGCATTCAGTAGCAAATCAGAAAAAGGCAGAGCTAAAGAAAAATCCTCCGTGCAGTTGAATCCCAGTTAGCCTGAAGTATAAAACCCAACATAATTGTGAGGCATTATCTGAAAATAGCTCTGCATCTTTTCACTAAAGCACAGAATTCGTTTTGATCATGTTCATGTCAAGAAGCAATAACAACAACAAGAACAATACTTCACTATTCCGAAGGAAATCTGCTGCTGAAGTCGCAGCCCAATCCATACATTTTTGTCCACTCCATCGAGTCTTTGCGCGTGTATTTGACGTGACATCACGAACTATACAACAAAAGGATAAGAAAACAATTTAATATCTTTAATATTAAACCGATGGATAAGTCATTTAACGTAGTGTTTTGCGTCGTCAAACTATATTTAGTATAAACTATATTTATCAACCGACATTTTTTTTAATTATTATTTTTTCATATTTTTTTTATTCTATTGTTTCATTTTGCTTTTCTGTTTTTGTGATTACTTATGTTCAGCACTTTGGTTCGGCTGTGGCTGTTTTTAATGCGCTCTATAAATAAATCTGAGTTGAGTTGAGTTGAGACAGTGCGCTCCGCTAAGTTCCCGAGATGGGATTCACTAAGGCCCGCCTCCTGACCAAAGATAAACCAATAGAAGTTCAGCATGAGACTACCCTGAGACGAATGGATGACACATGAGCTGCGGAACGTAGCACTTATGGACAAGTGCAGCTGATTCGTCATAGCTAAAGCTGATTTTGCGACATGGGGAAAGGCGGGGAAAAAAAAAAACCTCCAGGATTCTGGGCGGGCACATGCCCGCCGTAAATGTATAGGCACAGCGCCACTGGTTTACACACCAAAAAACTCCCAAGTTTACTTGGCAAAGGGCGAACACATATTTCAAAACTACAAAACCCAAAACCAGTGAAGTTGGCACATTGTGTAAATCGTAAATAAAAACAGAATACAATGATTTGCAAATCCTTTTCAACCTATATTCAATTGAATACACTGGAAAGACAAGTTACTTAATGTTCGAACAGGTAAACTTTGTAATTTTTTGCAAATATTAGCTCATTTGGAATTTGATGCCTGCAACATGTTTCAAAAAAGCTGGCACAAGTGGCAAAAAAGACTGAGAGAGTTGAGGAATGCTCATCAAACACTTATTTGGAACATCCCACAGGTGAACGGGCTAATTGGGAACAGGTGGGTGCTATGATTGGGTATAAAAGCAGCTTCCCTGTGAAATGCTCAGTCATTCACAAACAAGGATGGGGCGAGGGTCACCACTTAGTGAACAAATGCGTGAGCTGATTGTCGAACAGTTTAAAAACAACATTCCTCAACGAGCTATTGCAAGAAATTTAGGGATTTCATCATCTACGGTCCGTAATATCGTCAAAAGGTTCAGAGAATCTGGAGAAATCACTGCACGTAAGCGACAAGGCCGAAAACCAACATTGAATGCCCGTGACCTTCGATCCCTCAGGCGGTACTGCATCAAAAACCGACATCAGTGTGTAAAGGACATCACCACATGGGCTCAGGAACACTTCAGAAAACCACTGTCAGTAACTACAGTTCGTCGCTACATCTGCAAGTGCAAGTTAAAACTCTACCATGCAAAGCGAAAGCCATTTATCAACAGCACCCAGAAACGCCGCCGGCTTCGCTGGGCCCAAGCTCATCTAAGATGGACTGATGCAAAGTGGAAAAGTGTTCTGTGGTCTGACGAGTCCACATTTCAAATTGTTTTTGGCAACTGGGACGCCGTGTCCTCCGGACCAAAGAGGAAAAGAACCATCCGGACTGTTATAGGCGCAAAGTTCAAAAGCCAGCATCTGTGATGGTATGGGGTGTATTAGTGCCCAAGGCATGGGCAACTTACACATATGTGAAGGCACCATTAATGCTGAAAGGTACATACAGGTTTTGGAGCAACATATGTTGCCATCCAAGCAACGCCTTTTTTTCATGGACGCCCTGCTTATTTCAGCAAGACAATGCCAAGCCACATTCTGCACGTGTTACAACAGCATGGCTCCGTAGTAAAAGAGTGCGGGTACTAGACTGGCCTGCCTGTAGTCCAGACCTGTCTCCCATTGAAAATGTGTGGCGATTATGAAGCGTAAATACGACAGCGGAGACCCCGGACTGTTGAACAACTTAAGCTGTACATCAAGCAAGAATGGGAAAGAGTTCCATCTGAAAAGCTTCAAAAATTTGTCTCCTCAGTTCCCAAACGTTTACTGAGTGTCGTTAAAAGAAAAGGTGATGTAACACAGTGGTAAAAAGGCCCCTGTGCCAACTTTTTTGCAATGTGTTGCTGCCTTTAAATTCTAAGTTAATGATTATTTGCAAAAAAAAAATTAAGTTTCTCAGTTTGAACATTAAACATCTTGTCTTTGCAGTGTATTCAATTGAATATAAGTTGAAAAGGATTTGCAAATCATTGTATTCTGTTTTTATCTAAGATTTACATAACGTGCCAACTTCACTGGTTTTGGGTTTGTATAAGCAAATTTTGCTAGTTTGAACGTAAATTTGTTATTCTAACCTTTTTCTATATACTTAACAGTATTTTCATAATTTAAAACAATCTTATCTTTTCAGAACATAAATCTATTGTTTATATGTGGGAAACACTAACTCATTAATCAGCGATCTGAGGTTTATAACAAATAAAATGACAAAACAAGAACATTTGTGTCCATTGGACACTGGTGCCCCCACATCTGGGCAACTCTGCACATTTTGCCTTATTCAATCTCTTGAAAAATTGCCAAAATTTGGAAAAATTCAGAAACAGGGTATGAGATGCACACTTGCTGGGTCCATGCAAGACACATACATAAGCTCAATAAAGTCTGTTGAGTAGTTTTTGAGAGGAAGTGGATAGACTACACCCCCTATTACAGCAAAGGGAGAGGAAAACTTCAAAAAATTACCCAAAGTTCAAACACCTGAAAAAAATCAAAATTTAAAAATTCAGAAACAAGGTATGAGATGCACACCTTTAGCATCCCTACCAAGCACATGTTTAAGCTCAATGGATTCTATTGACCTGCATTTGAGAAGAAGTGGATAAACGATGCCCTCTGACAATATGATCAACTCCATACGGACAGACAAGGGTAACCCTATAAACATCCTTCCATATCTGGCGGGGGCATAAAAATGACCTCTCTCGGGCTGAAAAACATTTTTTTGGGGAAAATCCAGGAAAGATCCAGGGAGCTTTTTTGACTATGAGGTCGACCACAGTTTAACCAGATCCGTTCTAAATGTACGGCGAGGGCACACTCCATGGTTTTACAATGGGAAAATTTGATGTGCCAAAGATGGCGGAACAAACATAACATGATTTCGGCCAATCACACCTTCAGATTTTCCTCAGCTGCACAGCATTGATAGACTGTACAGGTTGGGAGCTCAACAATGCTACATCATGTCTCTGTGATTGGAGTATGTTAGCTTTTCAAAGACTAAGGAGGAATTTACGCATCAAAATTAAACAGATTTTAAATTCTGTCTGTTCTATCACGATTGACTTTGATCCTTATTGTACTGCCGGTCATTGGTGAATTAGCAACAGAAACTCTGATTCAAGTGCTACTTGCCTAATCACCGTAGACTAGCGTGTATCCATACTGCTTCTGAAAACACGTTCCTGATCACTAATAAACACAGTAAAGAACTTCTGGTCTATGTTAGATATATTAGTTGCGTCAAGACTTGGCTAGCTAAGAAGTGTTGCGTTTTTTCATACTCAACAGACGATGATACATAATATTAACAGCTCCTCAGTCCAAATTCACAGTTTACAGTGTCGTCATCGGAGCTGGGGACAGTGTGTGCGTACTTGCCTCGGCGAGTGAAAAAGTGTCCTTTTTCTCTGGCATTAATGCCTTTCTGAACAGATTTTATGACTCAATGTTGTTAATATTGTACGGTGTCCACAAACATGAAAATGAATAGCAATGTATATAACGGAATGGTGGATCTCCCCATTCAAAGAGAAAGGGCTTTGGCCTTGTTGACCGTGGTCCTGCTGCCCGGGAGCGTTTCAAAGATGGCGTCGGAATGTGCCATCTCTTTACGTTTGGAATTATCTCTGGTTTAACCCTATAGAAAGCGGAGTAAAATTAAGCAAATTAATCGCTGTTTCAGGGCATCATATGAACATTTGCAAATCAAAGTTGATAATTGTCTACTATGGAAGCCCAAAGTGGACAATATTCAAGTGAAAATGTAATCCCACTATTGCATTATAATTTTCCACTTATGAATGAGTTATTTGAGACAATATTAAATTGAAAATGCATTAATCCAATTATCACTTTCATTTTCACATACACTTATGGGAAATCTATGACTATATTCAAATGATAATGAAAAGCTGTTTGACATTTCATTTTCAAAGTCATGCTCCGCAATACAGTGGACAATATTCAAATGCAATAAGCAAAACAGCACCCCCAGCCTATTGCATTTACATTTACATGTCATCACGCTCTTTTAGGGTCAACATGATAATGAAAATGCTGTTTTCTAATCACTTGGAAATAATAATGACATAATAATGATGATGACATTTGACATTTCATTTTCAAAGACTTATCCTGCAATACATGGGACAATATTCAAACGCAGTAAGGGAAACAGCGCCTCCCAGTCCACTGCATTGTCAAATACATGTCACCACGCTCTTTTTGGGACACAATGAAAATTAAAATGCGATCTGTCAGCGTCTCATCAAGGCGGGTCTTCCGCTAGGACGTCACTCATTAGGGGCGCGAACGGAAACCATGTTCCTTATTTGCATACCAACCAATCAGCTTCTGGGTAGCGCTTGTACGCACGGAGGCTTAAATGCAATAGGCTGGGGGTGCTGTTTTGCTTATTGCATTTGAATATTGTCCACTGTATTGCGGAGCATGACTTTGAAAATAAAATGTCAAACAGCTTTTTATTATCATTTGAATATAGTCATAGATTTCCCATATGTGTATGTGAAAATGAAAGTGATAATTGGATTAATGCATTTTCAATTTAATATTGTCTCAAATAACTCATTCATAAGTGGAAAATTATAATGCATTAGTGGGATTACATTTTCATTTGAATATTGTCCACTTTGGGCTTCCATAGTCTTCATTGTTATCTGCTTTAATATATCAATACAACATAGTATTTTTGATTAGAGGTTTAAAACTTTATTCAGTTAACTATTTTTTCTGCAATAAAAAGTGAAGTGCAGCCGGCAGAAGTTGTAATTTGGGACATTAAGTTCCCACCAGTCTAAATTTGACAGCAAGTCATATTCTCCCTCTCCGAGCAGCGGAGGTGGCAGGTGGTGATATTCATGTCAGGAACGGCTCAATTACCCCAGAATATGCTCCCCCTGCTGGTTTGCTGGGGAACATCTTCCATCTATTGTGAGCCTGAGGAAATTCTCGAATTTGATCTGGAGCTTCCTTTGGACAATGTCTACCAGGACTGCTCGCCGTTTTGGAAAAAAAATGAAGAAAAGCAAAAAATTGATTTTTGTGTGAACTATGAATTTTTTATTAATCAGAAAAAAAAAATCAATTATCCTCTACTTCTCTTTTCTGAAATGGAATTTACGGACAGGTTAGTCTCATGGTCAGGATGGATGAAATTGCATGTCTCCGGCTTTGCACTGAATTTACGAGGTTAAGATTTGTTCAGATTTGACAATTGATGTTATGGGTTATAGACTCTTCATGTCAAAGTGACCTACAGCGATCTTGACGACGCCCATGTCGCCTTTCTTGGCAGGTGGGCCTCTGGGCCCCTGGCCCTATTTTTTTATTTCAGTGCAAGGTTTTTAAAAAAATCATTTTGATTAAGAATTCTGAAGTTGTTTCAAAAGTAGTGGACTGGATTTTCAAAACTAGTTTAGTGAGTCGAGTTTTGAGAACTGAGCGTTTGTTTCAGAAAATGTGCTTTAGCAACTGAGAAATTGTAACAGCTGGAATGTGACATATTATCCGTCTACCTGCATTGTGTCTTGGGAGGCCATATAATGACAAACTGTGCCTGCCTTAAGGACGGTTTCAATGTTCCTCACCGAATGTGTTTTCACTAGAGAACAGCCTGTGGTGTTGAGGCTCAGGAGGCGGGGACAGTTGCGGCGAGCTGCGCATCACCGCTGTTCCGCTGCCTGTCCTTTGGACGTCTGTTCGAGGGTATTTTATAATAGAGACGTTCCTTGTACAGTAGAGCCCTCTGTTGGCTACACTATGTTACTACAGTAAATCGTAGAGTGCTCGTCATACAGTAGATAGTAAAGAAGCAGAATTACTCAGTGCTAATTTCCTGAGTAAAAGTGCTCCCCACTGTTTTGTTCCTATCAATTTGGCTTGCTGATTAGCTCAATTCTGCAAAGAGTTTGAGAATTGATGAGTGAAATCAGATTTCTGTATTTTGGTTTTGGAGAAATACCTGGTAGGACCTTCACTATCTGACCCTTGGCCCTATGCTGTGTTACATCAAACACTTGTTGTAGCATCCTTAGCACTGGTGCATAACCTGTGCAGATCAGTACCTAAAGCCTAAATCTGGTTTGCGTTTCCACCTCAGACAGTACTCTGAAAGGGATAGTTAACCCGAAAATGAAAATTCACTCATCATTTACTTACCCTAAGGCTAATCGAAGGGTCCGTGATTTTTTTTCGTTCTCAAAACACTTTTGGAGTTACAAAGAAAAACAGAATTGAAGGCAAATCCAAATCGACTGAAGTCAGTGGTGACCACTCTTTCAAGCATAAAAAACATTTAAAAAACACAAAATGCCTCCATACTGCTCCTGCAGCATATTCCAAGTGTCCGTCAGCCCCGACATTCGCATTTGGCTCGAAAAGTCTGGTTTTCTTTGTAACTCCAAAAGTATTTTGAGGACGAAAAAAATTTATGGACCCTTCGATTAGCCTTGGGGTGAGTAGATGATGAGTGAGTTTTCATTTTTGGGTAAACTATCCCTTTAAAGGTAGGCGGGGTTGTTACCAGGAAATGGTAGCCAGGGGCATGTTCAAGATCGAAGGGTCTAACGCTTAGGTCTTGTGAGGGAAGACTCCAAAGTTTTCAACGACTCCTGAGTTCTTGCGAGTTTTCCAACATGGCTGCCAACTAAGGTTTGCATCAAATTGTATTGCATAAGCTGTGACAATACTGGACGCCATTTTGGACTGTTCGTGGATGCTCTCGCTTGTCTTCACAAGATCGAGCGTAGTTTAATCATTCAAGGTGCAAGCACTCTCGGGTTCTCGCTTGACCCCACGATCTTGAACATGCCCCAGGTTTCTGTTTTGTCTGTCTGTTTAGCTAGTGTGACGATTCTCTCTCTACCAATCAATGGACTGCAGTGTTCCTAGCTAGGTTTCTCCACAAAAAAAAGGCAGAACGTATTGGAACGTGGCTTTTGGTACCATCCACAACTTCAGACGATAGAAACGCAAAAATGAATGCTCTAATGTGTGACATATTGAACTTGACTGAACCAGACAGCTTATTGGAAATCAGGCCATAATCGCCTCTGATGGGAGGAGCTTGATCAAGCCTTTGTTGTGTGAACTACAGTTGAATTTGGCTGGACACAGATAGCTGTTGCAGCCAGCAGGGGGCGCTGCAGGCAGGCCATTTCACACTCATTTGTTGGCACAGCCACTTCCGCTAATTGGCTCCAGTCCCGCTTTGCCTGTGCAATGGTGACATCCCTCACGAACAGATATCGGTGAAGTTTCTGTGCCGTTTCTGTATGTGATGTGCATTCCACAGCCTCTCAGTGATGCCCCATCCTTACACGCCCAATGTGACCGATATCTGGTATAAATCCTCATGAAATAGTTCAGAAAATATGGGCTGCACCATTAATAACATGCATCTATAACCCGCCGACATGAAGTGTGCTTGCCCTCAGATTACCCACAATGTAAAGCAAATTTGACAGAATGTAATGACAGGATCTTGAATGGGTTGTATTCAGAAATACTGTGGCTTTTCTTGTCTGCTGAGGTTTGTTCTACAGGCTCTCGGTGCGCCTGTGGCTGAGAGCCTGTTACTGAATCCCGCTTTGTTTCCAGGAGGGTTTTTCACTGATCGGGGCTCCGAGCTTCCTTAAAGTCCAGCGTAAGTCCGATATCCTCCTCTTCCGCATGATGGTCAAGGTGAGCGCGACTGGCAATCTGGGGCCGGGGGGAATGTAGTTTGAGAAATATTACTGTAGGTGTTCAGATGCTTCATTCCCAAAGCTGCTTTAGTTGTTATGGCTAAGCAGGGGCCCGTCCATCCTGGAGCAGTGTGGGGTTATGGGCCATGTTCAGGGGCCCAACAACTGCACTGATTTTTATTGTGTCTACGCTGGGATTTGAACTACCAAACAGGCAGGCCCTAATGCAGGGGCCTCAAACTGCTCTGTAAAAGGGCCAAGGGGCTGCACCGAGCAGAAGTACACCTGATGCAACTTATGACCAGTGCAGGCTGAGGTCAGTTGATTTGATTAGTTATATCAGGGGTGCTTGTGGTTGGTTGAAATTTGCCTCCCTTGTGGCCCTTTTACAGACCAGTTTGAGACGGACCTGCACTGGTGTAACACCATAGCCTCTGAGTTAAAGGCCGTCCGATATGAGAATGATTAATTATCGGTGTTGGTGTTATCGCTGAGGGGGTTAAAACGAAGTGGGGTTATTCATAAGGAATCTGTGAGATGCTGGCAGTCCATGCTGATGTAAAGTTAAATACCTGAACGGTGTAAGACCTGCATCTCAGTCATACAAAAGGCTGTTAGATTGCTGTTTTTTTCCGTACAGAAATTGATAGAATGCGTAATACGACCTGAAGGTTAATGTGTCCTCTGTAACAGTCAAAAGTAGAAAAAGGTTTATTCAAAGCCCTCTTTTCACCCTTCTCCAACCAGACAGTTCATACAGGGGCATTTTTTGCTGCTAAGATTGAGAGTAAACAAGAGGAGAATACTTGCACCTAGTTCCCCAAAGGATGTGACATCACAGCTGTGCAGCTGCTCTCTAAATACTCAAAAGCAAAGCATTTGTCCTCTTTGTTTGGCCAACAGCCAACTACTGAAGGTAGTGCCGATGTAACAGGTCGATGATTGAATTCCCACTGGTATTGAATAGCAGTGTATTTTTAGGGCACATGTACAACCTCAATTCCACAAGGACTGGGACAGCGTGTAGAATGCAAGCAAAAACAGATTTTTTAATATTTACCCACTGTACAAAGAAAAAAAAATACTCAAAGGTTTCACCTTATCAACTGTATTTCTGTAAATATTTGCAAATGCCAAATTTGATCCCTGCAACACATGCCAGTACAGTTGGGACAGGGGACAGGAATGACTGTGAAAGAATCTCCAGAGACACACCTGTGTGGAACCATCTGCAGGTCAAAAGGTGATTAAGTAACAGGTGATTGCATTATTATTGGATATGAAATTAGCTGTCACAGGAGGCACGGCTGTTTACCAGCAAGATGGTTCGAGGTTCCCCACTTTGCCTAAAGCTTTATGAGCAAATAATTGGTTTAACAGCGTTTCTCAACGTGAAATTACACAAAAATTAGGGATTTCATCAATGACCGTACATAATACAGTGAAAAGATGCAGAGAATCCAGGGAAAAAACCAGAGCAATGTCCTGGCGTAAAAGACGAGGCCGAACAGGAATATTAGATGTACGTGACCTTTGACCCCTCAGACGGCACTGCAGTAAGAACCGAGTTCTGTAATGGACGTGACCACATGTCTGATATCAGTTAAGAATGGGAACAGATCCATTTTTGAACTCCAGCAATTAGTGTCACATTAGTGAGTGTCACTGAGAGGCAGTGTTGCATTGTGGTTAACGAGCCCCTGTTCCTTGTGCCTGCCTTTGTACTTTTTTCAGTTGAACCCGGATTAAGATTTGCAAACTGCTGCCTGGTGATTTTATTTACATCTACACATTATGCATCGTCCCTATTCTCCTGGAAGTGTGTTTGTATACAACACACTCATAAATGTGTGGGCAGTGTTCTTTTTTTTCCTGCCTGCCTAAAAAAGGGCGTATAGCTTTTAAATCTTTATTCAGTCACAAGATTTCCAGCCTGTCCCTAGTTAACGTCAGTTTATGGCTGCATGCTTTAAAACGGAGATATGAATCTGGAATAGAAGAAACAATATCACATTGTTGTCACATTGTCACATTGATTGGAGTCCTTGACTTCTTGTCGTAATTTGCATGGCTGAATAAGCCTCTCGAGTCATTGGTTCTCAGGCCAGCTTATTTACAGTCCAGATTACATATGGATATAGACCCGGCATTGTGGCTGTTTGGCAGCTGCGGTTTGCTGGGACATGAGTGTAATTGGTCATTAAATGCTCTGGATTAAGCAGTTGTGAGCCATGACCTGATTACTGCGCAGCATTGGTAGCATGTGGGCATTAGTGAGTCCTGTATCTTTCTACACTCTATCCTTCTTCCCGATTCTAGCCTTACTTTTCATGTGAAATTTTGTAGCAGGGCTTCTCGACCGTTTGCAAACATTTCATTCCAACCAAATATTTCTGTGCCTCGTTCTATGAACCAACCCTTGGAGTCTTGGCTAAAGACCCTGATCTGGAGAATCGGGTGTCAGTAAATGGTTTGGAATGAAAGCCTGCATCTACACCAGCTCATTCTGGTTAAGATTGATGAGCTGCGGTTAATTCTGGGTTTTTTCAGCCTTTGTAACAGGACCATATTGTATTGGTTAGTTACACTAATAAGGATTAAAATAGAGGCTTTGTTCTAGTTGAAAGGCTAAATTAGGTTTGAAGGTCCAGACTTTTAAATGTCATTCAAGTTGATATATTATGGTATCAAGTTTTTCATTCTGAAAAATAAAATACTTGATTTTTGTGTGATGGCATTTTAATTGCCGCATCAATTCAGTGTGCTTGTAAGATTCTTCTTTTATGCCGTTTTGTACAAGTTGTGTCCAGTGTGACATCCCCGCCATCTGTGAACGTTTGATTCATGTGGAAGAGACTCTTTTTATTCAGCTGTGGCATTTTTACAAACATGAATGCGTTACAGACGTGTTAATCTCATTATTAAACCTAGTCCTGCCTCTAGGCTAATGCTGACCGAGGATCAGCATACAGGGAAATAGCTACCGGATAACGGTATATTGGCAACCGGAACAGAGGGAAACGAGTGTGGGTCCTCTATATATCAGTGCATCCGCAGGACTAGGGTTAATGAATAAGCGTGAGGAAGCCTGGACACTGCAGTTTGTGAACATTATAAAACAACTTGAATTTTCAAAATTGTGAAAATTCAGTGGCGCAATAGATGAGTAACAACATGGGTTGAGATATGGAGTAACAAACATTGAAATTTTAGGCCTAATTTCAGTAGGGAACTGTAGTGCAGGCTGTGGTGGCTGAATGAAGCATGAGGTCAGCCATATACTAGCAGAATTCACCTCTTATAAAATGCACCAGACTCTAGACAACTGATAAACCCTACTCATCACTCTTCAGGAGTGTTAATCACAGATGCGCCCGTGTTTGTGTATATGGTTGCGTGTGTTTGTGTGTGTATACGTGCGTGCTGCGTGTGTATGCGTGCAAATGTGAGTGTGCATGTGTCTATACATACGGTTGAGCGCGCGCGTGTGTGTGTGTACATGTACGTGTGTACAGACGGAGAGCCGCATGTTCCGGGTCCAGTTTGCGGGTCCGAGCCGGGAAGAGGGGATGGAGCTGTGCAGTCAGGCGACTCAGAGGCTGCTGGAGTACCTGGCCGTCAGCACACAGGGCTGCCCGCCCCCCACCGCTCCTGGGAGTGGGGTAACCGACAGTTAAAAGGCCGAGCAGATAATGTTGAGACTGTCCACTCGGCTTAACCCTTAGAGCGCTAAATGCAGCTACTGTTGCTCAATGATGTAAGACATCAAAATCAAAGCTGTTGAAAACCCCTGGGAGCTCTTTTAAATAAGTTGCCACATGATAGGTTTTCAACATCACAAGATAATTATATTTGTATTTTAATGTTTTAAAAATACACCACCGAAACACTGAATGAAATGAAATATCTTTCTAAAGTTGATAGTCAGCATATTTATGTGCTCTAAACCAGCCGGGACTGAATCTGCTGTAATAGAGAGATTGCCGATTCCCAGCCAAGATGGCGGACTGATGACCACCGGAAGCCAAGGCTGCAAGGCGTCACCGTTAATGAAGGCTGAGTATTGCTAGGCAGGCTGAACAAAAATGCTCATTTCTACTGGTCGGAGAGGAATTGGACGAAAATAATTTGTCAGTAGGTAGATGATGGTGTAGGGAATGTGACTGGACTGTCAGTGACGGTATTGATTACAGATTTAAGTTCACACAGCGCGATTTTCATTTGGCTTCTCCACCGTCACTTCCATTCAAGACCATTGTGCTCGACTGTCCTTTGCCTCGCAGAAATGCCTACATATCTACACACACTATATTTGATATGAACTATTTTATGTGTATGATTTTTATCTTCCGTCCCGATCAGTAGTAGAGCCTTCGTTTCTGGAGCAGAACTCTGAAAGTATGAAAGTAATTGCCTTGAAACTTTGCATGCATGTTTTCCAGGGGATGTACTCGTGTCTTTTCATACTAGAGAGTTTGACCATTTTTTTCCAGTTACCATGAAAACAAATTGAGACTGAGTGTCTCATGTAATGTGGACGACCCCGTTATATATTCTTATAGGCTATATTTTTGGGGCAGTACAGGGAAAGTATCAACAATATTGTCTTGAAACTTGGCATGCATGCTTTCCAGGGATGTAATTGTGCCTTTTGATACTAGGAAATTTGACAAATTTTATTTTTTCCAAGTACCATTGGAAACAAATTGGGACGTAGTCTCTCACGTAACTGGTACGGGATCGGCTTTGTTTCTGGGCCAGAACTCGGAAAGTATTTAAGATATTGTCTTGAAACTTGGTGTGCGTGCTCTCTAGGGGATATACTTGTGCCTTTTGATGCAAGGGAATTTGACAAATTTAAATTTTTAAGCAAATTAGCTATTAAGTGGCTGGGGATATAGACAACTTTGTCTTCTTGTTTTTTTTTTTTTGCCTTAACCTTAGCCTGCTAGCTAATTTTCATAGTTGATTATTTTGGTTTACTGACATTGCTTTACATAGCGTTAGCTAAGAATTCAAACATTACAGAAGTTGGAAAGAGTTAACTAACAAGCTCTACTAGTCAAATAAATCCTAAGGATTTGTGGTCCTGTCCTGCTCACGGATTGCTTTCTAATTTTTTCCCCTATTCATTAGCTAGCTAGCTAACATTTGAACGTAACACAGATGGTTGGAATTGGAATTTAGCCTAAATTATTTTATAGTAGCTTTGTGATCGCTAATGTTAATGACTTGCTAGATATGCAGCTTACCAGGACGGATCCCCTGAGAAGATGAGTTCAGCGTAGGTGTAACAGGCAATGCTTGGGCTGCTGTCGCCGGTCAGTGGCTTCCGGTGAGCTGCCAGATGGCATAATTAAAATACAACAGTTTTGGCATAATTAACAGTCCAGTCTAGTTCCGTGGTTCATTCGCTACCGGCATGTGAAATATTTTAAGCTGAATTCCTCTCCAATAAACCGCAAATGGCATTTTTGTGCAACCTAGGTTGTGGTACTCCAGCTTCGTCGATGGTGATGCCATGGAGCCTTAACTACCGGAAATTTTCAGTCCATCACCTTGGCTGGGAATCTCTCTGGTGCAGAGACCAGAAAAACACAAATCAATGCTCTGTGACATCGCCTCTTACATATAGTCTCGAATGCGGTGTGCACAGGAAATGATGTGATGCTGCTATGAAGACAGATTTGAACAGCGCTTAATCCTCTAGTCCAGAGTGTCACTGTCATCGATCTGTTCCAAAGACACCGCTGAAGGGAGCACCCCAGCTGCTACTAATTTTATACGCTATCCATTAGTGCAGTGAGGTACCTCGGGGTGAAAATACAGCTCCAGTTTAGCTCTGAATATTTTAAACTGCTTCCTTTGGGTTGTGTATCAAACAGTTATTCTAGACTGTAGGACAGCGTTCCTGTGCCTTTGCTGTATTTTAATAGTCTTGCTGTGCTTCCTCTTGGACAGTGCCAGTGCGCCACGCTAGATGGTGCTGTTTGCTTTTTTGTGCGAGGACTTACCTTTGACTACTAGAGTACAGGCTTAGGTTAAATTTGAATACCGGGCTAGGTTAAATTCCTTTGCGGAATATTTGGCTTGGTATTTCACAATTTAGATTTTTTGATCAAACAGTTCTCAGACAATTCCCCCCATTGCACAGCACCATAATGTTTGGGAAAAATTGGCTTCACTTTTGTTCTTTTGTTTGGATAGTCAGGAATATTTCATCCTTTATGTAGTATAAGAGAGCATTTGAGAGGGAAGCAGAGGGCAGGCTTGTGTTTATCAGAGATGCTATGCAGGTACACCGCAGACATATGTGGACACTGCTGGATTTGGGGCTGTTTTTTTGTATGGTTTGTCAAACACCATTGGGGTCAGCTGGACTGCCGACTTTGAGCCGGGCCTAATGGCCGTACACCACTGCCTGACCTCATAAAAATCCTTCTCAGGCTTGAATGGAAGCCAGTCCATGTAGCATTGTTCGAACATCTCGTGGACAGCCTTTACAGGGGAGTGGAGGCTGGTGTAGCAGCCAAGGAGAACCCAAACTACATACTAACATCCATGGCCTTTAAATGATTTTGGAAAAGCAGGTGTTTACATTGTTTTGCCAATGTAGTGTACTCTCTCTCTCTGGGATTCATTCCCTGCTGTATTCACTGGTAACTGCAACATGACCTCATTTGTCCTGCCATATAGACATCCTCAAAGGAGACGTCTAATGAGTTACCTGGAGTCAGGAAGAGCTCAGTGTCTGTGAGGGAACTTGCACAGGTACAGCAGCGGGCTGAGGGACTCGCAGCATTATAGATTTATTTCCTTTTTTATGGTAACTTTAACTGAATCCTTCAACATAAGTCTGACATAACACTGTTTAAAGGATGTGGTAAGAGTGGTCACAAGATGGCATTACTGATTAAGTCTGCAAATTACTGTAATGTTTAGCTGCTGCATAGAGAAAGTGTTTTATTCTGTCAGCTGTGTATGTGTGTAGATTGGCTATGCAGCTTCATTTTGGGTGAATGAAGTGAACCTATGTGTGACTTACAATGAGTCATTTTTTTTAGCAATTTTTTTAAACACTAACTGTAACCACAGAGGTGATTGTGTTTGGTGTAGTTGGGTGAAATGTTGGGTTAGTATCACAAAGGCATGCAAATGTGCAGATTACCTATTATTTTTAAAAACACTTGTGCCTGAAGGTCATTTCTGCACTTAAATTTGGTCACGACCATTTGAGGTTAATTATGTCTTACTGTTCCTGATCTGGCCCATACCCACTCCATACCACCCTCTCCTGTTCCTACTGGGTCCTTGCCCTCTCCTGTTCCTCCTGGGTCCTCGCCCTCTCCTGTTCCTCCTGGGTCCTCGCCCTCTCCTGTTCCTCCTGGGCCCTCGCCCTCTCCTGTTCCTCCTGGGCCCTCGCCCTCTCCTGTTCCTCCTGGGCCATCGCCCTCTCCTGTACCTCCTGGGTCCTCGCCCTCTCCTGTTCCTCCTGGGTCCTCGCCCTCTCCTGTTCCTCCTGGGTCCTCGCCCTCTCCTGTACCTCCTGGGTCCTCGCCCTCTCCTGTACCTCCTGGGTCCTCGCCCTCTCCTGTTCCTCCTGGGTCCCTCTCCCTCTCCTGTTCCTCCTGGGTCCTCGCCCTCTCCTGTTCCTCCTGTGTCCTCGCCCTCTCCTGTTCCTCCTGGGTCCTCGCCGTCTCCTGTTCCTCCTGGGTCCTCGCCCTCTCCTGTTCCTCCTGGGTCCTCGCTGTCTCCTGTTCCTCCTGGGTCCTCGCCCTCTCCTGTACCTCCTGGGTCCTCGCCCTCTCCTGTTCCTCCTGGGTCCTCGCCCTGTCCTGTTCCTCCTGTGTCCTCGCCCTCTCCTGTTCCTCCTGGGTCCTCGCCGTCTCCTGTTCCTCCTGGGTCCTCGCCCTCTCCTGTTCCTCCTGGGTCCTCGCCGTCTCCTGTTCCTCCTGGGTCCTCGCCCTCTCCTGTTCCTCCTGGGTCCTCGCCCTCTCCTGTTCTTCCTGGGTCCTCGCCCTCTCCTGTTCCTCCTGGGTCCTCGCTCTTGCCCAGTCTCTCCTTGGCCAGCCAGGCTACCCCCTCCCCCTGTCCTACAGCCTCTCCGCCCTGCCCCACCAGGACCTGGGGCCCTTCCTGCGCCTCTGTCTCCTGGACCACAGCTTCCCGGCGCTGGTGGAGGAGGTGGAGAAGGAGCTGACCAAACTGGCCCAGGACTGAGACAGCGGACCCACCGGGTGCCGGAACCAGGTGGAACGTACACTATGTGGCCAGTAGTGTGTGATCTCTCTTTGGGCCAGGAGGTTTTTCATGTGTAGGGCCAGAGCTCTCAGTTTTGCTGAAGGCAGACTTTGCTGCTGTAAAGATCCTAGCATTCTAGATGATTCTCAGGCCCTTCCCTGTTTCAGCATGACAGTACCCCCTTGCCCTGAGCGAGGTCCACTCAAGGTCCACTCATAGTCTGTCGAGGTCCTCATGGAAGATCTTGCTAGCAGAGCCCTGTTCTGAGTCTTGGCAAACACCTCTAGGATCAGGTGTAGTTGTCCAATGTCATTGCCAGACTTAATAAAAAAAATTTTTGCTGCAGTGGGAGAAAATCTTCTCGGCGATGTACTAACTCTTATTGGCAACAGTCCCCTGATGATTGGAGGCCCATAACGGTGAGTGATATGGGGGACGAGAAGGTTTGCTCACGCTCTGGGCCCAGTAATGCTGGTGGTTGGTGGGGTGGTACTGGAGAGTTCTGCTGGTTCTAATATAAATACTCTGATGAGGGAAAACTTTGCTCTTGACTTTGGCCCATAATCAATTGCGGTATGTATTTTTTGGCCTGGAAACATGGTTTGGTAAAACCTAAACATTTTACATGACATTTGCTGTATATTTACCTGTAAAACACTGTTTGTAATTCTTGTGCATCTATTTCACTAGATTTTTGAAAAGAAACCAAACAAGTTCAGATTTTGGAGTGGTTTATTCTTGAAAAATGATGGTTTCACAAGTTTTTTTTTTTTTTTTTTTTGGCTTTGTCACTACCTCCTCCAGCCTTTCCTAATGTTAGCTAATGTCCATCACAGCAAACTTATAGACTGTAATGTTAGATAAGTCATGCAGATACAGATATGCATTACTGTACACCAGTTTTTTTTAAAGGATCATCCCACAAAAAGCTTTAAATCTTATGAAAGCTTTGTTACTGAGGAAATCAAACTGTTCATACCTTTGAATGCGTCTATACGATTAAGTTTTGCATAGGATATTAGCCATGCTGAACAATATTTTCATTGCCATAGAAATAAACAATCTAAAGGATGTGCAACATAAAATTTAAACAGACTGTCTATGTTAATTAACACTGAGGTGTGACACATACAAGACATTAAAACTAGAACAGTAAATGATATTGAAACTACAATGATGCAGTTTTCAGTATTTGGATGCATAGCACTGTTAGTTCACATCTACTTGCATCTACTTACATTCATTTCTCATAGATAAAATACTGTTGGACGCTATATAGCCCTTACATTTTAAATGTAAGTCATTATTCAACAACACTGTGTCAAATCGTAGGCAGTGGAATGACATATATTAAAAAATAAATCAAGCATAATCCAGTTTGCGTAAAGCCACTTAGCAATCCAACAAAAAGTTGCTTTTGTTATACAGTTTTATGGTCATTTTCAGAATCTGTTGCTAATTAAAATAAAAAAGCAACATCGATAGCACACAAAGGAAGTGTAAACTTTAGTTACAGATTTGTTATGACCGTCCCAGCATTTCACATTAAGACTGAACAAGTCATGCTTAACACACCCACCCCATCTCCCCCAGCTTCAGTGGTTTGGTTGCAGCTCGCATACTCCAGCATCGACATGCCTCTTTCAAAATGGCCAGATGCTCCACCATCGGCGTCTGTAAATCATCAAGATTTTTATTTAGACATTTATATAGGTGGGAAAAATTAAAATCTTGAGTAATGGCGAAACACACAGGACATGTTGGGACTCCCCCACCACCTCAGCGTTTGATCAGACTCCTGTGGCGATGGCTTGAATGTCAACACTGAAATGTCTCGAAGGTGAGGGGATGATGACAGACAATGTGTACTGAAGTCAGTTGTCAGAAGTAGGATTGCTATGTAAATAAATCACAACTGGCACAATGCGGTGCGATTTTTTCCCCCTTATTCTCAGCCAATGAAATTTTTGCAGAAGAGATTTGTACTTGGGGCAATATCAAAAATATGTCATGAGCTGGGTTATGGGAAAGGTACTACAGTTACAGGATAAATAGGTTTTCTAATACATTTCATGTGCATCAAACGCGCAGCAAAGTGGATATGGTACAGTATCTGTCCTGAGAACGCAGTGGCTCCGTTCAACTGGTCTTCAACTATTCATCTCCATGCTCAATGAATAAAGGGCATTTCATGATGAGCGTAGAACACTTCTGCTCCATGACGCTGTGGAGGTTGTTCAGGAGGTGGTACTCACCCCGCCGCCTTCCTGCTCAGTTTGTGTTCCTCTGCCGCAGAGCTTTGTCTTTGTGGTTGTTTGTGGAATTTGTTTTCCTAATGGAGCAGAGACCAGAAGAGAATGACCTCTGGGTCATTTAAATGGAAAAACACTAATAAAATGAGCTCATTGCAATCCCTTATTTTTCTGCAACCTTCCCTCCTTTCCTTCCTTTCTCTTGCCTTTGGCACCACCTATTCAGGAGGTGAGGAGATGTGAGAAGTAAAGATGGATTAGCAGAAGCACAAATTGGCAAAATGGAACATCCTTGATTCTTCAGACATTTCATAGAGTGGTTAGTTAGTACTGTAGCCAAGCTGGACATTCAGCATTGTTTTGACTGTGACAGTTATATTGGGAATCAGACTGGAGTGATTTATGTGAGGTTTAGAATCCTCTGTGATGAATAAGCTGTCATTAAAGTTTCACCTCCACAGAGGAGTTTCTGAGGAGGAGACTCTTATAGACACTGATGAGGTCAGACAAGCAGGCCATGACATAACTGCATTGGACCACAGGCCCGTGTGAGCTGAAAACTACTTTGAAGGATGCTGTCAGATTTTCTTGCATGAAATATCTGTGGAAAACTGGCTAATTAAGAGATCTGAATTACTGTAATTACCGCTGACCTCATTAAATATCTAGCACAGGCACTAAGAAAGGAAGGAGGCTAGAAATAAACTATTGGAATGAACCCATTATTATTTCCTTTCAAAAGAGACCATTGGCTTCCCATGCTCTCTGCTTGACTCAAGCAAACCAAGAGCAAGCCCTTCTTAGCTTTTCGAGACATTAGCAGGTACGTACTTCATTAATCTTCTCACATGCAGAATTCCACATTTATATTCGGCAACTTTTTATTCTTAAACTTTGGACAAAGTGCATCCAGTCCAAATAAAAAGGTACAGATATTGTTACCTAATATTTAACCTTGAAGGCATTTAAAAACAGAATTTAGCATCTGTCTGATAAACAGTGATTATGTGACTGAATAATGCCCATCCTGATTCAATGAGCCTTTGTTTATTAGTTCCATGTTTTATTCTTTTTTTCCCCAAGTATTTGTTGCTTGTGGTTTGCAGTCTTTTAGAAGCAACTCATCATAGTGCAAGGATAAATTAAAATAGTAGTATCATTGTTACATTACTACTGCTAGTAATTTACTATTATTCCTGATGGCCACTCTGTCGCCACCGCCTGCTGGGAGGTCATCATCAAGTACTGATAATGTAAGGGTTCAGTGCAATAACTTGATAAATGCCCATCTCGTGTTTTATATGTAAGAGGGAGATAAAACGATTATATATTTTAGCTAAACTTCCCCATAAATAGATTCAGAAACAACATATCATGAGAAAAGCAGATTTCTGACTAGTGCACAACATTGGTACATGGTGAAGTATATTCTCTGTAATACCATAAAATATGAGATTGGCATTTATCAAGTTATTGCACTGATCCTTTCAATTGCGCTATAAGACACCCGCTCATTGAGAACTAAGTGCCTCTAGGGTCAGTTCCACCGAGCAGGATCAGTGAGTTAGCCAGATAGCTGCTCAGAGTAAGTGTTTGAGCTGCCTTTTTTTACCACAGTCCATGTTGCTGATTTTTCAGTTCAGAGTTTTGCCTGGGGCAGTTATCCAGCTAACTCGATGAATCCTGCTTTGTGGAACACATCCCTGATCTCCAAGCGCTAAAGAAGGGAGTAGCATAGCACAGAGAAAGGAAAAGATAAAGGATTCATTTGGTTCTTACAGTGGTCCCACTTTTTCGTCATCTGCGGCAGGAGTTTTACGGGAAGAAAAGATGGCAGTTAGAACAGGCGACATAATTATGAACGGCACTCCACCTCCACAGCCATAAAAACAGTACTTTTTATGATGTTGTTTTTTAGTCTCCTCTGAGTTACAGGCATGGGATAAAAATGATAATATAAGGCATCTAAACATCAACCACAGCGCACTGTAAAATGGCCATAGTGGAGTACTGCAACTGGTGTGGACATTTTTTTTCCTTTACAAAGGCAATAGCCAAACTTCTGCCACTCAAGTCTGGGGCAGTGCGGTCTGTCCCGAGTTCCAGTGATGCCAGTCATTTTAGAGCAGAAATACGTACCAAAAAAACGAAGGTAAATGAAATTAACGGGTATAAGTGTGGAATGCTACTGACACCATCTTTCAGCCCAATTAGACCTTTGACAAGACGTGTGAATTATCTGTACTGATGCTGCAGTCTATTGACCCGCACGCCGATTTGTGCTTCATAAAGCTGCTCGTTACGTTTAGGGTGGTAAATAGGCTGCCTTTCCAGTGATCTGTGTGTGTTTGTGTGTGGGGAAAAAAGGGTTTTTATGAAAATACTAATGAGATAAAACTGCCGTTAGTGTGACGGTGAGGTAAAGCCAGAGCACACGGTTTAGGATTTAGATGCTCCTGACGCGGGCAAGATATGCAAATGAAGGAAGTGTGAGTACGAAGTGTAATTAGCTGGCGGGGGCATTTTTGTGTTAACCCTTAGAGCGCTGAAGTAAATTTTCAGAAAATTATAAATTAAATTATCTTGTGCTGTTGAAAACCTATCACGAGGCTACTTGTTTAAAAGAGCTCCCTGCGGGAGCTCTTTTAAACAAGTAGCCTCCTGATACATTTTCAACAGCTCTGAATTTGATGTCTCACATCATTGAGCAACAAGAGCTGCATTTAGCGCTCTGAGGGTTAACGGGCCAGCCTGGTACTGTTGGGATTTTTCTACCAATGGTACTTGCGGAAGGTCTAAGGACAGTAGGATTCCACGGGTGCTGTTTTGCAGTTAGGCAGCATGGATAATGGCTCATTTCAGTCACGTATTTTTCAAGTTTGGAGGAATTCAGCTTCCTTGCTCCTTCATACGTCGTTTCAAAGTGAGGTCAGTTACGGTAAAGGTGTGGCAGATGCACCGCAGATGGATAGAGGAAGATTCACAGGTCAATCAGTTGCACATCGGCATACTGGAAAAAATACCCCAAGAACACCTCTCTTCTCACTCATTAAATTGATTGGACTATTAATGATGGTGATTGATTTCTAAGTCTGGCACAAGGAAATAGCAAAAGACAGGAGTGAAAAACCAGCGTTTGGAATGAGCCCTAAATGACGATCACGCCATTTCCCATCCCCTCACGTCCCACTGCTGCCAGTTAACTGGGCTGGGCCGGACCAAGGCACTCGGACAGATGTATCAAAACTCGAAATCGGAATGACAAACATGAAGACTTTCTCTCTAAAAATAAAAGCAGGGCAACAAAAAGAGTCAGACCGATACCCTTCAGCAGAAAAGCCAGTGCAGAGAGAGGTTAGCAGTAGCCAAAAAGTGGTTATCTTGTTGCGTAAAAGCTCCAAGCTTTGTGAATGAATTTGCATTGTTTCCATGGAAAAAAAAAAACAATGCAGATTGTCAAATAAAAGGCAGTGATCAGGCTTTGCAGGCGATCGCATGACCACATCTGCTCAAATTCAGACAGAGAGACCCTGAGGCTCCCATAAAAGCAAAACATTGGAGTAGAAATTTGATCGCAGCTTCATCTCAGATTCCTTTCATGTGCCCATCATGGAAATAATGCATCGTAACCTGCCATCGCCGCACCTCGGCCTGGACCAACTCTGCACATTGTGAATCATACAGAGACTAAGGGGGCATCTGGATCGAAGACATTACATTATCCAGGAAAGTACATGTTGCACATTCACAAAGCCAACAAACACAAACTGCAGCTGAGAACTGTGAATTGGCTCGTTGCCTTTCCATTTTACCAAATGTCCCTCGATAGCGCACAGCAATGCAAAAATGAAGAACATAAACTGCTCAGAAATGCACTATTTCTGCCTCATAAGAAGGTAAAATGGAACATTCCACATCGCACAAATTTAGTTTGGCTCCCAGGGAATGACTCGAATGGATTTACGTCCCAGCGAGGTTTGTGACTCCGCTGAACTTCATTTCATCGCAATTTGCCAGCTGTCCATGGTTTCATCAGCACTCTCAAAAACTGTAATGACCTCAAATTAAGATTTTTCTTTGAATTGCGCTTAGCTGACACTCGGTCTCAGGTGAGAATGTATTATTTCACTCAAACAGTGGAGAGCTTTGGAGAACTCCCCGCACACAGTATGAAACCAAACAAAATACGGAAACACAAAAGAAAACAAGTTATGGTAAAATATATACAATGAAGGGAAATTCCTTGATTCCATATGCAACGGCTCAGAAACCAGCCACGGATATGGATGTATACTGTCTGTAGCCCAGCACACATAAGAATGGAACAAAACGATCGATCGTTTTGATTAAACATGAATGAGTGAGAATACCATGGGCCAGATGGATCGTAAAGGAGAACACTAAAAATTGACAGATAAGGGGAGGTGTAGACACATGCAGGATCTCACACTTACCACCCAGATTTAGTTAATGACGCCATTCGGGAGAGGAAAGGGGAGAGAACAAGTCACAATAGCCCATTCAGTCAAATGAAACCCCCCCCGATCTGTTCAGCTCTAAAACAATTTCCAAGAAAATGTTGAGGTAAAATGCAGTTAAAACATTTAATTTGTGAATACTGCTATCCCCGAGTCAAGGGTAGGCAGCCCTGCTCTCCGAGGGCCCCAGGGGTTTCCGGGTTTTGGTGTTACTCTGAGCTTAATTGATCAATTTGAGCAGATCATTGCGTAGTTGACTCACCTCACCCGGTTTCTTGGGTCTTAGGTGGGTGATGAGAAGAGAATTTGCACCTCCTCGGGCCTCTGAAACCAGGCTGGCCACCCCTGACACTTATATAAACAAGAGCTGGACTCGCGAGAGCCCATACCTCTGCCAGCATAGCTGGATTTGAACCTTGGCCTATATCTCAGCTGTACTTTGGCCTAGATATGCCAAAATTTAATCACTTGTTCCTCTTGTGCTACTTTAACATCCTGCAAAGTTTGATTAAAATCTATGCAGCCGTTTTTGAGATATCCTGCTAACAGACAGACAAATGAATAAATAAACAAACGGAAGCAAAAACATAACCTCCTTGCGGGAGGTAACCAGGGTTGCCCAAATCTGGCCCTGGACTCCAAACTCAACCCTGGTTCTCAGCTCTCGAGGACTCTGATTTGGGGCACGCTGTTCCTGATTTAGGAGATGGAATCAATTTTTGCTCTGGTTTGGCAATACTACTGATGGGACAGAATAATCACTGGTATTCATGATAGTCTTCACCTTCCCTTTGTTCAAAGAGGCTTACAGTTGATTTGACACAGCAGGGCCAGTTGAAACCGACTCCCCCAAAAGAGCAATTAAGGGTTTAGGTTTTTGTTGAAGGCCTGATCTGACTGGAATCTGAATCACTAACCATCAGAGTCCTATTCAAACACCTTAAAATGCACCCCCACCCCCTCAAACAAAAAGATATTTCCAGAGATTTACGGCAGTTGTACTGAAGGACTGTAATCAATGCAGTGTATTCTGCCCTCACACAAACAGTATCTGCTCCATCTTTGCATAAATTTGATTTGATTGAACATCCCTACTTTAGTCAACCATTTGGCAAACTACATTAAACATCAGTGTCAGTTCTGCATTCTGTTTCATTATATCCCCGAGATACGAGTTTCGGGGATATCATGGTTTCGCCCCACCCGCCGCCGCATCCCCTACCGTGTCCGCAGATTTTAGCCGTTAGCACAATAACTCACAAAATACTTTACATTGGCTTCTCATTTTTAGCACATGGGTACATATGGTAGAGAGGATGAACTGATTAGATTTTGGGCAAGTATGCACTCCTAGGTTTGCCACCAGGTGGCGCTATATTTTGAAAAAATCAGTTTTTTAACCATATCTCTGGAACAATTACTTACACAGACCTCAAATTTGCCTCATATTGTAGGTCTAGTAAAGGGAAATCCAATAAAGGGGGCTTTGAGGATTGGGGAATTTTGGGGATATACCCCTTGCTGTCGGCCGCCGACAGCGTAGGCCTAGTTTCATTTAGGCAGTGAACTGACTTTCAACTTATTTTTTTACTGGTTCATGACTCATGCAAGCCAGCAAACTAATTTTCCAAATTAAAGAAAAAATACTTCATGCATGTATTGCGCACACAGTAAAGGGTGCCACACTCCGTTATTCTCGGTCACCCTGACTCTGGTTTTAACATTCATTTTACCCTGGTCCTCTCAGTGCCTCTTACTGCAAAGCAAGATTTTTACATGTTAATCAATGGAGAGCTGATGAGATTTTTCTCGGTTGAAAGATCACTTTGATTAATGGGTCATCATGGCGCGCGCTGTGACCCCTGAGCGCTCAGTTGGTCCCTCTTGCATCATCAAACGAACAGATCGGGGGAATGAATTAACGACCCAAGGCCAGAGGTGCCTGCCAGCGTGAAGGAATCATATTTCCTGTAGCGTAAATCAGCCACAGAGTCTACCTGTCCGGCACATAAATATGATTGAGGTGCCAACCTGCATTAAAAAGATCAATAAAATGATCCATCATCAGCCGACAAAGCATAGAAGCACAACAATTCTCATAATTCCTCCCTTTTCACCCAATGGCAGCAGAGCATAGAAACCACACCCAATGGAAAAAGGGGAATACGTCCGAAAGACGAGTTCAGCTATAAACCCTCCACGGTGATTCCCAGTACATCCCTACTCTCTAATTCAGGGCTGTCCACTGCCCTGATAGCAGTAATGTCAGCAAGTGCGCAGGCCGTTGCTACTATAACAACAGTGTAGCATTTGACAAATGACTAGCTGAGCCAAAATTTAGTGGGGCAGGACTGTAAGAAAGTCCTGTTTGCAGACAGGGGCAGTCAGAGATACACCCCAACACACAGAGCAATACAGCCGCTTTATTTCTGTTAGGCTGCTAGCATAACCGCTGATCCTCTGACCAGGGCCAATAGTCTGCTGTGCCTCAAACCGAGGGTGTGAAACTCATGTCCTGGAGCAGCACTGTGTCTGCAGCTTACAAACGTCCGTCACAAGGTATCCTTGGCTGCAGACTGAAAAGATATCAAGAAAGTCTGGCTGCACTGTGGCCCTCCAGGACTGGAGTTAAACCTGCAGACACTGCGGCCCTCCAGGACTGGAGTTAAACCTGCAGACACTGAGGCCCTCCAGGACTGGAGTTAAACCTGCAGACACTGTGGCCCTCCAGGACTGAAGTTAAACCTGCAGACACTGCGGCCCCCTCAAACAGAAGTTCCTCTCTGATAGACATTAAGCTCCTTGCTGGTGTTTAAAGGGAGGGAGGGCGGGAGGGTTGTAGTTACGGTTACCATCGTGCTCCTCGTCAGGCCGCTTGCGTTTCTCGTACACCACGATGATGACCACCAGAATGAGGATCTCCACCAGCACTCCCAGGAAGGGCCAGAGAGGGGCCAAGTTACTCCTCACACGCAGAAGTGAGGAGCTGATCGCGCTGCCCACCACGTTGGTGCCGTTGCACTGGTAATAGCCCTGGTCCGAGCCTATCTCCAGATTCTGGATACGCATCTCCGTGTAGTCCTCCCTACTGCTGATGAAAATGCGTCCGGAGGAGTTGTCAATTTCCTGAACAGAGAGAGAGAGAGAGAGAGAGAACGAGAGAGAGGCTGAACAGCAATGTCGTACTGGAACTCGCTGATCATTTGCTTGACAGGTTCTAGAAGATTTTTTTCTGCCTCCCTCGTTCCCTTTGTCCCGCTCCTTCTTTCTCTCCTCCCCTCTCCCGCTTCCTCATTCTCTCCTCCCCTCTCCCGCTCCCTCTTTCTCTCCTCCCCTCTCTCCATTGCAAATTAAAAATGCTTTATTGACATGACATAAATTAAAATACATATTTCTACGGTGCAATAATAAATCAGAACAATAACACCAATACAAAAATAACAATAGAAGTACATATACACATGATAAATCTTTAAGTATTTATCCCCTCAAGCTGAGTATTTAATCTTTCTTGTATATTTATTTCTCACAGCATTATTTTCTGCCATTTTTCATCGATTTGATCTATATCTTAAGCAGGAGACGTCCCAGTTTGTTTCCAACAATGTGTTATTCAGTGTCACACAACGCACATGTACTGTACCACACAGAAACCTTACTTACCACAGGCACACTGGCGTCCAGTTTGTACCAGGTCCAGGTGGGATGTGGGAATCCCACAGACTTACAGTACAGTACCGCGCTTTGGCCCTCGTGCTTGTTCTCGCTGCGCTTGTGGCCGGTGATATCAGGGGCAGCTGGGACACACAGCAAAACCGCAGTCAGACTCGCACAAACTGCTAATGTATGTTAGCAGGCAACATTCCCCAGTCTGCAGCCCAGTGAGTAAAAGCTAGAATCCGCTCACCGGGAACAGTGGGAATATGGGTTGTGAGACATTTTGACAATAAAAACAAGTGTTAGTTTACAGTATGTCCTGGATAGGTAGAAATGTTTCACTTTCCAATGATATGTAGAAGCATGTTTACAAGACATAACGATTACTTTTCACCATAAAACCTTTCTCAGTGACAGCCAGTTTATCGAAAGCCTTCAAACACCTAAGCCAACCATTTTTCATGCAAAAGCATCTGCTGCACAAGTAATTTCAATAAATATTTTATAAAGACTTTGCATCCCAAAAAGAAGATGCCGTTAACTGAAGTATAATAGACATCAGTGTAATTTTTATAAACTCTGGAAATGTGATTACACAGGATGGGGAAATGGTTTATTCAGACACTGCTTCATTAACTGCCAGCCGCTGGAGACCTCAGAGATGGAACATCTCACCAAATGCAGTACGGCCAACACACAGCAGCATCACAGGAGTATAATAACACACAGCAGCGTCACAGGAGTATAGTAACACAGAGCAGCGTCACAGGAGTATAGTAACACACAGCAGCGTCACAGGAGTATAGTAACACACAGCAACGTCACAGGAGTATAGTAACACACAGCAGCATCACAGGAGTATAGTAACACACAGCAGCATTACAGGAGTATAGTAACACACAGCAACGTCACAGGAGTATAGTAACACACAGCAGCGTCACAGGAGTATAGTAACACACAGCAGCATCACAGGAGTATAGTAACACACAGCAGCATTACAGGAGTATAGTAACACACAGCAGCATCACATGAGTACAGTAACACACAGCAGGGTCACAGGAGTATAGTAACACACAGCAGCATCACAGGAGTATAGTAACACACAGCAGCATCACAGGAGTATAGTAACACACAGCAGCATCACATGAGTACAGTAACACACAGCAGGGTCACAGGAGTATAGTAACACACAGCAGTGTCACAGGAGGATAGTAACACACAGCAGCATCACAGGAGTATAGTAACACACAGCAGCGTCACAGGAGTACAGTAACACAGCAGCGTCACAGGAGTATAGTAACACACAGCAGCGTCACAGGAGTATAGTAACACACAGCAGCGTCACAGGAGTATAGTAACACACAGCAGTGTCGCAGGAGTATAGTAACACACAGCAGTGTCACAGGAGTATAGTAACACACAGCAGCGTCACAGGAGTATAGTAATACACAGCAGCATCACAGGAGTATAGTAACACACAGCAGCGTCACAGGAGTATAGTAACACACAGCAGCATCACAGGAGTATAGTAACACACAGCAGCATCACAGGAGTATAGTAGTACACAGGGTGCAAGCAGCACCGTCACAGATATATAGAAGCACATAGGGTGCACGCATTACACCAACTTGGCACAGATACACAACACATACACTGCATTTGTATGTGTACACGCCTGGGCAAAAGAAATGGGTCAAACCAAAAATGGCAAGATATTAAGGTTTTAAGAGCCACATCCTGAGAGAGTGGCACTGGCAGTGGAGTTGACATCTCAGAATTGCATGAAATTTGGCAGAATGGTTCCCATACATGTGTAACGGGAAATCCCAGAGTTTGAGCTCACAATTTTTATCAATATGGCTACAGCACCACCTAGAAGTGGAAAAGTCAGGTACCAAATTGAGCATTTTTGAGGAAAGTACCCATTTTTGAAGGAATATTGTGGATAATTGCTTCAATGTGCCAAAGAAGTTATGACTGTATTTGATACTGGGATACCCAAATTTTTTAAAACGTTCAAGTGCCACCTGGTGATCATGTTGGTTACACGTGCAATGACAAGAAATCTATGTACAATGGGAAAAACTATTTTTACAAATTCAGGCTTATGTTAATTTTTAAACCAGGCCAGTGCCAAATTCATCTTACCTGTTTCCTTTTCAGACATTAAAGGTGAGAAAAATTTTGAGGTATTTAGTCTGGCACTTTTTTGGTTTTTCGAGATATTTGCTCCCAAAGTTGGGTGCGGGCTAATTTTTTCCTGTTTGTACAGTGGATTAACATAAATAACCAGACACCAGTCGGGATGGGTAGACCATTAATTTGAACCTTCCTTTGGGCTAAACAAAGGACACTAGAAACATCTTTGGCACTATGCTCCATCTTGGAGCAGCGGCTACAGATATTTTGACAAAATTTCCAATTCGCCTATTTGCAGTGATATTCAGGGGCCCATAAAAATGTTAACCAAGAAGATAGAGCCTTGAAATTAGCTGAGTCTCCAGCCCTTTCAGGATATTTTAACATGCCAAAGGAAGTTTTATGGCACTCTTTGCCAATGTCTGGATATATGGGGACGAATGTTCAAAAATATATCAGTATAGGGGCACTGTTACCAATATGTCAGATCTGACAAAACCAGACATGTGCCATGGAGAAGTTTCTGGAAATGGAGTATGTATCTTATGTACATTGTGAAAACACTGATTTTCTTTCGCCACTATGTCGGTTTAACTAGTAATGCCAATAGGTGGCGCCCCACTGTACCATTTTATTCAGATCTTGCAAAACCAGACACGTGCTACAGAAAAATCTCTTGAAATGAAATATGTGCTTTGTATACATAGCGAAAAGACTGATTTGGCTTTGGCAGTTGGCTGGTTTGATTAGTTACAGAGATAGGTGGTGCCCAGAGAGGTACTAGCACAAGATAAATTTTAAGGTTTCAAACAGAGCTAAGCAACATATTTTCAATCATTCATTTAAATTACCATTACAGAAACTCCGAAAACTCTCAACATTATAAGGCATGGCCATTTTCATTTGTAACGCATACCTGTCAACTCTCACGTATTCGGCGTGAGTTTAAGTGGCATATTTACATTCCTCTGCTGTAGTCAGCAATTATTCAATCAACGCGTATGTAAGAGATTCTCGCGTGGAATTGAACTCCTTGTGCACTGGAGGGGTTGGAAACAATGGAATTGCATGAAGACATGTCAAATGATCCTATTTAAACGATCATGAAACACATGCATTGCTTCCAATCCCTGAATAAAGAAAAGCGTGATAAGTCCGGAGACGTAATCGATATGCATTATAAATGAAAACTGGTCACAGCTGATAATGTTGAGAGTTATCAGAGTTTCTGTAATGGTAATTTAAATGAATGATTGAATGTGACCAATCGTTAATTTTAAGGGATTGTTTTCAGCCTCCCCTATCGCCAGTTCACCAGCCACCACTGATACATGCGTAACACAATCCAGCAGAACTAGCAGGACTTCTGGGTGTCATTGCAAAACTAGACAAATGCTGCTGGTAGGCAACAGCTAGGTATATCCCTGAAAAAAAAAAAATTCTCCCCATAAGCAAGGTCCAAGTTTGACCAAGTGGTGGCGCTACAGGAGAGGATATAGGGTCAAGAAAATCAAGAAGGAAACTACTCTAAGACCCAAGGTTATTCTCAGCAAATTTTACCCCATTCCAGTGAGAACAGGTTGACTTTATGCCCTGTTGAAAAAGCTAAGCTTGGCCTAAAGATGGTGCCACAGGACTGATCTTGGGCTGCTTTCACACTAGGTACAATTGTTCCATACCGTGCCACAGTACAATTGTCCCCCCTCCCCTCTGCCCCCGCTGGTCAGCTTTCACGCTAGTAATATCTAACCGTACCCGAGTACACTTGCATATGTCAAAGTTCCGATACAGCGCTTTGCATTATGCACCTAGGTAGTTTTAAATGGGGAAATATTTAGAAAAAAGAACCAAACTCTCGCGTGGAAAGAATTCTTTATCCAACCACGACTTTTTTTCGGCTTTTTATTTGCCAGTACGATTTTAAAAGGAAGCGGCAATATATTTCGGGGGTTTTATTTTTGAGAGGGGGGTTTCGAATATTAACATTGAATATTAATATCGCAAATGCATATGCTGCGCATGCCCTAGCAAGCCAGTGTGTCATCAGTAACATGGATTACCACGTAATAGCAGCACGAGAAATTAAACTGGATGCTTGATGACTTTAATCGCCCGAATATTTCTCTAGGTACCAAAATATCAAGGTAAGCTGAAAAAGTTCTGCTTTTATTCAATATTGGTGGAGGCTGAATGCGGAGTTCTTTCCCCCTTGCGTTTTTGGCCAATTAGGCTGTCCACTGGCTCATACTATGGAAATTTATCATTCTCATAACTTGAGCTGCCCTTTCGCACTGCGTCCCGCACTTTGATAGATCGCAGCCGCATTTTCTTTAGTTCTCATGGCACTGATCTATTGTGCTGTGATAACCATGCGAATGTAAATACTCAGGAATTATTCCATAAACCTCCGAGTTTTTCAGAGTCCACTGCTTCCAACCATACTCGTGTACCCCACCTGAGCACGGTACGCTTGTGTTCACACTTACCAAATGAACTGGGCTTTGGGGTCAAGTGTACTCGGATCCGTGCCCGAGTCCCAAGTGTGAAAGGCCCTTAGTGTCATCAGAGGACCAAGACATTCACAGCGAAGTTGATCTGATTCCCAGTAAAACAGTTTGACTTATTGCACTTGGAAATCTAGCACTACAGTACAAGTAATAATGCCATCTAAACCAAAAGATTCCTCTTCTATGTACCAAAAATGTTGAAAGTAGATTTGTCAGGATTCCCATCAAAATTGTTCAAGTGATTGTTATTGAAACAAGAGTTATCAGAGGATGACATATCCCCTTGGCTCCCGAAATCTAATCTCAGAAATCCCAAAATATCATAAGGCACCAGTCTAGGACCCGAATAATATGGACAGCAAGTTTTGTTAAAAAATATGGAATGGTATTTGAGATTTGCTCCGAAAACTAAATAATTACAGACGAATGGACACACGGATGGACAGACATACTGATGATAATAATATAATAATAATTGTTATTTATTTATTTATAAGGCACAAATTCTATATGAATATGTTCAAGTGCGCCAGATTATATGATTATATGATATGATTATATCCCGCGCACTAAATGAGGTTCCAAACCCTTTGTAGGACAGTGCACATATGATGGCTGTAAAATTTGTGAATTTGTAGTGAACAACTGTTGCGTTTGTGAAGAACTCCAAAAATGATCTATTCTGTCTTTCCAAACAAATGTGGTTTTACCTCTGATCTCGATGGTGGCGTTGGCTGGAGGCATCGTGTCAAAGGTGAAGACGCACATGTATTCTCCCGCATCATCCGCTCGAGGCCTGACAATCCTGCATGAGGATAGTAAAGCCTGTTAGATGGAACCAGCCCTGCTCTCCGCTGTGGCAAATCTTTTAGTTTAAAAAGTAAGCATTTGTGCCAAACTTTTTCTGATGCATCCATTTTGTCATAATATATAATGAATCTAATCAAATATCTTCAGAAAATAAGCAAAATTATGACGACAATCAATACCACTCAACCATGACAAAGGCTCAATTAAGCTAACAGAGGGGAAACCCAAGGAATGTTCCAGAATGTATTGGCAATGCCTATTGACATCCACCTCCTCCAGAAGGTTTGGCAATCTCTGGGATTTAATGACCAGCTCCCTGACACCCGAAAGTGATTCAGAATTCCAAACCAACAGGAGGAATTAAACGTTAGAAATTCCTGTTATTTATAAGTTGGAAATGGGTGTTTAGAAATGAAGTTGGTCTCCAGAGATTAATTTTTTTGACAGGTAGGATGTCTGTTACTCCCAAAACAGTACGCGAGGAGACTTGTCTGTATTGCATGCTATCAACCTCTATCGATACAATCATGACGCAGGCTTTCCAAGTGAACAATGGGAAAACCCATGGAATATTCCAGACTGTCTTAAACCCCATTAGTACAGCCCAAACCGTAAGCTAGGCACTCTACCTGTGCCTTGTACTACCAAACACAGTCAATACCACGCAAGTTGTACAAAGGCCTTCCCAGTGAAGTTCATGAACGGAAAGCCCAAGGAAATTTCTAGAATGTCCTTAACGTCATTAGTATTGCCCAAACAGGAAACAAGGAGACATGACTTTATTATGTGCTACTGAACACTGTCAATACAAGCATGTCAAAGGCTGTCCGTTCAATGTTTATGGAGGCAAACCCCAAAGAACATTCCGGAATGTATTCTACACCACTAGAAAAGCCCAATCAGTAAGTGAGGAGCACTGCCTGTATTCTGTGCTGTTGAGCTCCTTGCCCGTGGTGGAGATCTTCTCTCCGTTCTTCATCCAGAAGCTGCCCTGGTGGGAACTCTCAGCGCTGGTCAGGTTGCACTGCAGCGAGAGAGGGCCACTCCTGGGCAGCTCCACGTCATCCGATGAGTTAATCCTCGGCTCTGAAAAACAGACAAATTCGCTGCTTCAATAAGGAAAAACTATCATCAAGCGGCATTCTCTTTGTTTTTGTTCGAGCAGTACATTACTTGTGTGAGGAGAGAGCACAGGGAGACATTCTCTAAAATACATAAAGTATTTTAGTCTTATAATTTGTCCTAAAATGTATCTGCGTTGCCATGGTTTTGAAAAAAGACACAATTATTGTCAATGAGGAAAAACCATTTTGCAAATCTTTTGCATAAAAATGTCATTTTTCAGGCAAACAGTAAATTGAAATAGTATTTCTACTCCATGGCAAATATTTCACATCTTGTTACAAGACTACCCAAACAATCCAGCCGGCAGTATTGAAAAGCAAATCCACAGCACAGGCAAACAGCATGAAGAACTACGCAGAAAGAATCAATAAGCACTTAAAATTGGATGTTTACCTTCGCCAACAAAGTTGACAGAGGTTATGCATTCAACCAAGTCTGTTTAACTGTTCATCTATTTGTGAAAGTGTGGGCCATCAGCCAAGAAACAATCAATTAAATTTTGGGATGGATTCAAATTCAAATATGGCCGCCACGGCAATATTTGTTCAGTTCTTAGTGACAAATGCGTAGGTGGAAGATGTCAGAGAGCAGAACACAGTAGCCAAATGCAGAACTCAGCTGAAACTTCACAGGGTGTCTTTAATACATGCGAGACAGGAGCAGGTGAAGAGGCGAATCAGGAGATGGTCTCAGGTCTGGCGCTGGTGAACAGGCACACGAGGGGACAGGGTGAGAAGGAGGGACTGGTCCGAGGTCTGGAGCTGTGCTGTCTGACCATAGGGACTTGCACAAACTGGGCTGAGGCACACACTCGGACGAGGACAGAGAAAAGTCTGGAGAGAAATGGTCGCGCCAAGACTGAGCACAACTGAGGAACAGTGTCCCTAAATACCTTGAGCGCCAGGTTATCACTGCAGACAGCAGTCCAGCACAGGGAAGATGAACATCAGGAACTTAAATGCACGGAAGTGGGTATGGGTGTGCGTGCGCACGGGAGGGAACCCAAGAGGAGGGGCGAAGCCACGCCACAGAAATTGAATAATAAGAAACAATTTTAAAAATCGAAACTGACGGACTGCTAGACCGCGGGCAAACAGTAATTGACAAACATTCAGGATGTGACAGAGATGTGTGCTCTCTAACGCAAATTAGTCACTGATTATATGAAATAAGGGTTCAACATACAAAAAGAAAATGTAATTTCAGCCTTTCCACTCACCTCTGAAAAACTTCATGCATTTTTTAGAAACATTTACCTTAATCATAGCACTTGAGATACCTTCATCAGCGCCCTTGGGATCGTAATGCTCAAAGTACTGACATATAAAGCATTGAAATAAAAATAATAAAAACACTCCAAATCATACTTGCGATTCCTGAACTGCATATTGTCCATCCATTCCTATGTTTATTTCTTTAGATCAAAACTGAATTGATGCGGCTGTGGCTTTTTCTTCATCGGACTCCTGAGTCCCGACAGAAGGCCTACAGACGCATTCGGACGTCTCTGAAATGACATCTGTGAAGTTATTAATAGCTCTATTGGGACTGGGACAGATTTGTTCGTTTATCCATCCTTATTAATTAGGAAAATTAATTAAATAATCCCAGCGGTGAATCCCACACGGGACGGCCCATAACCACTTAGCAAAGGCATTGGACGAGGACTCAGAAGTTTGCTGGCTTCAGGCCTTGTGTAATCATCTGTGGCTTTAGAGAAGAGTCAGTCATAAAACTGCTCATGTCATGGAGGCAAAAAATGTCAAGCGGTGAACCACTCGCAGTAAAGTCTCCTTCAGGATAACGCAACACTCAAGGAGCTGCGCTGAGCACTTCCATGACTAGGGTAAAAAAAAAAACATAACGCGTTGCTGAATACCCCTCGGCCCGTACAAGATTTCCTGCCTCAAGGTCACAGCGCTAAGGTGAAAGGTGAAATCCAGCAAAAAACGTGACGTTGCACATCTATGTGTCACAGTGAGTTACCATACCAAATTTGATGAAGCTGCCAACAATAATTACTGAGTACTGACCCGTAAACCATTTCCTGCCTCAAGGTCACAGCGCTAAGGTGAAAGGTCAAATCCAGCAAAATACCTGACATTGCACATCTATGGGTCAAAGTGAGTTACCATACCAAATTTGGTGAAGCTGCAATCATTAGTTGCTGAGCACTGACCTGGACAAAGTCATGGACTGACGACAGACAGACAGACAGACAAGCAGGTGACGACAATACCCCTCTGGCCGAAGTTTGGCCGAGGGGTAAAAAAACTGCATAATTCATATACACGTCAGCTTTTTTTATCACCCTGACCATTCATTGCGACTTGGGGGGGTCACCTGCTCCATTTCCATGTTTTCTCTGGCCTGTGTATGCATTCTAACCCTTTCAGCGCTGAAATAAATTTTTCAAAAACATAAATTTAATTATTTTTTGCTGGTGAAAACCTATCATGTGGCGACTTGTCTAAAGGAGCTCTTTTAAACAAGTGGCCACATGATAGGTTTTCACCAGCTTTGATTTTGATGTCTTTTTCATTGAGCAACAAAAGCTGTGTTCAACGCTCTAAGGGTTAACAGACCGGAGCCCATCTCTATCTGTGACGCCATCTGCTTCCCTCCTCCCCCCAGTACAGAAAGAGGTAATATACAGCTCTATTCGTATAAACACAGCCATACATTATTCAGACAGTTATTCCTCTGCTGGGACCATTGGGACCTGTTCTGGGTGTGTATATGTGTGTGTGTGTGTGTGTGTGTGTGTGTGTGTTTACAGGTGCATGCATATGCATATGTCCGCGCATATGTCAACATATGTGCTTGTGCATATTTATTGGGGTGTGTGTGTGTGTGTGTGTGTTGAGTATGTTTGTATGTGTGTGTTTAAAGGTGTTCCAGAGTGTGTGAGTGCTTGTGTGAGTCTCAGTCTTTGAGAGTGTGTGTGTCAGACTGATAGTGAGACCGTGTTCATTTAGCATTCCTGGCACCTATTCCTGCAGTGCTCTCTGCCCAGCAGCTAGCAGAGCTAGTGATGAACAGCCCCACATACTCCCCGCAAGGGCCTTTATCTTACAATAAACACACGCGCACACACGTACAGAGCACACATCACAAACAAGTGCGCAAGCTCTTCATTCACAAATTTGCTTTTAGACACAGGATCTAAATGGCGGACGGGTTCAGCTTTTCCAGGCTGAAGGTTACCTGTAGGACAGCTGCCTGTGGGAGGACACGGAGGATAAATGAGGTGCTTTACAACGAGCAGCGATGGGATGTCAGTGCAGTCACACACACTACTTCACTCGCGACACTGAAAACACTATTTTTGCACCATCTGCCATTTCAACACATTTTAATCTGAGAACATAACTAAAAACGTAATTTTTCCATAAAACACAGGCTTCTAAGTTGACTTGTCAGGTCAACAGACATCAAGCCAACTGAAACAAACTGAGATCAGACAAGACACCACCATTTTAAAGGAGTATTCCATTGGGGGGCTATAGGTCTGTTGGACCCAAACCAGTTTGACCCCATACTGTTTGGACCCCAGGCCCTAACCCTAACCCTAACCCAACTGGTCCAGGGTCTTACTGGTCTGGGATCAAACTGGTTTAGGGTCCAACTTGCCTGGGGTCCAAACGGTTAGGGTCAGGGGTCCAGAACTTTATTTTATTTCTCATAAAGATATTTTGTGCAGCAAAGATTGAGGGTCTAGCAGCTCATTTTTATTCCACTGACTGGCTGAATACGGAGCCTCTTTTCTGGGATTCAGAAATGACTCCACAGCCACTCCAAAGCCTCTGTGTCACTGTCTGTCATGTTCGCACTCAAACTTCACTTGCTTTTCTTCATTTCCTGATTTTTGTTTTTGGCCTGGCTGTTTTACTGCCGTTGTCACCTCTAGTACTGTGTTGTTTAACGGACACACAGATGAGAGGATAGAAATTGCCTCATTTGACACATTAACCAGCTCTCACTTCCCCAAAAGTGACCATTACAGTGTAAGCGAAAGACAGTAATGATAGAGCAGCAAATATACAGTCAGGACCATAAATGTTTGGACATTGACAACCTTATTGTTATTTTCACTGTCTTCCGTTTGCCACTCCACATTGGATGTTGTTGGTAAATTATTAAAAACCAAGAACGTTGTCCCGATGAAGAAGCAGACTCCGATGTTCGCAGCAAAAGCAGGAAAAAGTTTATTACACAGCCGGCCGTGGGAACAACAGCATGATGCAGAGTTCAAAATTCCTTAATTTCCTAAGAAACTTTAAACATGTTAAAGTACAGACATTTGCATATGATTTCTTTAATGTTATCAGAAGTTGTTGCTGATTGGTCCTGGGGTTTACACATTGATAAAAAGGAATACTCTACAATTGGGCCTCTCCTGAACCACTCAACTTAATCGGTTCAATAGATTCCCAACCCCTTCGGAGTTGAGCTCCGTATGTGGGCACACGGAACCTCCTACTAAAAGGCACTAGTGCGTATTGTGTCCTGTCGGAACTGAAGACAAACGGAGATCCTGGCAGCAAGTGGCAAATAGGTGATATGCCCTGTCGGACCTGACGGCTTTCTTAATCTCCTAATACACATTCATCACCCATTGATCAAACCGTCTGGCTCACCTCATATTGCCAACACCCAAAAATCCTCTTTCCCAACAATGTGAAACTAAATAATGAATATGAGGTGAAAGTGCAGACTTTTAGCTTTAATTTTAGGGTATGTACCTCCACAATGCATTAATGATTTTGAAATTACTGCACTTTATGACACAAGAGGCTGAGCAGCTGAGATCCCACATCAAGCAGTGATGTAGGTCTCCAGACCAGGTCTCGGTCTCAAGACCATCTCAAGACCTGTTTTGGTTGGTCTCAGCCTCGGTCTGGGTTTCAGTCTTGAGTCTTGAGGCCACTCGATGAACGGCTGTTTGGGGTGTGAAACTATTGGCCGCTATTTATTCATTACCCATTACATACGGTGGCAGACATGGTCAGTGGGGTGGGAGTGAATTGTGGCAAATTTCAAAGGCCGTTCCTGGAAAGTGACAGAGTGATTTCCTCTGAACACAGGCCTCGGGCTGAGAGCAGATTTGCGCAATCTTCAACTGACGAATATTTGATTAGCTGTGGATGTGTAGTTAAATTTTATTTTTCCAAACTGAAGATTTTGCTCTCAATCTCTTTTTTCTGGTCGTCTTCTGGTTTTGCTGTTTTGATCTCAGTATCTCCATCGATTAAACATTGTCATTTAAATTCATCTAATGTTAAAGGAAAGACAATTATGAAATTTTCAGTTATCTTTTAACAATCAAAGAACTATATCATGAAAATAACTGGAACATCAGTTTTATCTGAAACACCGCTTAGTAATTAATTATACTCGACCCCTACTTTGGCGCATGCACGTTTAGAGGATAACTTGCCCTCGTCAGCACCCTGATCACAAGAATGCCGGCGATCTCTCTACAGCCGATACCTGACGCACGTTAAATAATGCCCTTAAACCAAAGGGCTTACCACATGAGTCACATGGGTAACGCTTTGAATGAGGGTTAATTGCGTTCAGTTAGCCTGGTTGTATGTACGTATAAAGGAGCTAAGAGTTTTAGTATGTATTCAAATCTTTCCTTTAAAGCAGTCTTTTTTTTCTCTCTCTCATTTTGCTCCGCCTGCGGATGAGTTCTTTGGATCGAGTCCCACTGCCACCCTGTTATTGATGGTGTTATTGACTGATTTTGAAATTTGCATATCTCTGTTTCATTTTGAATTCTGAGCCACACAGTTATAAATTTGCCACACCTTTCAAATGTTATAAAAAATTGATGTTTTCAGTGTTTTTGTTCATTCATTCATTTTCTATACCCACTTATTCCTCACTATCCCTGCTGACTACAGGCAAAGGCAGGGACCCACCCTGGACAGCTTGCCAATCCATTGCAGGGCGCACACACCATTCACAGACCATTCACTCTCACACTCATACCTATGGGCAATTTAGTGTCTCCAATTAACCTAACATGCATGTCTTTGGAGGAAACCGGAGTACCCGGAGAAAACCCACTCGACCACGGGGAGAACATGCAAACTCCACACAGAAAGGCCACAGGCCGGATTCAAACCCACAACCTTCTTGCTGTGAGGCAGCAATGCTAACCCGTGTTTTTGTTTATTACCCATATTTTTACCTCAATGTAATTGTGGGAATTTTTTTTTTTTGTTCTCATTGCCTACAATAGTATTTTCACCAAAAATACATTTACAATTTACAATTTACATTCACAATAATACATTTTCACCAAAAAATTATAGAGAAGTAATATATTAGGACCCCTTTTAGACTAAAGTGGCAGTGTATAATCATCACTGCACGCCACTTGTTTCTTCTCTTGTTGCCTGGTTTCCTTGCATCTCTCCTTGCATCCACGGCAGGAGGGACTAAGGTGCAAGGAGAAGACAGAAGTGGGGGAAATGTGGGTGCGAGGTAAGATGATGTAGAGGTACCCCTGTTCTGGTGGAGCGAGCAAAGAGCTATTTCTGTGTGCACATTCAACCAACAACAACACCGCAGAAATCTGCAGAGAATTGCTGGATCCATCTTTAAATCACCACACATAGAGACTGATTTGCTGAGAATCTCAGTCAACTTTAAGTTTTTGTCAAGATGTCATTTCATACTCGGAATGTAAGTTTACGCTTAAACTAAGTTACCTTGTCTTTAGCACAGGTTAGGATTTATCAGCATGACCCCACAACGCAGCCTACACCTTGGAGGCTTGGGTACTGGACTGGATGGCGGTCCAAGCCTAGTGTTGTCACAATAATATCATCGCAGTTTTTGGGCTCTATTTTCGTGCCTTAACACATGGAAACGTATGTGTTGGTGAGGTTACGCACAATTTCTTCCATCACAAATGGCATACCTATTGCCTTCGTCTAATTTGGTGGTTTCATGCCCTGAATTAAAGCAATTTGCATCACAATGGGTTGGCCAGCACATTAGAATTGCGTCACATGCAAATGCGGTTGCGTTATGGTAGTTTCATGGCACTGAATTCCAGCAAGCAAAGCTGTTCACAAATAAATGCACATTGTTCAAATGGTTTACCGGCCCTTTTTAATCTTCACTTTCATGATGTACCCTACAAATGATGCCGAAAAAATTTTGGTGGGGTCAAATGGGAAGGGGAGAGTGGAGGAGTAATTTTACAGGCGAGTCGTTTCTGTGTTGGGGGGAACTACAAATAATTAAATTCAGTCTCACACTTGTTTTAATACAAGTGCCGGTTTATACATGGTTTAAATGTTGCGCATGCTTTCATACGAAACGCATTACCTGGTGAATCAGCCTCGATCCTGCCAAGCCCATACATGCACCGCGTGGGGAGGATAGAGGCAAAGGCCTCCACCTCAGTTCTCCGCTGGCATAAGGTCTCACTGTTTCAGGCCCCAACCTCACCCTCCCCTCCAGTGAATCTGCCCTCCCACCTGTCTGATGCTAACTTTCGCTGTGCTCATCACCTCAAGTCACTAAACCACTTACTACATCAGAAAGTGGTTCTCAGAGGACCGGAGGAGGCAGTAATGCAAGCTCGGTGCTTGTTCACCACCTGAAGAAACTGCCAATACTTTACCGCGTCAGCACACTGGTTTAAAAGGTAACGACAGCAGCTAATCTGATTGGCCTTAAAGGAGCCAAACCCCCACCACAGCCACAGATACTCAATCCGTCTTCGTCCAACCCTTCTGTCAACAGCGTCACCGTCGCGCTATCACCTCCTGTCATGAAATTGCCACAATGACGCCCAGTTTTGATCTGAGATATTGTTAGCGCTCGCGTTTGCGGATTGCGTTTAGGTTGTAACATTAAGGCCCTTTGAGTCCATGAGTGATGCCCGCACCCCGCACAGCAGACGATGGCCCCGCAGCGAAGGTGCTTCACTGCAAAGCATGATGCTGAAGCAGAGAACAGCCACAATAAAATCAATGCACCTGCTGGGCCTCTGAAAGGACCTTAAACTCCAGTGTCCCAGGTAAGTAACCCCAGCTTATCCCAATGAACAATACCATGAAATAGAATGCTAATTGACAGGAGGCTGATATTCTGCCATTATAAGATTTGCATTTGTAAATTCTTATAATGGGACGTAACTCTCAGGAGGATGGGCTAAAATAACCGTATAATAATGTTAACACACCTCAGGGTTTGCGGTTTGTGTCACTCACTCTGCAGAACGGTAATAGCGGCTTGGCCACGGATCCAGGCTGCCACTCGGTTTTGGCGTCGGTCGTGGCGTGGGTGATTGCTGGCCCGGCACTCATAGGTCCCAGAGTCCTCCAGGGTAACATGTTCGACGGTCAGCGTGCTCACCACGTTCCTGCCGTAGGCGGTGTTGATGGAGACGCGCCCTTGGAGCGAGCTGTGCCACAACTGCTCGAAGGACTCGCCGCGGCCGTACCACCAGCTGAGCTCGGGGACAGGATTACCGACAGCCTCGCAGTACAGCTCAAAGGCATCTCCCTCAAATTTTGTCTCTGACATGGGCGACCTCACAAACCCGGCTGGAGGAGGGCAGCGCATTGGAGGGGGAGAGGGGGAGCGGCAAAGGAAGGAAGGAGGATGGAGGATGGGGTAGGATGGAGGATGGAGGATGGGGTAGGATGGATGGAGCAGGAGATAAAGGGTAAAAGAAAAAAGGGGTGGGCAGAAAAAATGGAAATAAAAAATGGTTATAAACAAATGAAGGAACAAAGTAAATGTCAAATCAAACAGGAAAATGAATTCAGAAACAAACATGAGAAAACACTGCACATGCATGATTTGCAGGATAATGGCCCCAAGAAAAGTGTAGTTTCTAAACACCCTTCACATCCAGTGAAAGAGTCATGATATTCAAAGTACAATACAGTTAGGCATTTCCTATGATCAGGCGCAAACTGAGTTACAGCGCCATTTACACTGCCTGGCCAAAAAAAAGACATACAATAATATTTAGTAGGACCGCTTTCAGCCTCGATCACGGTGCGCACTAGTCCTGGGATTGTTTCAACAATCTGTGGTGGCCAATTCATGTGCAACATAACTCCTCAGGCTCCGTAAACCACACTTTCACAATTTGAGCCTGATGAATCTTGCAGTTGTTATCCTAGAATATGCTCGTGTCATTTGGGATTAAATAAACCCATTGATGGGTCACTGGTCACTCAGTACATTCAGGTGGTCAGCTGACTGATGTTGTTGCTGCATAACGTCGCTGAGCCAAAACCCGACCATCTGAAGCAGCCCCAGATCATAACACTGCCTCCAGAGGCTTGTACAGTGCGCTCTATGCATAACGGGTGCATCACTTCATGGGCTTCCTTTCTTACCCTGACCTGCCCATCTCTCTGGAACAGGATAAATCTGAACTCTTCAAACCACATCACCTCATTCCATCGCTCCTCAGTCCAATCTTTATGCTCCCCGGCAAACTGAAGTTGTTTTTTCCCAATTAGCCTCACTAACGAGCGGCTTTCTTGTGGCTACGCAGCTGTTTCGTCATTTAGATATTTATTTACCCCCAGCCATAGGATTTCTGAACTATTCCAAGAATTAGGAGTGTATTTCTGCTCTTTCATATTCCCCTCCCCAGTTTGCCATCAGGTCCTCTGGAAGGATAAATGCAGAGGTTAAACTCAGCTGGGCTCAGAGCAAAGCTGCAGAACTCGTCTCTGGGGACAGTGCGGGTGCCCACTGGTGGGTGAGCCGTTTCCATAGCAGTACGCTATAGCAACAAAACTACTCTGTCAGTGCACCATCACAAAACCAACAAGCACCATTCGGGCCACCATCTCATGACATCATCCCTACATGCAGTGCTACGCCATCATCAAAACCAGACAACACTAGTCTTGCCTTCAAAAGCCTGCAAGACTTTAAAAAATTATTTCTACAGTCGTATGCAGTATCATGCAGAATGCCACGCTTAAATGTGGTTTTTTAGCATGATCATTATGTCCTTCTTATGCAATGAAGCAGTATAAATTCTAACAAAATAAACCCTTTTTTCCATTTCTGTCTAATTATCTGGAAACAGAAACCTTTTTCAGTTCTGAACATTTGATAGACTGAATGTTTGTTTCAGTTCATACTGAGTTTCCTCACCTTCAGAGACCAGTGTGCACAGGTTCCATTATTTGGATATAAGGGATAAAGCACGGTGGTTCCTGATACCATAATGTGGGGATTTATGCTGGGACGCCATTAGATGAAACCTTATTCACACCTTGATTACCTGTGCCTATTTCCAGCAACACCAATCCGCAACACCAGCACTACAACAAATAGTCTGCTTCCCATCCTGCATAATAACTGGTTATTCCACTTTAAGTGGTAATAACTGCATCATTACCCTTCCTATAGCTTATCAGTCTTTCATGTCCCCGTGGAGGAACTTCAGCTCAGTTTTCTTTGCAGAGCCGAATAAATTTGAACTCATTAGTATTTTTTGAGCATGAATATGTCCAACTATTCAGTGAGACATGTGTCCTTGCGCAAAACCAGCTAAAACCAGCCTAAGACTGTCAAGCTGGTTTAAACTGTGTTTTCATCAGTTCTACTTGGTCAGCAGCTAAATGGCCAATAAAGTCGGCTAAACCTTTTTTACCATTACCAAGAACCATTTTAATAACAACGTTGATGCTGAAAAATATCCAAAAATTAAGTAAATGTTAAGAACATCCAAATGTTGAGAACAAGTACAGAGATAGGAAACTTGTATTGAGATAATATAATGAATTATAGCAATGGTCGGGGTCGGGCAATTTTAGGCAAAATTAGGCAATTCTGAGCAACAAGCAGAGTGTAGGAAGATGAAAAAAGGTGGCATTCTAATGTGCATTTTACATCACTTGAGGCTTGAACTCACAATTTCTGGCACAAGAGACTATGCTCTATCTCACTGAGCTAATTGGCAAATGGAAATTTCACATGTAGCTTCACAAATTGACTAAGCCAGTCACCTGTGTGCAAGACAGAAGCTGTTAGCGTGTAAAGGCAGATTTCAAACGGCTGTCAAAAATTCAGTTATTAAGACAAAAATCCTAAAATACACAAATTGCATCTAGACAGCATGAAGATGTTGGAAATTTGTTTTTAACAATGATTTATTGGCTCCATAAGTGAAAATCTGATGTTTAAAAATGCCATTTTTGCATTGACTCCAATTGTTCGCATGAGAGCGAAATTCAAAATGCTGTAAAAAATTCAGTTTTTGAGATCAAATTCTGATATTTTCCAAACATCATCTACCATGATTCCACAATTTTGTCATTTTTTTAATGAACATTGAAAATGTTGCAAGTATATGTTTACAATAAACATTTTGACAGTCAAACATTTTGGATCGCTTGTGTAGGACAGTCTGAAGATGCTCTGGAAATAAGTTTTGAGCAAAAATTTTAGGTTTAAAAAAGTTTTTGAAAAACAGAGTGATGGACTTCATAATTTGCAATAGCTTTAAATGTACAAAAGTTTCTTCAGTCTTGGGGCTACATTTTGGTGAAAGTTGCAAATCTGTAGCACAAATGGTTGATTTGTTGTGAGTTTTCAAAATTTTGAACTTTACAGGCTTGCTGTAGCACCACTATCAGGATTAGTGGCCTGTTTTTGCAGCTGAGGCAATCTGGCATGGGACTGGACCTTTGTGCAAAGTTTAGTGATTTTTCTCGCATGGGAAGTAGGATTTCCTCGGAAGAAGAAGAAGAAGAAGAAGAAGAACATGCAGGAGAACAAGAGGGTCCTGGCAGCTGCCCGGCCCCTAAAAATCACATTACTAAATTGTGATGTTCGTCAGAGTCTTTAACAGTATTGCTAATGACACAAAAAAAATGCAATGTCTCAAACCATTTTAATAAAAAATTTATTTATAAAGATATTCCTAAACTGAAAAATATAACATTTTAAGCACATTTGAAGCTGAACTCCTCAAAATTTTGTATGATATTCACATTTCATATGATATTCAGGATGAAGTTTTTGCTGACCTTCATCAAAATTGATTGGCGATATAAGGAAGACTAATCACTTCCATTTCTCCTGTAGACGAAAACTTAAATAGTCAGACGACCTCTGTTTAGCATCAATTGGCGTAGATGAAAACGTCACAACGGATTCATACTTGCAGACGTACTGAAAAGGTGACCGTCGGCCATATAAAATGGGTGGGGTTTCTTATTTATGAGTCCTTTAGACTGTCAGATAAAACAAGCAAATTAATTCTTCAATGTTTTTCATGAAGAGGGTCTTTAAGAACAGTCAGGCTTAGCCTCAAGATTAGATGTTCATACATGAAGAGGAGTGTCGTCCACCAGTTAACAACAGCTAACTCTTTAGCTGATTAACCAGCTTTGCCCAGCCTTAGTCCAGACAGATACCTGTTCTGGCCAGTCAAAGCCCACCTATGACCAGCTAATAATCTCAAAAACACATCTTAGACCATCATAAAATAGCTGAGAATACCAGGAAGATTTTTACTTTGCACTACAGGCGCATTCTTGAATAAATAAGCTCCCAGCTCCATCATCCTCGTAGCATCTCTTGATAGACAGCGCTCCTCCAGGAGAGGTCACAGAGGCGAAACAGGCTCATAATGGCTCAATGACCATGTTTCAGCCACACAGCCAGCTGAACCTGCTGTCAATATTTAATGAGAAACGAAATCTCACCATCTCACCGCAAATGGCTGAGCTAAATTAATCACTCAGTGGTCTGACCTCTTTCTTCCAACACCAGTGGAAATAAGCCACGATACATCGCTGTTCCACACTGAAATATTCTGCAAGCCCGATTACAAAAAATTTGGCACAATATATAAAATGCAAATAAAATGAAAAAGAAGTAATTTGAAATGTCCATTCGCCCTCTTCTACACTGAGAACATAAGAACACATTATTTAATACTTTAATTTGTGGATTCTATTGTCTATTGAAAAAACACACTTCTTTCACATTTTTTTTATTCCAAATCTGATGACTGCAGCAAACATCAAAAAAAGTTCAGGGAAATATGGCAGAAATAATGATGTGACGTGATATGATACGTTGATGTGAAAAGGGTGACGTCACACAGGTGAGCGAATCGTGTCATAGTACAAAGGGAGCCTCCAAAAAAAGATCTAGACCCCTAAGAGCAAAGATGGGTTGAGGTTCACCAATTTGCCAACGAATGTATAAAACTGCAATCCACCACTATGAGAGCTATAATCCAAAAATACAACTTGGTCGGATTTAGGTCATTTCACCCTCCACAGTGTGCAGTAGTTCACAGATTGAAGGAATCCGGTCAAATCTTGGTAAGTAAAGGACAAGGCTGACAAACACTCCTGAAATGCCTACCACCCCCCCCCCCAAAGAGATGCATTTATAAGGGCACTCCTACCAGTGTCCCTGACCAAGACTCTGGCTTTAGAACTGGGGTTGGTCCCTGGGCACGGCGGCTGCCCACTGATCCTGAGTAAATCAGGGTGAAATGCAAAAAAAAAAAAAAAAACAGAAAAACCCCATTGAGTTCAATAAAGTATATCAAAAACTAAAGACAGTCGTCACAGTCACCTCAAAATTAGACCATGCCTCGATTCAATGACGAACTGCTCATCGCTTCACATAGTGACAGAAGCACAAAGTCTCACAATCCAGTAGCACACTGTATGATACTGTTCCCGATCAATGTCCAAACACCCCCTGCGGACTCAAACACAAATCAAAACTGTGCATTTTACCATTTGTCCCGGGGTTATATTTTCATGAAGTATGGCAATACAGTGCAGTCCACCACAGCACACAAATTGTGCTTCCAAATCTGGAGCACTTCAACATTTCATCTGAGTGAAACTTTAGGGGAACAGATCCAGGCTAGGCTTATATCATTTTTCTACCTGTCTACCAGGCAGAATAGGTCCATTTTCGAGGCCTGCACATATAGTTAAGTCTCCATTTAGAAGGCATTAGAGCCCAAATTCAGGTTTCTCTAGATCATGAGCACATACAGTCGTCAAAGAGGGGTGTATCTTTTGCCCCAATCACAGTGAAGGAAAAGAGCAATGTGTGTGTCTCAAGTTTTGTGTAAAAAAAAAAACAAAAAAAAAAAAAAACATGGTGCTCCATGTCCTTGCCTTGTGTGAGAGTTTTTTTTCTGTTACCGTAAAGCCAAGTTTTTCTGAAAAATTGAAAGCAAATAGGTTAGATGACAGTCTAACCATCCATGAAATGGAAGCAGAACTTGGTCACATAGTAGTCAGCGTAAACGCAGCAAGGACGTCCGGCGTAACTTCTGAAAATGGCAGGGATGTTGGAGCGTGTGTGTATCGGCTGAGGGAGAGTACTTTGATAGGGAAAGCAAATAATCCTAATTATTGTGCATTATTCTTCAGCGTAAAATACTCCATTCACACCTTGCATACCAAGGTATTCACACGAATGAGCCGTCTGACTGACCCCGTCACGAGGGCACGGGCCTTTACCAGCGCACCTTCATCGCACAAAATAAACCTGCAACGAAGAGAACAGGTCAGCAAGGACACAACTCAATGAGTAAACTCCCGGCGAGTGAGCTCCCATCAGGGGAAATCAGTGTTGTGCTGGGCTTATTATTAGACTCTTTTCACAGGCGACGCCGGGCTCTGGGGCGCAGGATGACGCTGGCATTGGAAATCAGGACAGTGGGATCCTTGTGTGGCAACAGGTTGGGCTAAATCTGGCTCTTCCGATGACTATTCCCACTGCAGACTGGCAAACCATGGCTTCTCCTGGGGGACATTCATCACTACCACACTTTAAACCCAAATAACATGACTTCCTGAGAGGAATAGGGAGCATCATACTTCAATCTCTGGAAAAAAGTTAACAGCGTGAAACAACCGAGCTCTCTGAGCTGGAATGCAAGTTATTTGTGACGGTCTTTTTTTTCCAGAGTAAGCCATGAGTGTTATTTTACTTAATTATTTTAACTCTGCTTTGACTGGCATCTGATGTCTTACCACTGCTATTGGGGGCCAATATACAGTATAGTACAGTGGGTGTTGAGCAGGGTTGCTACTGGGAGGTTGTTGGTTCAAATCCAAGTCCAGCCGCAAGAACTCTATACGTTCCGTGGGGAAACAGTTCCTGCTCGGTCAAATCAACTGCACATACGTCGCCTTGGATAAAAACATCAGCTGAGAGCGTGTCAAAATAATCAAGAATACGGCTGTATCTGTCTGCACTTCAGGCTCTGCAAGTGTCAAAAAACTCACGCGACAACACCTACGCAGCAGGAGAAGGGAGGAGAATGTTGTCTCAAAGGTTATCTCCAACAGTCCATAATCATGAGGCATTTTTAACAGCCATCTGGAATCAGTTTTGTCCTAAGCCTTTATACACACACATATATCTTTATTTGTGCTCGAAGCACATTCCCATCAATATATATACAGATAACTGAACAAATGGACAGAGCCACACACATGATCAGTAATTACAGCATGTTAAAAAATAACATACATAAGGGACAAGGCTTTATGATGTTGCAGGGATAAACTGACTCCAGATCACCACTACTACAGACAGTTTTTACATATGCGCCGATATGGTTTTCAGTGCATTGACAGAAAGCAGACAAATTCCCTCTAACACTGAACTTCACTGCCTCAGTTGCTTTCATACATCAGTGACAGGTCACTTTCCATGCTCTGTTCACAGCACTCAATAAAATTCAGTATTTTTTGGTCCTGTAAAAGCAGAGCCATGTAGGGTCTTAGCATTTGTTGCAAGTGTCTTGCTATCGTTGCGCACCTCTGAACATCACCAACTACAGCATCACAGTACACCGATCAGCCAGGACATCATTACCGCTGACAGGTGAAGTAAATAACATTGATTTTCTTGTTACAATGGCACTTGTCAGTAGGTGGGATATATCAGGCGGCAAGTGAACATTTCATCCTCAAAGTTGATGTGTTGGAAGCAGGAAAAACTGGGCATGCATAAGGATGTGAGCGACTTTGACAAGGGCCAAATTGTGATGGCAAGACGACTGGAACAGAACATCTCCAAAACTGCAGTTCTTGTGGCATGTTCCTGGTCTGGAGTAGTCAGCACCTAACAAAAGTGGTCCAAGGAACTGCTCAGTCAGCGACCGATACATGGGCAGCCAAGGCTCACTGATGCGTGCGGGGAGAAAAGGACGGCTCGTGTGATGCGATCCTACAGAACAGCTACTGTAGCTCAAATTGCTGAAGGAGTTCATGCTGGCTGTGTTAAACAGGTGTCAGAACACACAGCGCTTGGTAGTTTGTTGCAGAGTGGTCAGGGTGCACGTGCTGTCCCCTGTCCGCCATCGAAAGCACCTACAATGGACACGTGAGCATCAGAACTGGACCGCGCAGCAATGAAAGAAGGTGGCCTGGTCTGATGAATCAGGGTTAGATTTACATCATGAGGATGGCCAGGTGAATGTGCGTCGCTTACCTGGGGAGGACATGGCACCAGAATGCACTATGGGAAGAAGGCAAGCCAGCGATGGCAGTGTGATGCTTTGGGCAGTGTTCTGCTGTGAAACCCTGGGTCCTGCCATCGATGCGGGTGTCACTTTGACAGGTACCACCTGCCTGAATATTGTCGCAGGCTAAGTACACCCCTTCATGCAAACGGTATTCCCTAATGGCAGTGGCCTCCATCAGCGGGATAATGCGCCCTGCCACACTGCAAAAATGGTTCAGGAATGGTTTGGAGTTCAAGGAGTTGACTTGGCCTCCAAATTCCCCAGATCTCACTGCAATCGAGCATCAGTGGGATGTGCTGACAAACAAGTCTGATCCATGGAGGCTCCACCTCGAAATTTCCTGGAATTAAAGGATCTGCTGCTTAATGTCTTGATGCCAGATACCACAGCACACCTTCATAGGTCAGTGGAGTCCATGTCTCGATGGTCCAGGGCTGTTTTGGCAGCAAACGGGGGATCTACACAATATTGGGCAGGTGGACATAATGTTATGGCTGATCGGTGTATATGTGTCTAATCATAATACTAGACTGATTTCAGGGATAGTTGTTGTTCGTAGTTTTATTATCAGCAGATAATGATTGATGCATTTACTTCATGTTTATTTTGTTTTGCACACGTAAGAGAAATAGTAAGGATAAAACTACCACTTGAACCCAAGTAGGTTTGTCATTAAATTAATTAAAGTGCACCTATTATGGTTTTTCATTAGTTTAAGGTCGTCGAGTGAATCATATCATTTTTATGCGCATTTAAAAGGTCTGTGTCGGAAAACAACTCGAAATTACCTCCAGAAGAAGCGCTCTCTGCCACAAAACACACTGCTCCAGAGCTGAATGAAACCCCAATGGCTTCTGGCCATTTTTTTTCAGATTAATTGGTGATGTCACCATTTGAATTTTCGCGCCAAGCAGATAATTTGGCACGCCTTTGAATCAAGTGGGTTATGCCCACAAGGCTACACCGGTATTTGTTTCTACAGCTCATTTGCACTCTGGAGTGGAAATCCATTTATGGTAAGAGGCGTGACATTTCCTGCCACACGGGCGAACAGTGGACTGATCACAAGTGAGTGATCAAGTTGACCAATCACAGCACACTGGGGTTTTTGGGAGGGCCGGGGCAGGACCTCAATGGAGCATTTCACAGACATGTACTGCAGAATTGGCCAGCATGAGAAAACTCAAGAGTTTTTCTCACAGTGATGCATTTAAACCTTCTTAGTAGACTTCAAGAATACAAGAATGACCAATGAAAAGTCACATAATATGGGCACTTTAAATGATTTTTGGCTCAAATAAGGAGACCAAAATGTGACATCGAAAATAGGTTTTTATCAAAAAGGATGTCGGAAATTAAAATGAGTAAGTATCATGCGCATTTGCTCACTAGTTATTTATACACAGTCCAGTGAATAAATTCCACTTTGTTACAAAACTGTTCTGGTCAGAACATAAGACGATATCAGACTGAAATTATTGGGTTATGGTCGTTGCCAGTGTCTGCTGTGCTGACGACTGTTACCATGGCAGGCAGGTCTTGAGAAAGCGGCCCTGCTCAAATGTGCTGCAACTCCACAGAAGAACTGACTTTCCTCACGGCGATAAACCAACTACTTGTCCGCTAATTCTGTCGATTTTGAAAAATATTAACTCAAATACTAAAAATCATGTCCTGTCACACGATTGTTACCGAAGACAAAGTTTCATTTTGATTCTTTGATTATGCGCATCATTTTTTTTCTGTTCTGTGGAATGACTCTGTCCGCACATTTTATTGGCAACAAAAGTTTTCCCATGTGCTGCTGAGTCGGCTGATTTCCGCGACCATACCTTTCCTGTCCACAATTTTGTATGCAGCAACTATTGTTAAGTGAAAATGGAATTATGATAGACATCGTCTGAATCCATCCTTACTCTAGATCATCATTCCGCAACTTGTCATCCCTCCGCAAGGTAGTACAGTAAGACGTTACTGACTGCTATTTTCATAACTTTTCCGTATAATTTGCGTTATTGATTTCAAACTTTAGGATAATACAGCAATTTCTTATCACGCAGTGATGGATTCCCAGCAAACATGAGACGTCTGCCCGACGTGCACATGACGTTTATAACGCGATATAGGGGAGACCGGGTCTAGTTGTTGCACTTTTTCTTTTAATGGCTGTAGAATTGACATTATCAGGTTTTTGTTATCAATATGCACTGTAAAGATAGAAAGTTTATTGGACTACATGACGGATCTGCAGCAACCGTGATATTCTGCACATGCGTAATGCTGGTGAGGGAAAAATAGACCCCTGTCACCAGTAACAAGTTCGTTGCAGGTTGTGGGGCATTTTGTTACACTAAGAATTTGCTTAAGTGAAACGTGTTTCCCACTTAAGTAGGCAAGTTAAGGGGGATGCCTTACTACTATTATCCCACGAAGCCACAGTAAGGAACATCTTGAGTCATTCTCTAATGGCATTGCCACGTTTCGTTATTCGTTTGTAATTTCAAGGCATCTGTCTGAAATACAAGAAGGTAGAAAGTCATTCAGTGAGGTAATTTGATCTTTCCCAAGTTTTTACAGGTTTTGGGGCAAGTTCTTACTGTAACAACTTGGATGTATCAACTAGTCCATCAGCAACCCTTTGCCATTGTCCCGACATTTTGAAATGTTCCAGTGCAATCTTTACATGTGTGTGTCATGACACAGTGGCCAATGTCTTCCTCTCTCATAATCCAGAAAATCTCGGGTATGTGTCAATTATACTTGATGTGAATCGAAATCTCCCAAACACCTAGAAAGTTACTTTTTCGAGCATTTTTCTGAAACATTAACCAGTGACTTTCAACGTACGTCCTTCTGTCACATAAAGATGCGGGTCACCTTCGCGGAGCAGCAAGAAAAATTAGAGCGCCGTCTGTGTTTTATTATCGGAACTATTTAGAATGTAACAACATAGACGTGTAACAACTAGACCCAGTCTCCCCTAGACATGATCTGCACGTCGGGCAGACGTCTCAAGTTTGCTGGGTTCATTTGTATCCATTTCTTGTCCACCGTAATCCGTCGTGATGAAAGTTATGCTTCAAAATAACGTTGTGCTATAAAATCAGGCCTTTAGATTACATCTTGGCTGGGCCGTTTAACGGCCTGAAAATATAGCATTAATTGATTGGATAGTTGACGTCACCTGTGAGCAGTGACGATGACTTTCGAAATTAAATATGAATCGGGGTTTTCTTGCTTGTTTCGTGGTCACGCTTTTGTTACCCAGTATCATGAAAAGACACATATACTAATGCATTTATTTCAAACCACGAGGTGCTTAGCAGATCTGGATTTCACAGAGCAATTGCCACAATCCCCCAAAATGCATTAAAAAATTTTCTTATGAAATTCTATTATAGTTCTGCTCAATATTAAATACTATCAAAAACTTGCTTATGAGATGAATGTAACAGCAGAATTTTCTTGAAGATGTAGATGATAACACCCAAATGCATTCAGCCAGCCACATGAAAATTGGATGAAAATTCCGAATATTTAACAGAGACCATCACCCCGAACAGCCAGTGAGCCACGCACAGTAGATAAAAGATAAAGTCCTCAAAACTTGGTAGGCCTATATGGCCTTTAAGTTATTAGAGTTGCCTCTCGGCCAGATGCATTTTAATGCTGCAAGGTTCAGAGGGACATCACTGATCCATGTGACGTCAGGCAAAGCCTTAGCCATGTGTCATGGACCACAGCTACAGTGTAATTCCGAGAGGATCCAGCCCGGAGCCCTTTGGAGAAAGGGGGCGAGGTCACAAATGTACATTTGAAATATTTACAGACTTGGTAAATGCAATAGACTGACATCTGAGAGGAAATTTGCAGGCGGGATGTTTTCATGCATTGCGTTTCTTTAAAAAAGTGAATTCCTATAATTGGACCCATGCCCCATATGTCCTCGTTATGTTTTCTCATGCGACAAACGCGATAATCAATCTCAAGGACTTGCGCTCCTCCGCCGGCGAGCCAATACTGAGCCACTGATATCAGGGGGAAAAAAGCTAACCAAGACGAATTATTCCATTTTAAACCCATTAAACAGCATGAAAATACACCTGAGAGACACATCATGAGAAATACCATTAAGGCACTCACGGAAATTAGCATCGCGATCGCGACAATATCAGCGGTCCAGCAATGAACGAGGGTTTGAGTGTCTTGTTTTCTATCCCCACGCGCGCTTAGGCATCGGTACACTGTTTTTCAAAATGCCGACAATACTGCGACAATATTCATGAACTACGTCTGATTTTTCCCTCGCCAGGAGCTAGCCCGTAGCCTTTGTTTTTGTATTTATTTTTTATGATGAACATGGCAGGCTATATGACAGAACAAATTCGCGAATTTGCAAGCAACAACACGCATCCATTGCTTCACATCCTTCAGCAACACGTTCTCCAAACAGCTGTATTTGCCAAACCACGATGAAGCCACAGTCGGTCACTGGATACGGAAACGTACTTACCGTTCTGAGCCGAAACGCATTGCAGTATCAGCACACACAGCAAGCCCGCCGCTTTCATGACTGAACGGGGTATCATCGCTGCTTTTCGGTGATAGAGGGACAGCAGTGGGCAGGCGTGGGAGGATGTTACAGCGCTCCAATCCAGCACCTCTCCTATCTCTCGCATTCTCTCATCAGTATGAAACCACCTCTGTGCGACGTTTTTATGACATCACGCAGTAAGCTGAGCGCGCCGACGGCAAGGAACAGTGCGGGAGGTTTAAATGAGACCATACTACCCTGCGCTGAATACGAACGAAAGATGTCCTCACATGGGATTCTCTCTCTCTCTCTCTCTCTCTCTCTCTCTCTCTCTCTCTCTCTCTCTCACACACACCAATACTGGACTTGGCAAAGGGAAACCGAAACATAGATAACAGTTTATTCATTTGAGGGAAAATGCTTGTTTTAAAAAAATCAAATTGTAAAAATGTAGCATATTCCAAAAAATGTCTCCATTTGGCTACTGACAACTATGGTTGTCAAAAAGGCTGATGAATTGGTGATTAAACATTTATCATGTTAAACATTTACATTGACTTTTCACGTGGATTCTAGGTTGACCCTGAGCTCATCACTGATAAGATCAAGGAGCGGTCAAAAAGAGAATATCGTAGGGGAGACTGGGTCCAGTTGTTACACGTCTATGTTGTTACATTCTAAATAGTTCCGATAATAAAACACAGTCGGCGCTCTAATTTTTCCTGCGGCTCAGGGAAGGTGACCCGCGTCTTTACGTGACAGAAGGACGTACGTTGAAAGTCGCAGGTTAGTGTTTCAGAAAAATGCTCGAAAAATTAACTTTCTTGGTGTTTGGGAGATTTAGATTCATATCAAGTGTAATTGATACATACCCGAGATTTTCTGGATTATGAGAGAGGAAGACATTGGCCACTGTGTCATGACACACACATGTAAAGATTGCTCTAGAACATTTCAAAATGTCGGGACAATGGCAAAGGGTTGCTGATGGACTAGTTGATACACCCAAGTTGTTACAGGTTTTGGGGCAAGTTCTTACTGTAACAACTTGGGTGTATCAACTAGTCCATCAGCAAAGATCAAATTACCTCACTGAATGACTTTCTACCTTCTTGTATTTCAGAAAGATGCCTTGAAATTACAAACGAATAATGAAACGTGGCAATGCCATTAGAGAATGACTCAAGAGGTTCCTTATTGTGGCTTCGTGGGATAATAGTAGTAAGGCATCCCCCTTAACTTGCGTACTTAAGTGGGAAACACGTCTCACTTAAGCAAATTCTTAATGTAACAAAATGCCCCACGACCTCAACAAACTACCCCTCCTGTAACAAACTACCCCATATATGGGGTAGTTTGTTACAGGTGACAGGGGTCTATTTTTTCCTCACCAGCATTACGCATGCGCAGAATATAGGGGTTGCTGCAGATCAGTCATGTAGTCTAATAAACTTTCTATCTTTACAGTGCATATTGATGACAAAAAAACCTGATAATGTCAATCCCACAGCCGTTAAAAGAAAAAATGTAACAACTAGACCCGGTCTCCCCTACAGAACGCCCTTTGGTCGAAAGAATGCATGTTTAAAATTTGTTATCAATTACATGAGCACCCTCTTGTGGCAATATAAGAAACTCCTCCACAGGTGCCAGTGTGGCTGAAATAATTTCGGCTTGACAAACTGAACCATGATATTTAGCCTACATATCCCAACTGGAGTCCAGATGATCCGCAAGAACATGGGAAACACTACCAAAGAGCTGTATATCACTTTCGTACGCAGTTGAAGACTCTATAGAGCATAATTTTCATGGGTGTTTATGAATGACTTTTTTTTTCTTCCTGACAGACCGCTCGGATCGGCACTCGAGCTATAGGAAAGATTTCTGGGCAGGCTGGCATAGATATGCATGCAGCACGGTTTTTAGGGAAATTAAGGGAAAGTAAATAAAAAAAGGGTGAAGCATGGAGTCCCCTAAAGCTCAATATAATTTGAACCCTGGTGGGTGTCACATTTGAAATGTCAAAAGTAACAACTGAAAATTGTATGCGATGATATAAATAATTCAATTTTATCCAATAAAATGTTCAGGTTACATTCTCTTTTATTTATTTATTTTTTATTTATTTATTTTTTTTATATTTATTTTTATAATTACTTGAATGTGACAACGTTGGAATTTAAGTTTGTAATTTTGCACCAACTAGGAAAAGTCACACTGGATTTGTCATGTTTCTGAGCGTGCATTGCTCGTGCTATTGATTATAAAGTGAACAAATGATTCCAACAGCCTTTTGCCAAACCTGCCATGCACTTCATGTTACTATGAATAAAAAACTATTCCCGCGTCATACAGTGTGGACACTCAGGCGTAGCTGATTAAACTGTGAAATAAACTTGAGTATTTGCGTTGTTGTCAATAGCGTAAATAAACTATCCACACACATCCAATAACAGAGCGAACTCGTTTTCCCTCCACTTTCTTCTTGACCCTCTGGAAAGTCTGGGGGAGGATACAATTTAAACATAACCACGCCTGTCCCTCCTTTTCTACCAATGAAATGGTGAAATGTAGGCACAACAAATACACCTCCTTTTGTTGTAAACCAATGGGACAAAAAACGTGGAATGCTGCCTGGAGGGCAGGCCCATGCGTGTTACCAACGCATCAGCGAGTTGATGCAAATACGTTCACAAATGTGCACTTTTAGTTACAGTTTTTTGTCCTACACATCTCATTTTGTGTAGTATTTAGCATGGAAAGGAGACAACAATGGCTTACAAGACTGAAGAATGAGCTCAGCGACAGCCCTCTGGTCTCGAACGTGGCTTTCGGCTTCATCCTTATGGGACTGGAGAAGCTCGTGGAGTTGGAATTCGAATGTCCATGTAATCCGAAATTTAACGCGGTATTTTCGTCTGCTTTCTTCATCATCCCAGCTGTCATGGCTTTCACTCTTATGGTCATCATACAAGGGTGCAGATGCGGCGCCGGGCGCCAGAACAAGGTTACTATGTCGATATCCAGCGTCGTTCCGGCCGTCGTGTGGCTGATCCTACTGTTTCTCGACGGCCAGTATTTTGCCTGCGCGATGACAGGCTGGAAGGGAAGGTTTGTTATTGTTGATAAAGCCGCCCCGCAGAAGTGGTGCGAGCCGACGGGCGAAGATGAAGTCGCGCAGACGCAGGAGCTGATGGTGCGCTCTCAGGAACTGTTCGTCGTCTCGCAGGTGAGGGAAGCACCAGGTGCTGTTGCTTCGGCGGGGTCACTATTCTCTCTCTCTAATGTCTGTTTTTATTCATCTGAGACTTCCCTCTCTGGGTGAGATCAGACCTGACCTCAACCTAGCTGTCCACCACAATTTTGTTTCATCAACGCCAGGTGCTGAAGTTTGAATTGGGTCCAATTTTGCCAAATTTTCCATTTTTGTCTCTGCTTTGAGTGATCATTGCCAATGTGAAAGCAGTTGATCTTTTAGTGTTGCTTGTGTAAAACTAAGACAAAAATACAGCAGAAACTGGTTTAATGACTTAATTTGGTTCTAAATCATTGCAGGTGAGCTGCACATCATACAAATATTAAAATTGAGGCCGACATATGCGTTTCTTATTTGAATAAATATGGTTCTGTGGGTAATATTCAAATATCTGAATCCCCAATGTTCTATGACTTTGTACTAAATCTGTCTGGAAGAAAATGTCTGGGGGGTGTCACGAGACACAGCAAGACAATCACATCCATCATCACGTTGCCTAAAGTTTAAATCGGAGTACTCCTAATGCATCCCAGCTGTGTGTGATGGCAATAGAGAAATGTAATCTTGCATGGGCAACAGAGCATTGAATGGTTACATGTGTTGGTGCTCTTTACTGCATGTGAATCTGTCAATTCAAGAATAGTGAGAGGCACAAACCCTTCGAGTGAGACATCAATCCGATGATCAATTGCTACTATTTAGCACTCAAATCAGGCTCACTCAGATGCTGTGTGGAAAGAGGCACTTTTAATGTGTGGCTTGTCATGACAGACTGAAGTTTGGTAGATTAAGGACTGTGGATTGGGGATGTCCTGGTCAGTGAGTTCCACTGTACACCTGAGGTACAGCAGTGGCAGTCATGTGCCCTGGCACAGCTAAACATAGAACATATGACACTAAATACAATGTCTTCCTCTAATATTGGCATCCTTGAGGAAAATTAGCTAAAAAAAAAAAGGATCAGAGAAAATGTAGATGTCTATTCTCCAAATCTTTTATTTAAAAAAATCAATCAATAAATAAATAAATAAATAGATAAATTAAAATCTGACCCTGAATTTGACAGGAATGATTGATGGGGGAAAAAAAACTTATCTGAAAATATTTTTTTTTCCAAAAAAAAAAAATGCCGCAATCATTCTCACCCCTATTAAATTATATCATGAAAATTCAGGCACAGTGCTGTGAAAATTTCAGTTCACACCCATAAACACTATATGAAAGGAGATCCAAATCCACAATCAATATTTTTCACACCAACTCACCCATTTGAGATTTACAAAATTATAGGACAGTGTTATAAGAATGATGGTGATGACAGATTGAGCATGTCGCTATTAAAACAGCTACGTCATGTACTTAGTGAACCTATATCAATGCTCGTTAATTGGTCTTTGGTTCACTGAATTGTCCCGGATGCTTTTAAATTGGCTAAGGTAGTGCCAATATATAAAGCAAATTCCAAAATGGAGTTTTCCAACGACCGACCAATTTCTCTCCTGTCTAATTTATCAAAGATATTGGAAAAAGTAGTCCATAAAAGACTGTATGATTTTTCTGGTCAAATGTGACATTTTATATGAAAATCAGTTTGGATTTCGACCCAAACATAGCACAATAAACGGCGTCAGTAAATTCTGCTCTGACATAATTTATGGGCTAGATCAAAAAAAGCTGGGTCTCAGTGTATACCTAGACTTATCTAAGGCTTTCGATACCATTAATCATTCAAAGCTGATTGATAAACTGAAACATTATGGCATTAGAGGTATTGCCAGCCAGTGGTTTAAAAGCTACTTAAGCAACCGAGCCATGTATGTCAGCTGCAGAGGAGAGTCATCGCAACGTTATGAAGTCACCTATGGTGTTTCACAAGGAAGTGTCCTTGGACCACTACTTTTCATCATATATATGAACGATCTACCAAATGCGCTGTCTCACACTAAATGCATACTCTTTGCTGATGACGCTACAGTATATATGCTGAATGAAAATGTAAGCCATTTATATCAGTGCTTGAACACAGATCTTGCGACTATAAATGACTGGTTTTGTGCAAATCAGTTATCTGTGAATGTATCAAAAACAAAATACATGTTATTCAGACACAAAGACCAGCCCAGATCTGATCTTGATCTTTATATAGGTCAAGAAAAACTTGAAATGGTCAAATTTACAGAATTCTTAGGACTTTATATTGATGAATACCTTCACTGGCACTGTCATATAGAACACTGTGAGAAGAAAATAAGAAGAGGAATTTATGCGCTGAATGTATTGAAACATCTTATATCTCCAAGACTTCTAAGGACCTTATACTTCAGCTTGATCCATCCATATTTGTTATATGGCATCAAGTTGTGGGGTAACACTTACCAAAAGTTTCTTCGTCCATTGCAAGTACTTCAAAAAAGGGCAGTGAGAATAGTATCTTTTTCAGCTTATAATGAACATACAAGTCCTCTGTTCAAAGAAAGCGGCATCCTGTACTTGCCCGACTTGTATGTTTACACAATAAGTTGTTTTATGTACAGATTTGTGGGTGGTTATCTCCCAAAGTCTTTGCTTGAATTATTTGAGTATCATAGTTATATCTATGAAACAAGGCATAGTTGTGATCCAAAAGTGCTAAATCTGATTTATGACATTGCTAGACGAAGTTTTCTCTACACATCGCCAGCTCTCTGGTTGAACATGGCACAAGATATCAAACGGTCTGTTTCGCTTAAGAGTTTCAAAAAGAAGCTAAAGGGGTCAATTTTATCAATGTATTAGCTCTTCGAATTTAGTGGCATTATTGCCTTTGTCTCTTGGTTCTCTCTCATTCCCTTTGCTGTATGCTATCATTAAAGGTGCACAAGGATTGCCTGTAAATATAATCTGCTCAAATGAAATGCGAACAAGTACTTAGGTGCTCTACTTTTGAATTTGCTGTCTTTTTTCGCTGCTTTTTTCTTTCTTTCATAATTTTGTACTTTTTTTTTTTCTTTTTTTGTCTTCTCACCAAATTCTAAAGTATATTTTGTCTGATAAATTTTGATTCCCTGGTTCTACATCCTACCTTCAACAGGAAAAAATCAGATATTGTAATCGGTGTCGGTACAGACGCTGTCTTTAGTATGAACCACTGGAGTACAGCAATCAATAACTGTTCTCACATGCCTTTATGTAAATTATGCATTGTACGTATCATGTACTTCAGAAATAAACCACAACAAACAACAACAAAACATATTGGTCAAAAACATGTTTTTGCTGTTTTGTCATATTTTAATGCTTTAGATCATACAAGTCATTTTTATGTAAGACAAAGACAACCTGAGTAAACACAAAATGCAGCTTTTAAATGAGCATTTCATTGATCGAAGGTGAAGAGTCATTCTTTACCTATATCGCCCACGTAAGAAAATAATCCCCCCCCCCTCTTAACCTAATGACTGGTTTTAGATTTAATGAAGGACGTCAAAGCGGGAACTATTTGAACGTCTTTTCTTTTATTTCTCTCTGCTTTTTCACAAAGCCATAAGTCATCACTGTCCGGGAATTTTGGCCCATTTTTCTTTACAGAATTGTATTAATTCAGCCACTGTGGGGGGTTTTCAAGCATTAACAGCCTGTTTTTTTTTTTTTTTTTTTATAAATTTGGCATCTCCAATCCCACCCGAATCTGGAATGCCCAATTAGTGAACTATGTACAAGGCTTGCTCATATGCGACCCCTCGCTGCCAATTCAGGAGAGTGAAGACAGTTCACGGCTCTCCTCCGAAGCACGTGCCTGTCAGCCACTGCTTCTTATACACTCATTGGTTGAATCTTCGCAAGTTCAGAACGAGGGCGGAGGATACCCGGACATGAACAGACTTAGAATCTTACTGACGAGCGCCCGTCTGGCCAACAGGAGGCGCTTGAGCAACGAACAAAGCTATTTATTTATTTCCCTTTCCCGGCAGTCCATTTCCCAGTTTGAAACCCTGTAGCACGATGGCCAATTGTGCGCTACTCTGAAAAAGCTGCCGACCACTGCCGGTTGGTACGACTGGGGCTCGAACCCGCGACGTGATAGTCACTTCTGCACTGCAACGCAGTGCCTTAACCGAGTGAGCTATCCGGCAGCTAACAGCCTGTTTAAGGTCATGCCACAGCGTCTCAATCAGATTCAAGTGAAGACTTTGAGGAAGCCACTCAAAAACCTTCATTTTGTTTCTTTAGAGCCATTCAGAGGAGGACCTGCATGTGGGTTTTAGATGACTGTCCTGCTGCATAACCCAGCTGCGCTTTAGCTTTAGGTCACAAACTTGAGGCCGGACATAAGCCGTCATTATTTTTTTGTAGGGAGCGGAATTATGGATTTCATCAGTTAAGGCAAGTCACTCAGGTCCTGAAGCAGCAAAGCAGCCCCAGAACATTGCACTACCACCACCATGTTTGACTGTTGGCCATGGTGGCTGAAAGAAATACTTTTAGATAAGGCTTGTGTCACATCCAACCAATTTCTGTAAACATCTTAGAATGTTTGACAATTATTGTATTCCAATATATTGAAATATTTGACAATTGTTGTATTCCAACAGGAAAAGGGATGAAATAAAGCAATTGCAAACACATCAGGACATCTTTATGTCATGCACCCAGGCCAATTCAGTAGAATGTGAAACTTTCTAAAGGAACTTTAGTATTTATTGAATGGTCCCTGAGGACCTTATATTGTTGGGGAAACCAATAGGGATATAAAGACCACTGTAAGTAAACAAATTGCTGAGTGCAATTAAGAATAAAGCTGCTTTCACACCGGATGCAAAACGAATTTTTTGCACGAGAGATTACATTCAAAGTCAATGCAAAGAAGCGAATACGCGCGTTTCGCGTGTATTCGCGTCTTTGCATTGACTTTGATTGTAATCTGTCGTGCGGAAAATTCGTTTCGCGTCCAGTGTGAAGGCGGCTTAATGGTGATAAATCCTTAGCAGTCATAGATTTTCATGGACATGGGCATAGAATTATTCCACTTTGTTTTAAAATGTCAACAATGCGCCCAGCTGCGAACCACCACACTGGATCTGAACATGAACGAATGCACACAATTAGTCAGTTTGAGCACTTCTGCTTGATACGTGGGTATGCATTAAAGCAGCAACACTATACAGCCAAAAGTATGTGGACACTGTACTGAAGCCTCGTTGACATGCATCGAAAAAAGGACATTTTTAAAATTCTAAATATATTACTTATTAATTGAATTTGTAATTAATTGGTCAGTATGGCCTGGTAGGACAGACTGACAGCTTCCATTTGAGTTTAATTAACTTTAAATCCATTTAACCATTAGGATTTTGTGGCACTGAGAATATCCCTCCCTCCCTTAAAGGAGGAGCTAAGAAAGCGGTGGGCGGAGCATGTGCAGAAAGTAACTATTTCCAAATCGTGGAGCAGAAGTTTGAACAAGTTAGAGGTTTCACAATGAACTGATTGTGCATACTGTGATTTCTTTTTGTTTCAGGTTATAGGCATGGCCCTGCTATTTTTAATTTGTTTGGGACTCATCGTGTACGTCATTCGACAGAGCTGCTCGCAGGAGGAAGAAAACCAGGATGTGAACAATTACGAGATGACGTGACTGGCCCTCTGCATTTCTTCTGCGACTGTCACTCATCACATTTGGATGTTTTCTTTGCTGTTTGATGGAAGCATGCTTAACCCTCAGAGCACCAAAATAAATTTAAAAAAATATATAAATTGAATTATCTTGTGCTGTTTAAAACCTATCAAGTGGTGACTCGTTTAAAAGGGCTCCCCTATGGAAGCTCTATTAAACAAGTCGCAACTTGATAGGTTTTCAACAGCCTTGATTTTGATATCTTACATCACTGAGCTACAATAGCTGCATTTAGCGCTCTAAGGGTTAATTATCATATGTAAAGTATCGTCATGGTTCTGGTACATGTGCCTTGTGGTTCCTCCAGGGATCCTAGTTTCCTCTGTCAGAAATAAGTCTGCTGTGCCTTTTTTCTATTGATTGTATAGATTTTACTTTGAAAAAAAATGAATTTTATACAGATGTGTCAAATGATTTGCTAGATATTTAAAACACATTTTAATTATACAATGAAGCAAGAGTATGCTACATGGGCTGTGTGAAATATATTTACCTGAAAAAAACTTGAAATATGTCTCATGGTTATAAACAGGTGCCTGTAATTCACTTGGTGCTAAAGAGTTACTACCATAGACGTCCCCATCTGGAGCTTGTATTTTAGCTCACCGGCCAATAGGACGCGAGCGATTGTGAACAGTTGGCGTCCAGCTTCGTAGTCATGATCGTGGTTGAGATCATCATCCGTTAGCAAAATTTTTAAAAATTTTTTTCTTCTCGGAAACGACTGGCCCGATTTACTACAAGTTTGGTGTGGAGCTTCCTTGGGACAATGTCCCAAGTGTTCACAGTTTAGAAAAATTTAATTTTTGGATTTTTAACAATTTTTTTTCTAATTAAATTTTCCCCATTTACTTATAATGGGAAAATCTTTCACAATCATCTCCTATGAAACCGGTGGCCAGATTCACTTCATTCTTACGCCATTGAATCTCTGAAAAGTTGGCTCATTTATCGGGCCGGTGAGCTACAGGGCCACTGGTCCTAATTTTCGCTATATACCAAATATTACTGAGAGCTCAAGAGTTGACCTCCTGCTAGTGTTGGTGTTTTTAAAGTGAACATGAAGAGGAACGACTGAGACATGGTCTTGCTATCTCTTCCATTCTGCACGTTCAGAAGAAAGTTGAACTAATCAGAGGACAAAATCCGTCAATAAAGGCACACATCTGTGGTTCTGAGTGGAGTTGACCTGGCAAGTGCTAGCAGAGGATGAGGCAAATAACATTTTATCTTCCGCTCATATGTGTTCCTCTGGCATGGTGTCTGGAATTTTCCCTCAGTCTTGACCATTCTGGTGCATTTTATTTATTCAGGTTCTCATTTTATTTGACGTAAATACAGTACTTGGGCATCCTCGATTCCTTAAATATAAATTTGGTCTTGTGTATCTCTTTGGTTTTCAGTATTGGTGTGGTTGTAGAAAAGAGCAAATCTGAGATTTGTAAACAGTAATTTCCCAAATAATAAATCTAATGTTGCATAAAATATTAGTATTTTGTTGGTGGACGTGGCCCCCAAACAGCCTCGATCTTAGCGTGATGAAGGCTCTCTGGGTTACTGGCTGAAACAGGCTGCCTTTCTGCAGAAGAGCCAGACGCTTAAAACAACCTCCAGCCTGTTTCCCTGTAAAACTGCACGGCAGTGTACTTTAGAAAACTGATGCAGCTTTATTCACCAAGAGTTGTCAAGGAGATTGTTCATTTCATTTAGTTCTTAACCCTTTGTTGTACATTTTAGTGGTGTGTTGACACTTTTCATATTACATATTACTTATTTTAGACAGCAGCTTTGTTTCATATATTTTTACACATACCCAACACTTTCTCAAAATATTGTATATTCTGTCTTGCAAGTTTTTTGATAGTTTTCATCAGTTGCAAACTGATCACTGTTAAAAAGTATTATTCCATGCAGTGCACTTCCTATGAGAGCCATCATACACTGCCCTCCATAATTATTGGCACCCCTGGTTAAGATGTGTTCTTTAGCTTCTAATAAATTCAGTTTTTTTCTAAATAATATAGGACCACAATGAAAAAAAGAGGAAAATCCAACCTTCAATTCATGTGCATTTATTCAGTGGGAAAAAAATCCCACATTAAGAAATAATTCTTTTACATCAAATCATGTGTGCCACAATTTTTAGCACCCCTGATGTTAATACTTTGTACAACCCCCTTTTGCCAACAAAACAGCACCTAATCTTCTCCTATAATGTTTCACAAGATGGGAGAATACAGAAAGAGGGATCTTCGACCATTCCTCTGTGCACAATCTCTCTAAATCATCCAGCGACCTGGGTCCTCTCCTCTGCACTCTCCTCTTCAGCTCACTCCACAGGTTTTCAATGGGGTTGAGGTCTGGGGACTGAGATGGCCATAGGAGGAGCTTGATTCTGTGTCTGGTGAACCATTTCTGTGTAGATTTGGCCACATGTTTAGGGTCATTATCTTGCTGAAAGACCCAGTGACGACCCATCTTCAGCTTTTCGGGCAGAGGCCACCAGATTTTGATTTAAAATGTCCTGGTATTTCAAAGCGTTCATGATGCCATGCACCCTAACAAGGTTCCCAGGGCCTCTGGAAGAGAAACAGGCCCACAGTATCACCGATCCTCCCCCATACTTCACAGTGGGCATGAGGTGCTTTTCTGCATACTCATCTTTTGTGTTCCGCCAGACCCACTTAGAGTGTTTGTTGCCAAAAAGCTCTATCTTGGTCTCATCTGAACAAAGCACACGGTCCCAGTTGAAGTCCCAGAACCGCTTAGCTTAACTCCAGACGCTTATGCGTTTCTGATTGTGAGTGAGAAAAGGTTTTTTCCGTGCATGCCTCCCAAACAGCTTGTTGGCATGTTGATAGCGCCTGATGGTTGTTTTGGAGACTTTGTGACCCCAAGATGCTACCATTTGTTGCAATTCTTTAACAGTGACCTTTGGAGAACTTTTTATTTCTCTTACCATCCTCCTCACTGTGCGTGGTGGCAAAATAACCTTGCGTCCTCGTCCAGGCTTGTTTACCACTATTCCAGTTGTTTTAAACTTCTTAATGATTCCTCTGACAGTAGATATGGGCAGGTGCAGGCGAGTGGCTACTTTCTTGTAGCCATTGCCTGACTTGTGAAGGTTGACACACATCTGCCTTACTTGAATGGTGTGTTCCTTTGTCTTTCCCATGTTGAAGAGTGGATAAGAGAAATGGCCTCTGTGTCACGTCATATTTATACCCCAGGGAAACAGGAAGTGATGAGTTACTAATTAAATGTTCCTAGATACTCTGATCAACTTTGTGAACTACTGTAGAAATGACAGAAATACTTCAATTTCATTTATTTCCTAGGAATTGTTAGGGGTGCCAATAATTGTGGAACAGGTGATTTTATGAAAAATAATTATTTCTTAGTCAGGGATTTTTTTTTTTTTTTTCCCTTAAAATTCACTTGAGTTGAAGGTTACATTTTTCTACAATTTTCAGTGTGAGAGTATGCTTCTGCAATAAAAATTGAATTTATTTTAAGGCTTTTAACATCATAACCAGGGGTTAACCATCATGTTTTTGCTTCCTCATTGAAACTTGCTCTTCAAGAGAATAGTAGGGTCCCAAATGGAACTGCCTTTCAGCATGTCCTGTTCAGTGGATATTCTTATTTAAATCATGTTTGCTTCTCTTGCACAGGGCTGGAGTTCACATCAGTTTAATGAGTTACATGCAATTAAAGCCAGTTTTATAACATTGAAAAGAAGCAGGGAATGATCACTGAAATGATTTGGCATGGCTTAATGCATGCATTTAGGAAATACAGTAAATATGTTATAAAATATTGAGCCCAATTGAAGAAAAACTGGACAAATTGCCATCTTGACAAAATCAATTAATTTTAATCAATCAGAATCTGCTGCTTCATTCTGTGCATCTTACATTATCTTTGTTTTTTCTAACTTGATGCAACCACATAGACTAAAAACATGAGAACTCAAATACGGCGGAGAACATCTGTTTAAATTGAGCAAATTAATGTTAAAGCAGTGTGTACTTTTTCTGGCTCAAAGGCTGTGGCTCTTTCCCTTGTGCAAAGTTTAATCAGTTTTTGTAGTTTATCTTTGCAATTAACACCCTTTCCCTACTCTGCAGGATGTCACAACCAAACACTTTTCAACTGAGATGTTTGAAATGCTGGTTAGACGAGGCTTGGTTGTCTTTCAATTTGAGCTCCTTCTTTAAATATCAGCGGTCTTCCACTGGCACTGGAGGGAATGAGGAAGAAACCTACTATCGCAAAATGCGGTATCAATCAGAACATGCTAGTGTTTTAGAGCTGACGTATTTTGCGTTAAATGTCACTGTTGTGCGTACAATACCAAATAACAATAAAAAACAGCTTGGTACACAGGCTGAATTATTTCACTTCACTGCTAGTTTAGATGGTGCCTCGAGTATTCTAGCTGCCTCACTGAGAGGCTGCATGTGTTGGTCATAAGTAATTGTGTTGTTGGGCCTGTACCTCTTCCAGTGACTGATTAGACCTTAAGACATGAAAAGAAAATCTCCCATCATTCAATCCTATGGGTTTATGTATGAGGATTTAACAGTGTCATAGTCCGATTAAAAGCCATAAAAAAGGATTGATATCATTTTTTTTTTTTGCCACAAATTAGACCGATCATTTGAACAGACCATAGACTGTATATAAAGATGGGCGGTATGTCTCTGCTTCCTAATGCATACATGCTAGCCCTACCGCTTTTGGGGCGTTTTTTTTTTTTTTCAGAATGAAACGCCCCGAAAGCGGTAGAGTTGGCATGTATGCTAATGCTGCAGAAAAATGGAGCCGAAATATCCTTCATACGGACGCTGCCATCTTGCACATTTGGAGCCAGTGTGTGTAGTTGTGATAAGGGGCTTGAGCCGCGATATCAAGGTCTCGCCCATACACTCTCACCGTAATCAGTCGCAAGCTCATCTCTGAACTTCCTCTGTAGCAAGCCTGGGTGACTGCGTCAGTGTTAAGCCTAATTTATAGTCGTTCAACTCCGTCAATGCGCAGATACGCAGAGCCCCTCTCTGACGTCGCAGACCCTCTCGGACGCATGACGGACACCTCCCAAATTTTCTAACTATCCGTCAAAACGACGGAGAGCCTACGGATAGCGCAAGCCTGTGATTGGTCAGCTATCTACATCATTCCCGGAATGCCACCCAGACGTCATGAAATAGTAGGCGGGTCTCCGAAAAAATATGCTACGCTCCCTATTGTCCTAGTGGTGAATTGCTTTGCAACACCCATTAAGCAACGGAGAAGTCTGAAAGGTCCACATCTCCATCGATACCACTGTGTGTCTGCGCATTTACGGAGTTGGACGACTATAAATTAGGCATTAGACTAAAGACTGGGGGTTATTGTACTCTATATTGTCTTGTTAGAAGATATAAACAAACCTTAGGTCCATTGAAAGCATCGATCTTCCACGACTGCTTGTTAAAGGGTTAGTTAGTTTGGATTTTTTTCTCTAAAGCTGCTTTCACACTAGACGCGAAACAAATTTTTTCGCTCGACAGATTGCATTCAAAGTCAACGCAAAGACGTGCGCGTTGACTTTCAATGTAATCTGTCGTGCGAAAAATTTGTTTCGTGTCCGGTGTGAAAGCAGCTTAAGAACAGTTACATGACACTAAATACATATGCTGCTTTCCTCATCCGTAGCAGTTAAGTGCCTCCCTCCCATGTTGATGTCCGGTGCTCCTGCCAGCCTCTAATAACTCGTGCCAACGGCCAGCTATCTATTGCTTGGTGGCTAATGTACATTGACTGTGGTTAAGTTATCTCATACAACTCTACTTCAAAAATCTGTACCAATCCTTCAAAATGAGGTAAATAGCTACAGTCTGTGTGTAAATGGGACTCCCCACTGTCATGCATTTTAATGCAAGTTCTAGCCACCTCGCTAACCAACTAGGTGACCAGTGACTGAATCTCCATTTACTGGTTAACTAGCAGGCTAACCATTCTTAGCTGGCTTGCAAGATTTGATAATGGACAAATTAGCAATGAAGGATGGCCGACCTGACAGCTCTCCAAAAGTAAGCTCAAAACATCTTGATCGCCACCTAGTGGCTGGCTGCAGTTCTGGTTATAAACTTGTCCTCTTCATGCTCATGGATGGGACATGGGCTACACTAAATTCTACCATTCATTCCAGCGAATTCTGCATTTTAATTGGCTAACACCAGGTATCTATTCACCGGTAAACTACCTCGCACTGGGTCAAGACCTCGCGCTGCGTGAAAAGCTCTCGCTTGATTATCGAGCCGCTTCAATAGAAAACGTAGGCTATTAATTCCCATGTCCAAAAAAGGCGACCGCTATGGTGTCTGACATTCCCACTTCAAACTTGACAAGAGTCATGGTAGAATGGAGATAAACCTACAGTTTTTTTCGAGCGCTTGGTATTTATCGTAGGCTAGATACCTGGAAATTTACATTATTATTTACTTACAAATTTCCAGGTATTTATCCTACGATAAATACCTTGTGTTCGAAAAAAACTGTAGGTTTATCTCCTAAATATTTTTTTTTTTTTTTTCTGAAAAAAGTTTTGGTCATTTTAAGTAGCTCATACCATGCTGATGTATTTTACAGAGTTACTTTTTTTCTAAAAAGTTTGGTTTAATCTAGTTATTTGGCACTAAAAAGGGGGTGTAAAGTCATGATTGACAGCTGTGATTGACAGCAGCTTTAAGAGAAGTCGTTGCCTACATACTTTGGAGAAGTGTTCAAGAACAGATTTAACATTAAAATTATGCATGCATAAGCTGCTAGGTCCCAGTTCAACTGAACATAGCCCATAGTGATTTTGAAAGTCCAATGAAAATTGACAGTATGTATTTGCTCTGAACATAGCATCATGCTCTGTTTGCAATGCTGCTTCTGCTGAAAAGTAAAAAGAGTTGACCAGCTAACAAGCTGGTTCAGCAAGATTACATGACAAGTCACTGTAATTTAGGTAGCAATGGAAATCAATGGTAAGAATCTCTTTAATCAGATAGCATAATGTAGTGTTAGCAGAGATGCTACGTTCAGAGCAAAGAGCTTTCTAACCATTGATTTTCATTGCTAATCAAAGTGACCAATCACCGAGACTTGTGAGCTAAAAACTGGAAGCTTGCTGGCGAACTGGTAAATCCAGATTCAGTAACAGGTGACCTAGTTAGCAAGCCAGCTAGAAAGAACTAATTTTAAAACACATTATGGTGGGGAGTCTGTTTAATCATATACTGTATTTCCCGTATTAAAAGGGTTGTCTTCTTCTGAGGAGGGGTTGATTGAGGCATTTTACCATAATCAAGGCACTAGCCACATATCTAGAAGATAGTGGTCGGCACGAATTTGTAGAGGCTGGCAAGAGCACGGACATCAGCATGGCAGCAAAGCAATGTACTGCCAAGGACAAGGAAAAGTAGCAAACATATTTTAGCCTCATAAAACTCTACTTGGAAAAAAATACAAACTAGCTAACCCTTTAACAAGATTTCAGTCATAGAGGAGCGGTGTGTTCAATCGACTCAACGGTTGGTTACATTTCCTAATAAGACAATATAGATAGAGTATATTAAGCTTACATCAACAATGGCTGACATCAGGTGTTGTTGAACATATGCCTGGTCTCTAGTCTGTGTACAATAACCTTCATTAACTGCTAACATAGAAACAGCCAGTCAAGCTACATAAGAAGCGCAGGATGCGTTTGCAACTGAACGGGGCAGGTGCTTGGAGGGGACCTTGATGCCGCGGCTCAACCCACCAATCACAGCTGCGCAGACTCTGCCTCCAAATGTGCAAGATGGCAGCATGCGTATGAATGATATTTTGGCTCCATTTTTGTACAGCATTGGAAGTGGAAACGCATCATCCATCTTTACAGTCTATGATACCAAGTCTCAGTTTTAATGCACTCCAGTGTCAGTGTTGTTCATCCAGTGTGGCTTCCCCCAGAAAACAACTCCCATGCAAGGCAAAAAGAAACCTGTTCATTGCTTCGAAAGACATGGCTGAGTCATCTCTGAAGCCCTGAAAGTTGTTCCCATACACACTGAGGTCAACATTCAGCCAAACAGGGAAGTGAATATTGTGAATTTTTCTTACTTCATCAACTGAAAACAAGCCAGATGGTTTAACAATTAGCCTAGTATGTTTTCATTCTACTGCCTCTTTCTTGCACATAAGATGGTTAAAAAATATCTCAACTTACTCATGTTTCAGCTTTCTTCTAAAACACATCCTACAGCACAGATACTTGATGACAAAACTAATGATCAATAAGATGAACAACATGGCCATCAGCAAGACCCCAATGACATCCACAGATAGACATACCAGGGCATCTTGTAAGACTCTGTGCGAAGGTGAGCAGCACCTTTATGTCTCATGACGAACTCGATCCAAAAGGAGGCCCGGTCCAGTGGATTCATTGGCTGGTCTCGGTGCAGCTCAGAGAGGCTCTGCATGTTCGTCCTGTAGGACGGCTCGTGGAGGACTTCCTGTAAGGCCTGGAGGAAGATGTTTCTGTCTAAAGTCACAATATCCACTACCTTAGCTGCCCCCTTGACTTTCATTCTATGAAGGTTGTCAGACTGGTCAAAAATAAGTGGAAGGCCAACTATTGGAACTCCATGATAAATGGCCTCTTGAACTCCATTGGTTCCCCCGTGAGCAACAAAAACTTTGATCTTGGGATGTCCCAAGAGGTCATTTTGTGGCATCCAGGAGACCAGGCGAGTGTTGTTTCCCAGAGTGGTCGGCCTGTCCCCGGTATACCTCCAAATGACCTTCTGAGGTAACTGGGCAAAAGCAGCGGCAATCTCATCAGCTAAATCATGGGGAAGATCGCCAAAGAATGTTCCCAAAGACATGATAATGACACCATGCTCTCCGGAGCTCTGAACAAACTCCTCCAGGTCTTGGGGAAGGGGATTAGCTGGCTTGCACTGGAATCCACCCATATAGACGACATTAGGCATAGTGGGGCGCGGAAACTCAAACACGAAGTCTACTCTCATTAACCATATATCTGCTCCCTGAATGAGCCGGAAAAAGTCTACATCAGAGCCAAGATGGCGATGCGTCAAAGCATTGAAGAGAGGACCAAAGTAAATTTCCCACTGGATCAATGAAATTAAGTAAAATACAATGTTCTGCATTCTCTGGAGAAAAGTCATGGTGTCTGTAAGGTCTAGTCCTGGTATAGGAACATAGGACAATGGTGATGGAGCAATTGCTAAGTGCCCCTCACCAATTACTGTCCATCGGACATTGAAAACAAGGGGTAGCCCAAAGTAATGAGCAAGAAGAACACCGCCAGCCACGACAGGGTCAGTGAGAACCATATCATACTGAGCCAGTCGCAGAGACTCCATCAGCTCCTCGTCTTCAAGCATTCGAGTCACCATGTCGCATTCTAGCACAATCAACTCATTTGATTTCTTCAACAGCTCAATTTCAAGCTTCACCGCTGTCCAGAAAGACCTGCCTTGTCTTTGTATCTCCAGCAGTCTTGACACAAATGAGACTAGAAATTCTTCATCAGTCCCTCCTGGGCTGTTGACTGTGATTGAGGTGTAGTGAGGGGAGTCCTCCTTAATGTACCAGCTGTCTGATGCTCGGACCACTGAGACATTGTGGCCTCTCAAGTGAAGCGCTTCAATCAAGACCCTCATGTTTACCCAGTGGCTTCCGTCCATAGGAAAGACCAGGATCTTTCCTCCTTGGACTCCAGGCAGACAGGTGAACATCAGCGCAGTCAGTAAGAGGGCTGAAGAATCCATCTCCACAAATCCTCTTGGTCTATCACACCTGTAATACATAGATATGATTGACATAAGTAGTCAGGCCCAAATAAAGTAATGACCATAAATATTTGGACATTGGCAACTTTATTATTATTTTCTCTGTTGACTAGAAAATTGGAGCAAAATAATAAATATGAGTTAAAAGTGAGGAAATTCTGCTTCAGTTTGATGGTTAACACATCAGAAATTGGGGAGACATTATAGGAATAACAGAATTTTTTTGAAAAGGTCCTCCCTTTTTTAGGGACTCAGAGTATTTTAACACCTATATGCTTAGCTATTTGATGATCAGGTGTGTTTGATTCCATACTAATTTCATTTTAAAAAGCTCTACAGTTCATTTCAAGAGTTAATTTTCATTTAAAATCTTTTGCTTACACCCAAGTTAACTTTTTGGTTTATTCGTAAAACGAATGAAAGCACTGGTGAGGTCAGGAATTCAAAAAGACCAGAAAAACCACAGATAACAACTGCGGTGGATGACAGATGAATTCTTTCCCTGGTTCAGAAAAAAACCCTTCACAGCAGTTAACCAGATCAAGAGCATTCTCTGGGAGGCTGGCGTATCAGTGCCAAAGTCAGCAATCAAGAGAAGACTTCACCAGAGTAAATACAAAGGATTGATTTTAACATGTAAACTATTAGAAATGCTCAAAAACTGGAAAAACGCCAAAAAAATAAATGAAAAAATGCCTATCTACACTGATCAGGCATACCATAATGACCATCTGCCTAATATTGCGCTGGTCCCCATTTTGCCGCCAAAACAGTCCTGACCCACTGAGGCGTGGACTCCACTGATCTCTGAAAGTGTGCTTCGGTATCTAGCATCAAGACATTAAGTAGCAGATATTTAAGTCCTATAAGTTGTGAGGTGGAGCATCCATGGATCAGACTTGTTTGTCCAGCATATCCCAATGATGCTCGATTGCACTGAGATCTGGGGAATTTGGAGACCAAGTCAACACCTTGAACTCCAAACCATTCCTGAACCATTTTTGCAGGGTGGCAGGGCGCATTATCCCGCTGATGGAGGCCACTGCCATTAGGGAATACCGTTTGCATGAAGGGGTGTACTTAGCCACAACAATATTTAGGCAGGTGGTACGTGTCAAAGTAACACCCGCATTGATGGCAGGACCCAGGGTTTCACAGAGGAACACTGCCCAAAGCATCACACTGCCATCGCTGGCTTGCCTTCTTCCCATAGTGCATTCTGGTGCCATGTCCTCCCCAGGTAAGTGACGCACATTCACCTGGCCATCCTCATGATGTGAAATATATCATGATTCATCAGACCAGACCACCTTCTTCCATTGCTCCATGGTTCTGATGCTCACGTGTCCATTGTAATTAATTAGACAATGGTTGGAGACAGCACGGGCAATCTGACTGGTCTGCAGCGACGCAGCCCCACAAGCAACAAGCTGCAATGCACTGTGTGTTCTGACACCTTTCTATCACAGCCAGCATGAACTTTTTCAGCAATTTGAGCTACAGTAGCTGTGCTGTCGGATCAGACCGCTTGGCCCAGCTGCGGCTCCTTACACACATCGGGGAGCGTTGGCCGCCCAGGACCCTGTTGCTGGGCCACCAGTTTTCCTTCCTTGGACCACTTTTGGTCAGTACTGACCTCTGTAGGCCAGAAACATCCCACAAGAGCTGCACTTCTGGAGAAACTCTGACCCAGTCATTTAACCATTACAATTTGGCCCTTGCCAAAGTCGCTCACATCCTTACAGTTGCCCATTTTTCCTGCTTCCAACACATTATCTCAGAGGACAAAGTATTCAGTTGCTGCCTAATATATCCAGAGGTGTAAAGTCCGGGTTCAGAAAATAAAAATCCTCCCCAGAACTTCATTCCAACCACCTGGATTTACTTCGGACAGGAGATAGAGCCAATATGAGTGATCAGCTCATTCTGTGGGAGGGATAAAAACTTGGCAGGACTTTTACTTTCTGACCCCTGGATTTTACACCCCTGAATATATTCCACTCACTGACCAGTGCCATTTTCACGAGATAATCAATGTTATTCACTTCACCTGTCAGTAGTCGTAATGTTATGGCTGATCGGTGTAGTTGAGGAACAACATTCAATAGACAAATGAGACAATGATCAACATTTACCAGAAAGATGATAAGAGAAGGATATGGAGAGAAGCACACCAGCTCATCTGTGAGGAGTGGTTATGTATGGGCACTTATGTCTGCTAATTGAGCTGGTCCCTCATATCTACTAGTGATGAGACTGTTGGCAAAGGCTGGAGGAAGAATTTTGGATTTTATACAGTTATATAATGCAGAATGTTTAAATTCAGCCAAATGTATCAGAAATAATTGGAAATGCTTTACCGTGCAAATGCATAGTGACTTGGGAACATACCGTGAAAACAACCCAAAATTATTCAAGGCAAACAAGTGGAATGTTCTAGCATATGACTAAGTCAATCATATGATCTGAATCCAACTGAGCATGTATTTCACATATTGAAGGCAAAACACCCAACAACTAGAGGCACTCCTAGAGTTAAACCTCCGCCAAGGCAGCACAATCCAAATCTTGGTGAGTGGGAGCAAAGTTCTGTTATCGCGTGTCATAGGATTTCAAGATGGCTGCTGTGGCGGCCATATTGTTCGACTGATCGTGGTCAAAATCAATAGGGTCCATCCTTGATGTAATAGCGACCCCCCCCCCCCCCCCACCACACAAAAATTTCAGAGATATCCATTCATTACTTTTTGAGTTATCTTGTTCACAAACAAATAAACAAACAAACAAATGGCACCGATCACATCACCTCCTGCTAACTTTGTTTAGCAGAGGTAACAAGGCAGGAACTGAAGCATCATCGGGGGAGAAACCAGTGTGTGGTGATGTCTGTGGGTTCCAGACCTCAGACAGTCACTGACTGCAAAGGGTTTGTCACCGAGAATTAAAGATGACAATTTAATCTTTGATTATGTACATTTGTCTAATTACTTATGAGCCCTAAAACTGAGAGGATGTGCATAAAAGGGGTGAAATCTATACATGGTTCAGACAATATATTTGAAAAGATTCTTCAACTGAAGGGGAAAGTCAGCACTTTGAGCACATCTTGATTGTCTCTTTTCAAATCCATCGTGGTGATGTACAAAACTAAAACTAAAAATGTTTCTGTTTGAAAATTTATGGACCTAAATGTATATTTGAACAAAGATAATTGTTTTTATCATTTTGGCTCCGAATACCACTACGATGGATTAAAGACAAATCAATCAAGATGTGCTGGAACTGTATACTTCCAGCTTTAATTCAAGGGTTTGCCAAAAAGCTTATAGTATGTAACCTACTAATTAGGAATTACAACTATTTTCATGCAATGTCCCTCCCAGTTTTAGGGGCTCAAAAGTATCTGAACAAACTAATTTAAACTTTAAATTAAACTTCATTTCATTTGTAATACCAATAATGGCCTGATACAATTCAGAATGTCTCCTATTGTTTTGTCAGCAGTCAGAACATGCACACTCCACACACACTGATCCAGGCCAGGTCCAAACCCACAATCATGTCACTGCCATCCACTGCACCACCATACCACTCAATAATTTATTATCTTATCACCAATAAATTGAATTAAAGTGAGGACATGCAGCAACAGCAAAGTACTGAAGAAAATTAAGTATTAAATTGACAGTTACCTGAGAGCCCAAACGTACAGGTATCCAAAGCAATTATTCTCATTGGCCAGGACACCTGTCCATCAATGATATGCAGAGGTGCTTATTAAAACCACACGGGGGGCAGCCTGTTAGTGTATTTCACAGAGTCCAGAAGGTGGCAGAAAGATTTGTTCCCTGATGTATGGAGATTTGACATTTGTCCTCCAGGGGAGCTCATCATTGCATACAAAAAAAAAAAGGTTAAAAGACCGGAGATGTCAAAAATGTGTCAATGCCACAAGATTCAGTAGAATCAAATGGTTATCTTAATTAAATAATTTAAATGTATTCTACGGGGGGAAAAGAACAATAATTTCAGATCATTTCTTACATGTATCTTTTTTTATCTTACGTGTGTTCAGTGTTACGTGTTCATTTACACAATAAAAAATTATGCAATAAATACTTTTTCAGTCACATAAATGGAACAATCTGAATTCATTATTTGTTTCTTTTTTTTCTGACCAGTTAGTGTTGATGGTTTTCTGAATCAGTACCATACTTTATTTGGCTTTAGTTTGCAATGTTTCTGCACAATAAAAATGAATAAAATAAAATAAAAACAAGCCTGGAGAACAGGTGATGACATCTATCAAAGTTGTTAGCAAATATAGCATGTAATTCAAACTGTAGTGACATTTTTTATACAGATCTAGCTCACATGGTGAACTTTGACCTTAAAGTTAACTCCATGGAAATTCTTTAAAGTAAAAATTCATGCATTTATTTTGTTTTTACATGAAAAGCTGATAGAAGAATTGGATGCAACATCCAAAATCTATTGGAACTGACGCACATATTTTATCTTAAAGCCAATATGTGGAATTTTCAGGCCTTCTATGGTTGTTCGAGGATAAAGAGCGCCCTCAACTGGCAAGATTCAAAACACTCATGTCTCAGGTACTATTTAGTGTTTTGGAAAAACCTTGTAATGGATTGCTTGTTGTCATCACTTAAAGTAAGATAATTTTTTTTAAAAAGTCCCTGGTTACTTATATTTTGCTTCTGAAAAACCAAGCGAGTCATCTGTTATTAATAATTTACGAGGCAAAAACCTAGCAAGGTGATCTTACTGCGTTTTTCCACGTGAAATTTTCCCTTTTTGGTTTTTTGTTTTTTGCATGTCATGGCAAAACCTAGCAAGTCAATTATGAAGCAGCATACATATCACATGATCTATTAGGTCAGACCTCATTCAGAGCACTAGTTGTGCAGAACATTTGTGAAAAAGAAAATGCCACAGGAACCGTTGACTGACCTGTTTTATCTTGCATTTAATCGGTTTTAGTGATTACACAGTGAGTGCAAGGCTATGGTTTAAATGAAGAAACCATTATACATAATTGCTAGGTTTTTGTCCATTATTTTGATCAGTAATATTTAACATTTTTGAATGGTGAAAAACTAGTAAGTCATATTGCCATAGATACTGAAAAAAGAAGAGAAAAAAGCCCCCCCTGAATATAGCTTATTATATAATGACTCAATAACTGCCAAGTGAGTTCCGCAGTCGGACAAGAGTTTAATCCCTAAGATTTTTTTTTTTCTCAAAATCTGCTTTTTGTTGCTTGTGAGGTCTCTCCATAACATTCAAATACTGCTGGACCGCATGAAAAAAAGAAAATCTTTCTGGCATGCTTATTTAGTTATTTATTTTTAAACTCAGTCAATCTGTACATGTATTGATGATATAAAGGTAAAATATATTTTCAGTTTTATCATAGAAATCCTCCCAAGCAAAGTACATGCCTTCAGGTGAATATTGGCACTGCGAATTTCACTAAAATGCAATGTGTCTTCACCAGCGTGCGGTACAGTTATACAATCGATCACGCATTAAAATGGAAGTTGGATGTTTTATTAATTAATTACTGCAAGGGTCTTTCCGTTAGACCCTATCGCATGGAGTCATCTGAAAACGCTTCATTTGGAGACCCCTCTGTTGGACTTTATAAACTTAATCCTTAAAACAAATGGAACACCCCCCCGCCCCCGCGGTAAAGCGTGGTAACGGGAGCAGGGAAAGCAGAGGCGAGGAGCGGAACTGAGACTGAGCTGTATTTGGTCATAATATCACAACATATGTCACTGTGTTCAAAATGGAAAAGACAGAGTAGGAGTGCATGGCAACAGCAAGCTGTCTGTCAAGGGTAGTCAGAGCTCATGAAAAGCCTAAGAGGTCTATATGCAAACACTAGAAGTAATGAAACCAGAAGTACTTTAAAATCTATATTTACAGAAAATAGCGGCAAATTACAGTACTACTGAAGTCACTGACAGCAACTGAAATCCACCTGTATAGTAGCTTTAGTCTTTGTGAAAGAGTCTTTGATGTTAAAAAAATAAATAAAATAATGGGCAGTATCAGTGCAAGAGGCTAAAGTACACAACATGCTTCTCATAGTTAATTACTGAAGTATTTCCAGCATAGTGCTGCACAAAATTTCAAATCCAAGAAAGTGAACCAAAGGCTTACCACCTATCTTCACTGACTCCAGGCAATCGAGAGTGATTAGTTTCAGAAGCAATAATCATATATTAATCCTTTGGAGGGGAAAAAGCATGACAAGTGAATGAGCATGAACCAACCTCTTAGAAGCCCACATGCACCTTCACACACATAGTTCATGCACTAATCTCCTAGTTCAAGCTCAAAGTTCAGCAGGGCATTTACTATCACCACGCAGCAAAAAAGTTTTTTTTAATGTGCCCTTGTGCAGGAAACATCACATCATTTGAATCTACTTCAAATGAACTTGGAGATTCACTGCATACTCACTGCGGCGTCACTAAAATATAAGAGGTCGTCAGAAAGTGACAATCCTGCCATTTTTTTCTTCCAGCATAAGCTCAGCATGAAAATTTTTCTGGTTTGTTCTTCTTCTTGGAAAAATTGTGCATTCCTCTGCTGTGGTCAGCAATTATTCAATCAACGCGTATGTAAGAGATTCTCATGCGGAATTGAAGTCCTTGTGCACTGGAGGGGTTGGAAGCAATGGAATTGCATAAAGACATTTCAAATGATCTTATTTCATTTAAACGATCATGAAACACATGCTTTGCTTCCAATCCCTGAATAAAGAAAAGCGTGAGAAGCCCGGAGTCGTAATCGATATGCGTTATAAATGAAAACTGGCCACACCTGATAATGTTGAGAGTTAACGGAGTTTCTGTGCTGGTAATTTAAATGAATGATCGAAAATAGGTCATGACCAATCATTAATTTTAAGGGATTGTTTTGAACCTCCCCTATCGCTAGTTCATCAGTCGCCACTGATATATATATATATATATATATATATATATATAAAAAACATTCAAATGAGAAGTGAAGTGTAATGAAATTGACAATGAATGAGTGCATGTAGTATGGAGTTAGTAATCGATTGAAGAAGCACAAAAACCATTTATAAACGAAATAGAGGGGCAAAAACACACCGGACGTCACAATACACTTTCATTTGTCCTTGATCCCCGAACTCTTATCACGGGCAAACTAAATTCCTCAACCCTCAACTCTATGTCACCTCTCCCTGACTCAGCAGGCTAATCTCCAAGAACTCATCACTCCAAATGTGAGACACAACCATCTTTTGAACAAGGGAGAAGGATGCACTAATTGTACTATACATAGGTGATCTCTGGACAACTAGAGCAATAATAGATTGATACTTACATCGGAGGTCTGTTGGTACCGTCCAGTTCATAGAATTAAAAGAACTACTGAGGAAAGGGTTCACACGGTTCTAATCTGCCCAACTCTGTGTGCCACCAACCAGAGGACTCTGTAAGAACACAGCCACCATCATTACAGTATTACCTATCATTAAAACAAAGAAAACAGCCGGACTACTAAACTCACACAACCGGTTTTTCTCCAAGATAAACGTGTACGCAGAAAACCATTGTATGGTGGTCCGGGACGTACAAGGAGCTTTTTTCCTTTGCCTCTGCTTTTCTATGGATAGACCCTGGCCCATCCTATGCTGCCCTGCCCAGCGTTAATCAATAAACGGACAGCAAACAGCAGGACTGTGTCAATATGTTCTAATCTCGCTAAGACACTTAAAATGTTGTTTTTCTCTTCAAAGAAGAGATTACCATGTTTTAGACAACTGTTTGCAAGACAAGTGATAGAGAAATGACTAGGTTTAACAGATGAGATTGTATACTTTGGATCAGTTCCTTCACTTCACCATACCATTCTCCTCCTCTCATTCTGGTACAAGCTGATCATCTTTACCTCATCTGTTCAAGGGTTGTTGCTGCATAACTTTACAGGCTTTTTTATGTGTTTTTATTTTGGAAAACGTCCTGATTTTAAGACTTACCAATGGCTTGTATATTGAGGTAAACCCTTTGCAATTACTCTGGTGAAGTCTTCTCTTGATTGTTGACATTGACTACAACACGCCTACCTCCTCGATAATGTTCTTGATCTGGCCAACTGGTATTTCTACAAAGTATAATGGGGAAATACTTCTGTCTTCCACCACAGTTTTTATTTATGGACTCCAAGGCTTTTTAGTGTTTCTGAGCTCAACAGCAAAGTTCTGTCTTTATAAAAATTCACCAGTAGGTGATTTGACCACATGTATTGTTTTTCACCATTTCTCTGATTGTTTTGTTGTTTTGTTTTGATTTTTCATCCAAATAATGGCTAACTTCATTGGCTGTGACAGTGCTTTGGACTTCACTTTGAGAGTTAACAGCAGTGGATTCCAGACTGAAACGCCACACTTAAAATCACCTTACTTTACAATCAACTGTAGACCTTTTATCTGCTTTTTGAAAATGAAAAAAATAAGGGGATAATGTGTATTTCAGCTGCTTTTTATAATGTTTATTTATGCTTGCTTACTTCCTCTCACCTTCTGTTACCTGGAAATCATTCCTCCTGTAAATGCATCTGGAGGAGATGTGCAGCGAGGAGAGAGGAGACTTCTGGAGGAACGTAAAGCATGGAAACACCAGCATATTCCATGCGGCAGCCTTTCATCAGGAGACGTGGCGTTTAAATGCTGCACCTCCTCATGTGACACTGCGTAACGGAATGAAGGATTCCTGATTCGGCAGCTTTCGGCTCCTCCATCCTCCTGGCTCTTCCTCGCATCTCTCTCTCTCAGGTCCTCGCTGGGAGGAGCTAAGAGGCGATGAGGAGACGGAAGTGAGGGGAGCCAGGAGACACATTAACACAATGAAAAGCACCCCTGGTCCCACAACAGCGATGCAACCAATTTTCCAACCATTTTAGGTCCTTCTAAAAGGGAGGAGCATAAAAAATGCTGTAATGCCTGAAGCATTCACACAAAAATACCCACAAATTAAAGCTGAGTGCCTTTAAAAATAATACTTTTTTCAATGTCCAATTAATTAGGAACATGAGTACATAGTGAATGCAACCCCCTCTTTTTTTTTTTTTTTAATAAATTTGGCATCTCCAATCCCACCCGAATCTGGAATGCCCAACTGGTGAACTATGTACAAGGCTTGCTCGTATGCGACCCCTTGCTGCCAATTCAGGAGAGTGCAGACAGTTTGCGGCTCTCCTCCAAAGCACGCGCCTGTCAGCCACCCCTTCTTATACACTCATTGGTTGAATCTTTGTAAGTTCAGAACAAGGGCGGAGGATACCCGGACATGAACAGGCTTAAAATCTTCCTGACGAGCGCCCGTCTGGCCAACAGGAGGCGCTTGAGCAACGAACAAAGCAACTATTATTTTCCCTTCCCGGCAGTCCCTTCCCAATTTGAAACCCTGTAGCGCAATAGCCAATTGTGCGCTACTCTGAGAAAGCTGCCGATCACTGCCGGTTGGTACGACCGGGGCTCGAGCCCGCAACGTGATAGTCACTTCTGCACTGCAATGCAGTGCCTTAACCGAGTGAGCTATCCGGCTGCAACCCTATTTATAAAGAATTTTTTAGTCATTAATTTATTTAATGATAACTGTGGAGGGGGGCAGCGCACGAGAGAGCAGTCAGGAAGACACCCTGAACAGTATGCCAACTGGTGGTTCATGAGGCAGTACCTTCAGTATTGGCAACTTATGCCACTTTTCCATTACACAGTTTTAGCACTACTTGCCTCGACTCGACTCGACTCTACTCGGTTTCGGTCGTTTTCCATTACAATTCAGTACCACCTCAATGTGGGTGGGGTCATCATAGCAAGCATCACGCCCTGGCCAATCAGTAGCCTGCAGTCTGTTGACGTCACATTTTCGGCTCAACTCAGCTCGCTTGGAACCCCCCCTTATAAAAATTTACTATTGTTAACTATAGTTTACTACAGTAAAATTGATGTAAACTATAGTAAACTACACTTTACTACAGTAAACTATAGTCTGTGGCAAATATACTATAGTAATTGAATATCATTGCTATAGTTTACTATAGCAGAGTTTGACTTATGTGATTTACTTTAGCATCAATATAGTAAACTACAGAGTTACTATAGTATATCTATAGTAATTCCGCAAAAATACCATAGTTACTATAGAAAACTATAGTATTTTTACTGAAGTATTTTGTGGTAATTTTTCATAAGGGCCCGGCCGAGTAGGTACTAAAAAAGTACCTGGTACCAGGTACTATCACCTCAAGGAAAACCCTAAAAACCGAGTAGAGTCGAGACAAGTACAGCCAAGTAGGTGCTCGTGGGAAAGCCCCATTAGAGTCTCCAAGCAGCAGATCCAGCACGTCTTTGGACTGTATGAGGAAACCACTGTGAATGGGAGGAGAACACAAACTTCACCGGCAATAGCCCAGGATGGGATCAAACGCACAACCTTATACAGCTGTTATCCACCACATCGCCACACCACTTCATACATATTACTTTATAATTAATAAAAATGAATTACAAGGGGGGTATGCAACAAAAGCTAAATACTGAAGTGAATTTAAGTGTAAATTAGGCAGTTACCTGCGAGCTCAAAGTTAACAGGTTTCCAAAGCAAGTATTGAGACTGGCCATCGATGAAACGCGGAAGTGCTTTCTTAAAACTATCCGGGGAGCATTCTGTTATAAAGGCGAAAATAGAGTTTGCCAGATTTACGTTACACTGATGACTTCACTGAGTCAAGAAAATGGCAAGGATTGTTTCATTTGGTTTTGCGATTCCTGAGACATAGAGGTTTGACATTTGGCCTCTTGGGGGCGCTATTCATTCACAAACAAACCTCATTGGCTAGAAAATGCCACTAAAGATTCCTTTGCCAATTCGAAAACACTGTAGAATCCACTGCTTGGCCTCATTTTCGTATAAATAATTTAAAAAATATTCCCAGGGGTCTATCTGAGTATCATTTTATAAGTGTATTTTAGTGTGTTCAATGTTTACTGATAAATGTGATTGTTTACAAGGTATAAATTACTCCAGGAAAACCTTTTCAATAAAATGATGAAAGTGTTATCTTGTTTTTTTCTAATCAGTTTATTGATGCAGCAATTTCATCAAAATTTCATCAAAATTTGGATTCAGTTTGTAATGCTTCCGTATAATGAAAATGAAATAAATAAATAAATACATACATACATACAAATCTGCAGAACTGGGAACAACATTTGTCACACTTTTTGTAAATTCAGCATTCAATTGACACAGAACTGAATTTTTTTTTTTTTTCTCTACAGATCTTGCTGATATTATGAACTTTGATCTCAAATTTCACCCGAGGAAATCCTTATGCATTTAATGCATAAGCATTTAATTGCATTTAAATGCATATGCATTTAATTTTGGTTTTACATTAAAATTAAGAAGAACTGGACTCTGAACCTCAAAATCTGTAGGAATTGCCTCATATATTATTTTAGATCTCTGAAGGTTTTTCAATGATGACCAGCACCCCCATCTGGCAAGATTTCAAACACCTATCCCAGAGAGTGAGCAAACAAACAAACAAATAAAATAGAAGGATGCTGGGCATTTGAGAACTAATCCTCAGTCCCTGAGAGAAATGAGCGCCCTATCCATCGTGGGAAAGCACAGAACATGGGGGTCGAGCAAGCTGGCAGTAGTGAGGAGAGGAATTGGTATTCGGCATATTTGCTCATCCTTTTACTACCTTTGTCACTATATTCAAACAGGAAATTAAAAAATGTGAGCGTGCAGCAACGGCAAGCTGTCAGGAACAGGAAGTCAGTGAAAAATGGCTCTTCAGCAAATCAAAAACCTCAGAATCCTATCTGCAAACAGAGGAAGTTATGAAACAACCAAACGTACTTTGGAATCCATATTTATGAACAATTTAGCAAATTAAAGTGTTTCTGGTCACTGAAAGTGACTGAAATCCACCTGTACTGTACCATCAGTCTTTGTGAAATACACTACAGGTCAGAAGTTTGAAAGCAAGGCCAATACAAGTCAAAAATTTGGAAGCAACTTCAAGTTTCTGTTCACAATGCCTTTCTTAAAAACCAGTATGAAATCTGTGGATTTTGGGATGTATTTACTGCACGATTAGACTTTTCTTTCATTGAGATGCACCATTTTCCTCTATTTACCTTTAGGTACTGTATACATTGATGTTACCAGACCATTGCTGAATAAATGTTAACAAAAGAAAGGAGGGGCTTAGTTTTTGGGTTGAGAAAATTTGCAAGAGTCACAGCTTCAGTGAAAATGTAAAAAACAAATCAGTTTGCATTATTCACTTTATGTCATGGTTTACAGCCCACCGGATGCCAACGGCAATCCGGCGGGCACTAGGACCATGGGCCTAGTAATAAGGGCCTGATAATTTGAGTAAAAATGTATTCTGATAAGTGACTCTTTATATAATAATCATGTTTATTTTGTTGCAAAGTATGCCAATGAAACTATGATCTTTTTTTGTACAAATTTGATCTTGCTTCCAAACTTTTGGCCTGTAGTGTAGTCATATGTTTATTAGTTGGGGAAAAAAGCCTGACCAGTGAATAATCTACCGACCTCAAAGAAGACCATATGCACCTTCACAGACACTGCATCCACTAATCTCCCAGTTCAAGGTCAAAGTTCAGCAGGGCAGTTTTCTATCACCATGCCGCTAAAAAAAAAAAAAAAAAAAATTAAAAAAAAAAGGTCTCTATAGGAAATGTTCTCGAAGAAGTCCATACAAAAAAGAGCAGCAGGTGTTTTTTTTTTTTTTTCACTAAACTACATGCCCTTGTGGAGGAAACATTAGATTTGCATATTCACTGAGATGTCATTAAGATAAAAGAGGTAGAAAATCCAGGAGTCAGAAAGTGACACTTCTGCCATGTTTTCCTTCCAGCCGTGAGCTGAGCAAGCTGATTTCTCCAGTTAGTTCCTCTTCCTGGTCGAAGAATTGTGCTCAGTGGCAAAATCAGAGCCGCAAGAAAAAAAAAGGGGCATGAAATCTGATGACCATTGTTTTGAGGAATTGTTTTTCTGAACTGCACTCTTCAATAATCCTGTAAAACAGAGAAGGCTGCTTGTGCTCTGGATATCTATTAACTGGCAGATTTCAGTATGAGCTGGGAGAATCCTGATATATGACCCCTGTGAAGCCTTAATACAGATGGGAGAGAAATTAAGCAGAAAAACGTATTAAACATAACAATGCAGATCCATCTCGTCATTTTCCCTGCATTGTTTGGCTCCACACATTCCCCTTAAAAGCAAAAGATTCACCTCAAAATGGTTCAGTTATTCTGTGATCACCTTTATATCCTATGATGAAGCTCCTACCATGATGGGAATGGCCTCTTCCAGGATGAAAATGGCTCAAACCCCACAGGGCACAAGGGGTCATAAAACCATTCATTATGAGTATGAAAATGATCCTGAGCTTACTATATGTCACTGACTTCACAGTCACCAAACCTCAAACCAACTGAGCTCATATGACAGATTTTGGAACAACGTGTTAAACACTCCTCTCTGTCTATGAGTGGTCTTAACTTGGGCAGAGCAGTCATATTTGATTTTTTAAAAGCCAGGTGTGAAGGATTAAACAAATGCACCTCTGACAACTTCAATGCTGCCATTTGCTCAGTAACTTCTGCTGCAGTGAACTGTCTGTGGAAAAAAAAGTGGGATACCACATCACTGTAAAGCTGAGTTGCTGCAAAGTGAAATGTCAATTCACCCTTAGAGCGCTGAAATATATATATATTTTTAAATACACATTTAATTATCTTATGCTGTTGAAAACCTCCCCCTCCCTGCGGGAGCTCTTTTAAACAAGTTGCCACATGATAGGTTTTCAACAGCTTTGATCTTGATATCTTACATCACTGAGTAACAATAGCTGCATTTAGCGCTCTAAGGGTTAGTGCTTTGAAGTACAAAGGTATACTGCAGAAAGGCTAGCTTCCCACAGCTGAAAAGTTGTTCTATAAAACCGCTGTTATTTTTAGTACTTTAAAAATCCATTGTTTTCCCACAGAGAGGGAAACTCCATCCTTAATACCTAGCTATTCCTTCTCTATCTGTTTAATTATTCCTCATATCCTGACCTCACACAAAGTATCGATTGCTCAACCGCAGTAAATAAATCACGCTTTTAACACGAACATTCCACTGAGGTGTGAAGTGAAATGCGATTGAGTGCAGGTATTATGAAATATCAGTAATCAGTTTTAGAAGAACAAAAACAAGTTATAAATATTCAACAAAAAAGAGTGGCAAAAACACATTGGACATCACAACACCTTTAAACCTCTTCCATTCCAGAGTTGCCATCGAAGGGATTACGCCACTGCTCTCACCTCGCCTCAAAGCCATTACGTCTCCAAACCTGTTCCCATTTGCGTTTCCTAATTACCAACTAAGTGTTAATTTGTTCAGTTGCGAGAATCAATCCGTATCTATTTCCCTGCAGCTTGCATTATTGTTCATTGCTATAATTATCAAGCATTTTCTGATCCACATTAATGGTAGACCTAACATAAAACGTCAATGTCTTACGAAGCTTCTGAATTCCTGCAGCTCACAAAACGTTTTTTTTTTTTCCTGCAGTCCTGTCCGATCGGCTCAGGTTCGCGTGTTAAGGCTGCTCATGAAAAACTAAAACTCTGTCTACAACCAGTGACATTACCATAATGCAGGTTAACACTCAAACTATTTCCAAGTAAGAATCGGGTAATAGATTGAATTAATTTACTGAGCAAATGGGCTTCCAATAAGCTGCGTTGCCATTGACGATTAAGACATACAGCTTTGCGTCGACGAGGAAGGCAACAATGAGATTGCTTGGATGACAATTAACTTAAATTTCTCGAAAATCCATCTTGAAGTAGAATGTAATGTAATGAATGCTGTTGAAGGTGGTATTCAGATAAATTTTAGATTTTGTTTAATTAGATAATTGCCGTCCAGGAGCTGGACTGTAAGGATCTCATGAATGACTTTGCTGCCTTGAAAGTTTGACGAATGGCATGCATATAAATTAATTTTCAATGCTTGCCATGCGTCGAACTTTCACAATCCACTAATAACCAATTTACTAAATTATTCAATTACCAACGCTTAAACATAAGAAGTGTTGTTAATTTAATAAATAAATTATGAACACTTGGTGCAGCAACCAGTGTGCAACTGCGCTTCTCTGCAAATGCAACCTATTCTTTGGAATGCTGAAAACATTATGATTAAGTGCAATCTTAAAATAAATTAGGTAGCACTGCTGAAAAAAATCCTAGAGCGGGATACAATATCACTATTAGTACATAGTCATTGTAGCCCTTCAGTGTTCAGTCATTTCTTAATACTTTCTTAATAATCACAGGCTTATATATTGGTCTTGATTATTCAGTAACTAAACAGTGTGATTATTAATCAAGCGCTCTTGAACAGGAACAGCTTGAAACCAATTATGTGTTTAAGGGTCAGAGGCTCGCCCATGTCCTTTGAAAATCCCATAACGCTGGTGTTACAGCCAGGGGGATGTTGGGCTTTAGGAAGTTAAGTTGTCCATGATGCCCTGATACTATCACTGGCAAACTTAATTCCCAAACCCTCAACTCAAAATTCTCCTTGACTCAGCAGGCAAACTCATCTTTCAAATGAGGGAGTGGGATGCACAAATAGCACAATAAGTGGGTAATCTCTGAAAAACAAGAAAAATAATTGATGGATACTTACACCTGAGGTCTGTTGCTTCAGTCCAGGTCATAGAATTAAAAAAGTACAACTAATGAAGGGGTTCACATGGCTCTATTTCACCCAATTCACTACGGCAGCCACCAGAGGACACTGTAGGAAATCACCCACCATCATTACAGTATTACATGTCATTAAAATTAAGAAAACTGCCAAAAAAAATTATAGAGAGGTAATATATTAGCACCGCTTTTAGACTAAAGTGGCGGTGTATAATAGACTGCAGCCCCGTCTTCAGTAAAGGATGAGTGGTGCTTTTTGAAATGCAAAATGCAACATCAAGAACCCCATGCTGTTTCACACTGTAAGACTCATTTGCAGGAAGACTAGGGCATAAATCACTAGGGACACTCAATCACTCGCTGTCTTCAGACCACAAGCTTTTGTGAGTGTTGTGAAAAGGAAACATTACCAAGTGGAAAACTTAATTGTCCCATTTAAATAAAAATTGGTTAATTAAAATATATGTTTCACAAAACAAAATTTAAATAACTTAAATATGTTCATTTTGGAAAATTAATACAATTCATATGGTGAAACATAAAATAATTCATTGTTCTATGGTTTTCAAAATAAAACGGGGGGAAAAAAATGTAAAAACCACTCCTTTCAGTTTAAATTGTCCAAACCTTTTTTCTGATCTGGGGTGGCAGTTTCAGGCAGTACAGCTGCTTTTTTCTTTGATATTTTGCTAGAATTGTCACAGAAATAGTTGTCAAAATGAACCAAAACAACACTCAACCTCTGGTGGTGAAGCAGTAAGATTTTATGAAACATCCAGTCTTCTGTAGTTTCCACTTTTTACGCATTAAATGAACTTGGCTCCTGAGATGGACAACCCAGGTTCAGAGAATAAAAGTCCACCAAACCATTTTATTCCAACCAGCAAGGGGTTGAACAAATTTAGGGAATCAGCTGGCTGAGCTCATGGATGGAAGTAAAACGAGGCAGGGACTTTTAATTTCTGACCCCTGGACTGTCCACCTCTGCTTGGCTCAGTGTTAAAAAAATTTTCAATCATTGTCTCCACACTTCATTCAGTATCCCATAGTACAAAAATATACATAAAAAACAAATCACTTAAAAAACAGAAGAATAAAACAAAGTACATTAATTCCCATTTAGTGTAATATTTCAAGTTCTGTTTTGCTCACCAAAGTAATAATAATAAAATTAGACTTTTAGAATAACACCTTTTATAAAAAAAAAAAAAAAAAACATGCAGCCCACAAACCTTTCCACTAAAAACAGAAAAGGAAGATCAAAGAGTTGAATGAAAGCAAACAGGATTGCGCTTCACACACTTTCGTTTTTTAAAACAGTTCAAAAAGACAAACAGCGATTGCCAGAAGCCTCCAGAACAGGCAAGATTCAAATTACACTGAATTCAAATTACATTAAAGCATCACAGTCAGGAAAAAGACTCGGTAGTGCAGATATTTAAGCATCTACTAAAAAATGCAAACAAATATCAGAAATGTCTTGAGGCAGAATGGCTGGTGCACCCCCAGTGTTGAGTACATACAGCGAGCAAAACAACTCACCCACAGCAATAAGCAGCTGTACGATAGAGGCGATGCTTGAGCGAGTTTCATCAGCAGTGGTGCTGCTGACCAGAGGCGAAGCGACTGGACTCTATAGCTCAGCAGAGCAGGAGCCCGTGATCAAAGTGGGGAGTACAAATTTCTTTCAAGAATGGACAAAAAAAAAACAGCTAATATTGTGGTAAATCAGGCATCTACCGATGAATATTTGGAACCCATCACATTAACTCGAGAACTGCAAAGATCGATTAAGTCTTGCGTCCCTCACAGGATTAATTATTTTGTTGTTCCTCTCAGGTGTGAGGGAAAAAAAGTCAATGTCCACAGTTATCACAGGCTTACAGAGTCCTTATAAGTAACTTACAGTAACAGTACACACTGTCTCAGAGGATAGTGTTGAATTATTCACGTTTTAGCTTCCTCCTAAAACATAGCCTGCAACATAGATATCTGATAACAACAATTAAAATTAATAAAACAAATAAAACGAACATCAGAAAGAGTCCGATGACATCCACACTGTGGTAGACATACCAGGGCATCTTGTAAGACTCTGTGCGAAGGTGAGCAGCACCTTTATGTCTCATGACGAACTCGATCCAAAAGGAGGCCCGGTCCAGTGGATTCATTGGCTGGTCTCGGTGCAGCTCAGAGAGGCTCTGCATGTTCATCCTGTAGGACGGCTCGTGGAGGACTTCCTGTAAGGCCTGGAGGAAGATGTTTCTGTCTAAAGTCACAATATCCACTACCTTAGCTGCCCCCTTGACTTCCATTCTATGAAGATTATCAGGCTGGTCAAAAATAAGTGGAAGGCCAACTATCGGAACTCCATGATAAATGGCCTCATAAATTCCATTTGTACCTCCGTGGGACACAAATACTCTGGTCTTGGGATGTCCCAGGAGGTCATTTTGTGGCATCCAGGAGACCAGGCGAGTGTTGTTTCCCAGAGTGGTCGGCCTGTCCCCGGTATACCTCCAAATGATCTTCTGAGGTAACTGGGCGAAAGCAGCGGCAATCTCATCAGCTAAATCATGGGGAAGATCGCCAAACAATGTTCCCAAAGACATGATAATGACACCATGCTCTCCAGAGCTCTGAACAAACTCCTCCAGGTCTTGGGGAAGGGGATTAGCTGGCTTGCACTGGAATCCACCCATATAGACGACATTAGGCATAGTGGGGCGCGGAAACTCAAACACGAAGTCTACTCTCATTAACCAAATATCTGCTGCCTGAAAAAGGTGAAAATAGTCGACCTCTGGTCCGAAGTAACGATGACACAGTGCAGAGTAATGGGGACTAACAGAGCTTTTGTATAAAATTGATCGCAGAATGAAAAACAGCATGTTGCGGATTCTGCCAAGGAAGTTCATTTTATCGGTTAACTCAGCTACTGGGAAAGGAACGTAAGAAGGTGGAGAGGGAGCGATCGCTAGATGTGCCTCTCCATGTATTGTCCATCGAGCATTAAATATAAGAGGGAGATCAAGGTAGTGGGCCAGCATGGCACCACCTCCTGATCCCGGATCAGCCAGAACCAAGTCATACTCCGCGCTGCGTATGGACTGCATGAGCCCCTGGTCCTCAAACATCCGAATCAGCATGTCAACAATGTTCTTGTGCATGAGGTATATTCCGTCCTTTAGTTCCATGTCTAAGCTAAATCGAGTCCAAGCGGACGCACCCTGTCTCTTTAACAGCAGTAACCGAGACACAAACGAGTTAATAAACTCCTTAGGGTGTCCACCCGTGCCATTGATCGCGATCGAAGTGTAATACGGGGACTTCTCTTTGATGTACCAGCTGTCTGCCGCTCGGACTACGGAAACTTTGTGGCCTCTCAAGTGAAGCTCTTCAACCAAGACCCTCATGTTCACCCAGTGGCTGCCATCCAGCGGGAACACGAGGACCTTCCCTCCATGGACTATCGCCAGAGTGAAGAACATCACTGCAACCCGTGAGAGAACTGTGGAATGCATCGCTGCACAGGCTGTTCAATGAACTCAAACATCCAAAACAACCTGAAATATATAAATGGTAGAATGTTTTGTCATTAAATTCAAAACAGAACCAGTTGCAATGAAAAAAAAAAACTGCTCAATTTGATGGTAAATTGATTATTTTTATTTTAATGTAAACCATGTTAAGAAGCACATATCTGTTTAAGGACAAGGGAAAAACATAATGCAGACAGAGCTGTGAAGATATGCAATGACAGAAGGATCATTGTCCATTTTTGATTTTAATGTAAAATGGCCATGTTAACTTGAAAATTCAGGATTATCCATCCCTTTATTGACAAATAATTAAAAACAATTCTAGATGGTTTTCCTTTATAAAGTTTTCCAATTCAAGAATAATCAATGGCAATTGAAGGATCATTTTCTCCCTCATATCTAACAGCAAATAATGGGCTACATTCAGTAGAAAATAATTTAATTATAATTTAGGTCGATGCACTGGCACTCAGCAACTTGAAATTTTTTTTTTTTTCCAGCGAGAGCGCGCATTTCAGAACTCATTTGCAATGAAGGTAATTTCGCAAGTACGCATACACCTGTTTTTGCAGCATGGTCACGCAAATTGCTGTAAAAAAAAATAGCTGTCAGACTGGAAAATGTAAACGAGGAAACCACGTTTACTTGTCACCAGAATTACCTTCATTGGCAAAAGAGTTCTGAAATGCCGCTCTCGCTGGAAAAAAAATATATAAAAATACCGTTGCTGAGTGCCAGTGCATAGACCTAATTATAATTGAATAATTTTTCTGTACTGAATGTAGCCCATTATTTGCTGTTACATCGCATGGGGAGAGAAGTCGATTCTTTAATTGCCACTTGATTATTATTGAATTGGAAAACGTGTTAATATAGGAAAACCATCTAGAATTAGCTAAGATTAATTGTTGTCAATAAAGGGATGGATAATTTCCCCCGAATTTTCAAGTCTAGCGCTGGCCCGGACCCGCCATTAAGATGTTATCTCGTAATTGGCAGTCAACGTGTTAACTAACCATTTAGACAGTATCTTTTCCAATTTTTTCTAAGCAGCCAAAATTATGCCCTAAAAACTTTGGCCCAAGATCTGAAGATCTGTGCCTTAACCTGATGTATGTTGCGAAGGAAATGTGTGTGTGTGTGTAAAAAAAAAAAAAAAAAAAAAAAACATGAAGATTCTGGCTTATCAAAACAAGTCAGTCCTGCCCTTTCTTTCAAGAGGTAGTTGCAAAAGCAGGGCTTGCAGCAGCAATGCCTCCAGGCTTCTACAGGAAACGCTGAAAGAGCACTTATCAGGAAAGATTCACATTTTGAACGCATCGCCGCAACAAACAAGACCAGCATACGGTGGCGTAGCCAGAACTGAAAATTGGGTGGGCACAGAACATTCCTTTACAACTTATATTAGTCCTGACTTGTTTGCAATGATCTTTCCTAATGAACAATACATTCACTCCGAAAACACTCCACACTATCAGGTGTTGCTCCTTCTCCTCGTCAAGGTAAGGTGACAATCATTCGTTTGGACGCGCTTGAACAATTACTACTCCTGACTTGTTCTCAATCATTTTCCATAATTAAAATGTTTTCCAGCTATAACAATAAACTATTGGCAATTATAGACACAGCGTCTTTCTTAATGCGATCAAAGGGTAACAAAATAATAGGCTGAACTCAGTTCAGAAAAATAATTTACTTGTAGGCGTACGCTATAAGAAACTGCTCAGGATCTTCTGCGCTACATTCAGGTAGCTCAACAGGTGATCAAACCTGCTCTACGTGATTGCTTAAATTGTTGAAATCAAATCAAAGATGAAGATTAGAAATGCCTTTTTACGCAATTTTGAGTAAGGCTGATTGAAATGCGAAGAAAAAGAAGTGCATCCAAGTGAATGATTGTCGTCTTTCCTTCACGAGGAGAACTAGCAACACCTGATTGGATGGAGTTTTTTTGGGTTGAATGTATTTTTCATTAGGAAAGATGATCGCAAACAAGTGATGACTAATAAAAGTTGTAAAGGGATGTTCGGTGCCCACCCAATTCGCAGTTCTGGTTAGGCTACTGCCAGCATGACTCATTTAAAGCTGCAGCCAAAAAACTGTAATGTGGGAACCAGAACGACTGCACGGAGTTAGCCCTTATAAAAATATCCTATAGTTACTTCTTGGTAATACTACAGTATTTTTGGCATAACTATAGTATTACAATAGTTTGCATAATATAACTATAGTAGTACTATAGCCATCACATAACTATAGTATTACCACCACAGTCAACAATACCATATTATTACTGCAGTCCACACAACTATTGCTGCAGTCTGAATAACTATACTATCACTATAGTAATAATACTACACTATGGTGGCAAAAGTACCATCCATTTACTACCGGATAACTATAGCTTGGAACTGTAGTAATTTTTCAGAAGGGAGTAGCCATACTTGTTAAATGTTACCTTTTTAAATGTTTATCTAATGCAGGATACAATGATAAACGACACATAGCAAGGCGACTCCAAGCTGAATATGTGCCGGTTCTGGCCAGATTCAGCCGGAGCCTGCGCGGAGACAGTGTCCTTCCAAAAAGTGGTTCTCACCCAAAAAGTGGTTCCAGCTCCTTCAAAGAGCTATTCTCAAGAAAATATTTTTTAAAAAAACATTGGAAACAATTAGGCCTACTGTAACATACTATTGCCAACAGTCCCGTGAATGTCATGTCTGATTGCGCTATGAACTGCAAACACTTCTATAATTGCTGATCATGACTGCGCAAATTGATGTAGGCTACATACAAAATTAAATCCTCGTTTCCTACACTTGCATCCTATCCTTGCTATGGAACGCCATTTGGTCCAAAACGTCTATTTTAGCGTAAGAATTAAGATATTGTATCTCTGTGTCTTAAGACGTCATAAAATGCCCTGTTAACACGCTCATTTTGAACAAAAATAGCGAGTTAACCGGACATTTTATGACGTCTGAAGACAGAAATTTGCCATCTTAACGCGGCCGCGAAAATAGACGTTTTGCACCCAATGGCGTTCTATAGCAAGGATAGGATGCAAGTGTAGGAAATGAGGACTTAATTTAAGAGAATTGAGACGCAGCCCCTGTTTTCACAGGCTGCGCGGGCGGAAATTAGTTTTTGACAGAGAATCGCACGTAGGACCTCTCGTGCGGATCAGTCACCTGCAGTCGCGCGCTAGAGGTCTTTATAACTTTAAGCAGTGAAGGCAAGACATAAAGCAGCATAGGGAAATACATTCCGATAACACGTAGGCTACTTGCCACATATATAACGACGTTACTTTCAGATAAACGAACAAAATGTTTCAGAATAGTCGACACTAAAGCGGACCAAATCTAGGCTATATTTGCCATTAGCTACTGGCATTTACACTGCAACTTCCAAGTCTTAATTCGTTTCTAAACTCGTGTGCACCATACAAGGACAAATACTTTCGTCTGGCATCCCATCCTGCACTACGCCCCGTTTATATTTCAAGACATTCAGCCTGTCTGACGATAGCCTAAGTTACTTACAGTCGGTCCTTGTTTGGTCAGTTCACTGGGTACGGAAAACGTGTTCATTCAGTCCCAGATACGTGAATTTCGCCTCCTAGTAAGGCGAATAGGCTGGTTATGTTGTGCAATAGTTTCGGGTGTGTGCTGCTTCACTAAACCAGAAACTTGCAAGCGCGAACAGAGGAACAAATAACCTACGCACTTCTAATGCTAAGTTGTGTCGGTTCTCGTTGACTATTAAGAGGTAACAGGCTAATCGGCAGAATAGGTGCTGGCGACAGCGTTGTGAGTCAAATGTCAAAATTCCAGAGTATCAGCAACCAATGATCTTCTGTTTGAGTTAACTTGCTTCACCCCTTTCGCCAAAGCCGAAGGGTTGGGGGGAGGAGGGTTGTAATAGGATATAATAGGAAGTTATACGCTGTGACAGGATAAAGTAGCGAAATGAGTTGTGTTGAACAAATCAGGATAGATAGTTTACTTGATTAAATATAATTAGCCCAAAACACAATGCTCTACTATGCAGGAAATGTTTAACTTGATAATTGCATCGAGGCTCACATGAACGGCGCTGCACTACATCAACATTTTGTTCGGTCTCATTAGTGTGGTCTTTAGTTTCAGGCGATTATCAGACGAGCAGATCGTTTTCTTCAAAAGTATTCAAATTCGCGATTCGACAGTTCGTCCTTGATTTATTGGGCTTTAATAGTCAAGCAAGAAATTTTTTGACTGCAAGGTGTTTTTCAGATATTGTTTGGTCTATATATCAATCGGTGGATTGTTTTTGAAGCCTCAAAGCCACACCCCCGTGCAAAAAGACACGGTATTATGCCACCGCGTATTAGGGACTATTTTTGATCGAATGATGGATTAAAACTTACACGTTACGAAAAATACGGACTTGTTGCGCAGAGCCTTTATACACCCGGTATTGTGGCCGATTACTATAACGCTGTTCAGGAGCCAAGACCAGGTCTGTCGGGTTAAAAGGGATGAAATAAAACAAGAAAATATTTTAGCCTATGATTATTAATGCCTCGTTTAGGTGGGATCCGTCTTGGCTTGCTCAACCCCTGGTAAAAATTAGGGAATCACAATTTTTTGAGGATGTTCAGCTATTCAGCTGCCACAACTATTTTTGTTTAATCGCTTAACGTTCTGGCTTCATGAAACACAACTCAAAAAAATGAGGTTAACTTATTTTAATTAATGGTAGGCTATATCTTTCCGGATCAAGTAGAGGAAAAAAATGGAATCATTCCATGTTGAGAAAAAAAAAATTATGGCATCAACTTGTGATTGGAATTTCTGAAAGAATATGCACATTAGTCTGCAGTTAGGCAAGAATGCTCGCAGACCTTAACAACTGAGAGGAAACATGGCACCAACAAGAGAGCTAGCCATTGGAACAACATAAAGGATAATAACACTGCTTCAAAAAAGGAAATTCAACAAGGAAAGTGGCAAACAATGTTGGTTTTCCCAGCAAGCCGTGTCTAAAATTTGCGAAAGTGAAAAACAAAATGGGAAGGTTTTAAAGGGATGTCAAAGCATTGGGACCGAAAACTTAAAGTTAAATGCCTTGAAACCTGAAAATGCACGACAATACAAATCAAGTACAAATGGGCAGCAACAGGAGTCAATATTTGTGACAGCATTGTGAGAAATCGGGCGAATGAAATGAGATATACATACAGAAAAGCCAAATGAAAATCAGCACTAATACTTTAACAGAAGAAAGCAAAGTCACTGTGGGATCATGAGATGCATCATGGAGTGCAGATGTTTTGATGAAAGTGGTATTCAGGGATGAATCACAAATCTGTGTTGGCCAAGGCAATGATGCTGGAACTTTTGTCTGGTGTTGTTCCAATGACTCATATAAAGATGACTGCTGAAGAAAACAAACAAATTTCCCTATTCGTTTATTATATGGGGTTGTATGTCAGGTAAAGGGCCAATGGAGATGGCTATCATTACCTCAACAGTCAATGCACAGGTGTACATTGAAATTTTGGGTCATTTTCTCATTCCATCAAAAGAAAATAGGTTTGGTGACGATGAAGTCATTTTTCCGGATGGCAGCGCATCTTGGCACAGAGCAAAGAGTGTGAAAGCCTTTCTTCAGGAAAGGCAAATCAACTCAATGACAGCGAACAGCTCAGATCTCAATCCAATTAAAAATTAATGGCGGAAATTTAAAAAAATTTTTAAAAAAGTTCCATGACCAGGCTCCATCATGCAAAGTTGATCAGTCAACCGCTACTCAAAAAAGTTGGAATCAGCTTTTTTTTTTTTTTGATGATTGCATGATTTTTTACCCCCAACATTGAGTGATTCCATTATTTTTTCCTCAACTTGACCTGGAAACAAATATCCCATCAGTTAAATTAATTTCTGAGTGTTACAGAAAAACCGAGTCTAATTTTGGTCAAAACTAAGTTCAAACTATTTTTGTATTTACTAGGCTTTGTCTCGTCATATGCAATACAATACATGAAAAATAATCACTGATTTCCTATGTTTTGCTATGGCAAAACCTACCAAAACATCAGTATTTAATCAGTTGCTGCGTAAAAACCTAGCAAGTTGATCTTCCTTGGTTCTTCCACAATAAATTTTCTATTCTTTGTTATGACAAAACTTGGCAAGATGAATTAGTTAATTATGAAGCAGCATGCCTATTACATGATCTGTCAGGTCAGTCCCCATGCAGAGTACTGGATGTGCAGGACATTCATGGTCAGAATTCACAATTCACATAATTAAGGTACTAATAATGACTGAAAAATGGCTTCAAGAGGGAAGCAGACGGTGGAGTTAGCACTGAAAATCTGTCAAATTCCACTGCAACAGTATAATCATAAGGATTTTGTCCATTTTGAGAAACAACATTTTACATTTTCAGATAGAAACATTTTGTAAGTCATATTGGCATGTCTTGGAATTAGATCCTTTGTGAGGAGAAATTTTACTCCCCATGTTCAGGTCAACTACAATTTATTAACAGCGCAAAATAGTCATCACAGTATGCAACATACCGGGCAAAAGCAAGGCAGTTCAATTACAAATTACTGTCGGTCAGGAAGCAGCTTTATACCTCTCCTGAAGCCAGTGTACCAACGAGGTAGCATGTAACCAAATGGTCATTGTTACCTCCGCATGCAGGTCTGCTAACCCTTCCTGATAAACTGTCAGACCCCCTCCCCACTGTGTGCTTCCTTGTTTCCCATGGGATTAAAGACATCAACAGTCATGCATACTGAGGCCCATTGTTCTAGCCTGTCGGTTGCAGTTAGACATTAACCACCACCCCCCTTGATAAGCTTCCATCCCCAGGAAGCCAATCCCAGCTCAAGTCAACACCTTGGTACATTGGGGAGACTTTGATCTACCAAAATGCCTCACAGCATGGATACTGATAAAAAAAAAAAAAAAAAAAAATTTCCCCATAAATATCTCTTATTATGTAATGAACAAATAACTGCCAAGCCAGTTTCATTGTCAGACAAGAGCTTGACCCCAGAGGGATACAGTTTTCTATCTTTTTCTTGGAATTTGCTATTTGTTACTTACTAGGTTTTTCCATAACACTGAAGAATTGAATTTACTTTGAGGTATAATTAATGGAGCCAGACCATTCAGCGATTGAACAAAAATTGTTTGACTTTTCTTCAGCATTACTTTGATCCTCAAAGGAGAATCAAAAGCCTAGAGTCAAGACTTGATCCTGAAGCTCACATACCAGTACTAAGGAACTAGTTGAATATGTGATTAATCAGAAACACCAGCCAGTCCATTTGTCCCAAACCTTTTTTTTTTTGCAACAAGTCCTCGGTCATATCTGGATGATGAAAACCAAAAGGCTTTATTCTACAAACCCCAATTCCAATGAAGTTGGATGTTGTGTAAAACGTGCATAAAAACAGAATACAATGATCTGCAAATCCTTTTCGACCTTTATTCAATTGAATACACTATAAAGACAAGATATTGAATGTTCAAACTGATTAACTTTATTGTTTTTTGGGAAATATTCACTCATTTTGAATTTGATGCGGCAAAATGTTCCAAAAAGGCTCGGACAGGGGCAACAAAAGACTGGGAAAGTTGAGGAATGCTCAAAAAACACCTGTTTGGAACATTCCACAGGTCAGCAGGTTAATTGAAAACAGGTGGGTGTCATAATTAGGTATAAAAGGAGCATCCCCAAAAGGCTCAGTCATTCACAAGCAAGGATGGGGTGAGGTTCACCACTTTGTGAACAACTGCATGAGCAAATAGTCCAACAGTTTAAGAACAATGTTTCTCAACATGCAATTGCAAGGAATTTAGGGATTTCATCATCTACAGTTCATCGTATCAAAAGATTCAGACAATCCAGAAAAATCTCTACATGTAAGCAGCAAGATCGAAAACCAACATTGAATGCCCATGACCGTCGGTCCCTCAGGTGGCACTGCATTAAAAACCAACATCATTCTGTAAAGGATATTACCATGTGGGCTCAGGAATACTTCAGAAAACCATCATCAGTTTAACAGAGTTCATCGCTACATCTTCAAGTGCAACTGAAAACTCTACCACGCAAAGCGAAAGCCATATATCAACAACACCCAGAAACACTGCCGGCTTCTCTGGGCCCAAGCTCATCTGAGATGGACTGACGCAAAGTGGAAAAGTGTGCTGTGGTCTGACGAGTCCACATTTCAAATTGTTTTTGGAAATCATGGATGTTGTGTCCTCCACGCTAAAGAGGAAAAGGACCATCCAGATTGTTATCAGTGCAAAGTTCAAAAGCCAGCATCTGTGATGGTATGGGGATGTGTTAGTGCCCATGGCATGGGTAACTTGCACATCTGTGAAGGCACCATTAATGCTGAAAGGTACATACAGGTTTTGGAGCAACATATGCTGCCATCCAAGCAACGTCTTTTTCAGGGGCGTCCCTGCTTATTTCAGCAAGATAATGCCAAGCCACATTCTGCACTTTACAACAGCGTGGCTTTGTAGTAAAAGAGTGCGGGTAATAGACTGGCCTGCCTGCAGTCCAGACCTGTCTCCCATTGAAAATGTGTGACGCATTATGAAGCACAAAATACAACAACGGAGACCCCGGACTGTTGAGCAACTGAAGTTGTACATCAAGCAAGAATAGGAAAGAATTCCACCAACAAAGCTTCTACAATTTGTGTCCTCAGTTCGCAAACGCTTACTGAGTGTTGTTAAAAGGAAAAGACGATGTAACACAGTTATAAACATGCCCCTGTCCCAGCTTTTTTGGAACATGTTGCAGGCATCAAATTCAAAATTAGTGAATATTTCCAAAAAAACAATAAAGTTTATCAGTTTGAACATTAAATATCCTGTCTTTGTAATGTACCCAATTGAATATAGGTCGAAAATAATTTGCAAATCATTGTATTCTGCATTTATTCACGTTTTACACAATGTCCCAACTTCATTGGAATTGGGGTTTGTATAAATTCCCCTATACTGATAGTGAAATCAGATATCGATCCAATACTGACTGAAATAGCTGGATTGGGCATAAGTGGCAATGAGCTGAATCGGATACCATTATTTTAATAGCAATTCAGAACATTCATATCTACATATCTATTTTTTATATTTTGTTTTACAAAGTAAGTAAAACAATGTTTGCATCAATTCTAATGTTGCTTTACACAAAGAAGAATGGCCTCAGTTTCTTTCACATAGTGAGACAGGCAGCATATTAACCAAACAGTGCTATCAGATTTCAGTCAGGACAACTTTGTCAACATAGAAAATTTATTTAGAACTGGCATTAATACATTTGGGCGGTATGGTTCTGTTCTGGAGCTCCCTGCCCTTCCATATGCACACATGGAATGCCCCAAGGCAGGGAGAGCAGCGAATTAAACCCTCTCAGAACAGAGCAGGCATGGATAAAAACAAGGTGGAGATGGGGAGGGGGTGGGTTGCAAAAGTGCTGGCAGAGAAAGGCATAGGAGTGGAGGGCAGCAGGGTAGGTTTAAAAAAAAGCACTGCACTTTATCTCATCCAATCAGGAAGCTTGGGTAGTTAGCTGACCTGCACAATCAGCTGAGCCAGAGGCGCTTGCCTCAACTAATGAGCGAGCTAGGCAGAACAGCTTGGGCCGGGCAATCAGCTGGGGCAGTCAGCTGGGCCCCGAGCTGGGCGAGAGGCTTTTCTCATCCAATGCTAGTTATGCTGAACAGCTTGGGCTGAGCGGTCAGCTGCGCTAGATGGGCAATTAAGTTTAAGGCGTGACTCTGTTGCCTGTCTGAACTAAAATAATGCTCAATTTGTACTCAGTATCAGGCAATACCCAAAGCCCAGGTATCAGTATCAATATTGGTATCTGGACTGAAAAGGTTGCATCGGTCCATCCCAAGTTTACTCATGACGAGTATTTTCCTGACTGTCTCTCTGACATAGTGTTCAGGTATGACAAATCAGTGCTAGGTGATTTTGACCTACTCCTTGTAAAGGCAGACTCTCAACTGCCTTTGAATCTGCTTCCCTCATTCAAATTGCTGTTGAGCCTTCATATTTTTGCAGTCACACTTAAGACTCAGCCTTAAGTTTTGGTGTTGATGTTTCGTAGCGAGCACAGACCTACAGGCGCTGCGAATGTGACCAACATAGCCATCCAGCAATGACCTAAAAGCTATCACCCAATATCCCTACCTCAACATGGCATATGTCATGCTGTAAATGTGCATGTAAACTAATTCTGTGCAAACTGTTGTACAGGAACCACCGCTTCATGGAAAAAAAAGGAAAAAAATAAAAGGAGAGAAAATATTTACATGTTCTTTGTGAAGACATGGTTCTTATTCCCACTATTGTAATTAGTGTCACTTAATTGCATTAAATGATAAAAGAGCATGACCATTTATCGTTTTCTTGGGGCTGATGAGATACTCATGAGGGGTTTGACATGCTTTCCAGGTACTGCAAAGACATTCTACTCAGTTCAGTACTCTCCAAACATGGCATGTGTGCAGGCAGCCCTGTACATCCATCTGTGTGAACCATGAAGGAATTGCATTGGGTAAATTACTGTCCAAATACAATTCCAAAAAAGTTGGAATGCTGTGTAAAATGAAAATAAACAGAATGCAATGATTTGCAAATCTCAAACTGTCATTTTATTCACAATAGAACATAAATCAGATGTTGAGAGTGAGACATTTTACTATTTCATGACAATTAGCAGTTCAATTGGAATTTGATGGCAGCAACACATCTCAAAAAAGTTGGGACAGGGCCATGTTTACCATTGTTTAGTATCCTCTCTTCTTTTAACAACAGTCTAAACATCTGGGAAGTAAAGAGACCAATTGCTGGAGTTTTGGGAGAGAAATGTTGTCCCACTCTTGTCAGTGGTAGGATTCTAGCTGCTCAACAGTGCTGGGTCTTCTTTGCCGGATTTTCCATTTTATGATTTGCCAAATGTTTTTTAGTGGATGGTCTGGACTGCAAGTTGGCCAGTTCAGCACTCAGACTCTTCTACTGTGAAGCTATGCTGTTGTGATGGATGCAGTATGTGGTTTGTTATTGTTTCACTGAAATATGCAAGGCCTTCTGAGAGAGACGTTGTATGGATGGGAGCATGTTGTTGTAAAACCTCTATATGGTTTTCAGCATTGATAATTCCTTTCCAGATGTGTAAGCTCCCCACGCCATAGGCACTAATACAACCCGATACCATCAGAGATGCAGGCTTTTGAACTGTGCACTGATAACAAGCTGGATGGTCCCTCTCCTCTTTAGACCGCACAACACAGCATCCAGAGTTTCCAAAAAGAATTTGAAATTTTGATTCATCTGACCACAAATTGGACTGAGGCAGAATGGTAAAACCATTTTAAATGAGCTTTGGCCCAGAGAACACAGCAGTGTTTCTGAATTGAGTTTGAATGGCTTCTTCGTTGCATGATACAGCTTTAGCTTGCATTTGTAGATTGCACGGCAAACTGTTCAGACAATGATTTCTGGAAGTGTTCCTGAGCCCATGCAGTGTATCCCAGTGCAGAATTACGCCTGTTTTTAATGCAGTGCTGCCTGAGGGCCCGAAGATCACAAGCATCCAATACTGACCTTTGAACTTGTCCCTTGCGCAGAGATTTCTTCAGATTCACTGAATCTTTTGATGATGATATGTACTGTAGATTCAAAGTCATCACAATTTCACACTGATGAACATTTTTCTGAAATTGATTCACAATTTTTAGATGCAGTTTTTTACAGATTGGTGAATCTCTTTACTTCTGAGAGACTCTGCCTCTCTAAAATGCTCTTTTTATACCCAGTCATGTTACTGACCTGTTGCCAATTAACCTAATTAGTTGCAAAATGCTCCTCCAGCTGTTTTTTTTCCATTATTAATACCACCTACTTTTCCAGCCTTTTGTTGCCCTTCTCCCAACGTTTTTGAGATGTGTTGCTGCCATCAAATTCAAAATGAGCTATTTTTCATCAAATGGTAAACTGTCTCACTTTCAACATCTGATATGTTGTCTATGTTCTAACTTGTGAATAAAATGTGGATTTATGAGATTTGCAAATCATTGCATTATGTTTTTATATATAATTCATACAGCATCCCAACTTTTTTGGAATTGGGTTATACTATGACATTTATAAGTTTGCGCGGACAAAGCTCGGCAATCTTTAAATTGGGCGGGGGGGACATTTGTGGCGTGGAGCTAATTGAACCCAGGAAACGAGCTTATTTATGACACTAGAGGAAGGAAATGTCCCACTTCATCCCGGTGTCAGTTCTGAAAGCACGTGTCGGCAGTACGCATAAATGCTCCATCTGCGGAAGAAAAAGGCACAGCTGCCTCTCAGCTGAGTACGATTTACCATGCGCATAACTTTGCAGATTTTCACCGTGATCTTGCACATGATAATCATTAGTAAGTTAGTTAATTTACGTATTAAATATACCTTATATTATGTCAGTGTATGTCCTTTCATGAATTATACCCACGTTGTTTTATCCTATTGCATTGTTAATAATCTTCCCTCTCACATTTTACTTCGCCCATTCATACATCGTCGAAAATGGCTTTCTCTTGTCCAGTAGAAATTATGAAATATTCTTCAACTGATTTCAGATCCTAGCGAGACAACCACAGTAACTCAGGACAAGGCTTTCGTTCGAGGGTAGAAGACGGCGTCCGCATGAGCTGCGAACAGGACGGCACGGATCAACAGATGTACTGGTACAGGCAGGGCCGTCAAAACAGCCTGGAGCTCCTCTTCTTTTCACCGATGGACGGGTTGGACATAGAGAAGCTCCTTACTGAGGAAAGATTCACAGCCGCCAGGGAGAACAGACAGCGTTTTCACCTAAACATAAGCCCTTTACATACGGAAGACTCGGCTTCGTACTTCTGTGCCTCTAGCTTACACAGTACTCAAAAGTAATGCGCCGGCAATGCCAAAACCTGCTGAGATGTGGCCACTAGAGGCCAGTGTTAGTCAAGGTGTTGTGTAAATGTTATCTTTCCTTTTCATGAGTTTGCCTTTCTGGGTAAGATGCGTGAATGACGCCATCCGTATTTTTTTGTTTGAATCTCGTCCTTTTTTTTTTTTTTTTTTTTTTATGCCTTTATATGCGACCGACCGCAATAGCTTTGTTTACTTATTTGTTCAGGAAAATTATTAAAAGCACAGCATGTACTATCGGGGGTGCATAATGCTTATTAATTACGTGTTATCTTGGACCCAACTATCGCTCACTCTGAGTTCCTGTCATGCAGGGTAAAACGTGAACAAACAAAAAAAGTTTAGTTAGGAATGAAAACGTGCTGGATAGGGTTTGTACTGGACTGAAGGTTGCCAATGGATAATGCTTAATGGATTCATTTTTTTTTAAATTGTTTTATTGATACAAATAAATAATATGGGAGGTTAACTAATTATCAGTGACTGTTTTAGCTCTGGCCTAAAAATCGCAAACATCCAGCATCCAGAACTGATTTTTCCTCATTAGAACAGTTTCGATGAGCTATCTTTGGGACAAGTGGGAAAGTCTGGATTTATACCTGAAAGTATCATGTTAGGTTAATTTCAGCAAGTTGCTTATGTGTTTGCGCCATCAACAGACTGACAGCCAGCTGGCAGTGAGAGCAGGGTAAAAAGGCTGTACTGAAAACCACCCTTTTTACATGCAGTCATTGGCTGATGCAGATAGTCTGCTGCCTGCCTAATTGTTTGTTTTTTTTTAAAATATTTTTATTGTTTTACATAAGTAATGGTGTACCTTTCTGCCTTAGCTTCTTGTTTATACAATGCTATATTCATGCTGTGTAGGAAAGTCAAAGTGAAATGTTTTTCTCTCCAGTTGCAGTCGGTAAATCATACACTGTTCACTCAGAACTCTCTCATATTAATCCTCAACCAGGCCAAATTCTACACAGCGGGTGCCAAATTTGCAAGTTGGAAACACCGTTATGGCACATGTATGAGCACAATTCCCCAGTGTGATAACATTCATAACTCTTGATCTAATGGAAAAAAAAAAAATCAAATTTCACACGTTTGACCCAAATCCAGACCAGCTGTGCTGCCTCACAGATGGCGGCCAGCCTATTTCTCTGGTTTGAGTGAACGAGTGACCGTGTAATTGCGAGCCCAGGTAGTCGCTAAACTGCGAGATGGACACATAACTGAATATGCTGCAACAGGGGTTCTGCTATTTTTTCGCAGATGGCTTTAACCCTTAGAGCACTGAATAAATTTTCAAGAAATTAAAAATTTAATTATCCTGAGCTGTTGTAAATCTATCATGTGGCAACTTGCATTAAAGAGCTCCCCTGTGGGAGCTCTTTTAAACAAGTTGCCACATGATAGATTTTAAACAGCATCTGATTTTGATATCTTACATTATTGGGCAACTATAGTTGCCTGTAGCACTCTAAGGGTTAAACTCCGTTAATTACGGAGGCGACACAGGCTAATTCAGGGCATTGTCTGTCGACACACACACACACGCACACACCTGCTGTTTCGTAGCTCGGTGTGCCTCTCAGACGCTCTTCATAGCTGCACTTGTTCTCTTCTGCTAAATGCATGCGCTTTGGTTTCATGGCCTACTTCCACTTCGCCCGCACAGAGCTGACATTTTCCGAAGTAAACGGCACATTTCTGCCGACGAACCCACTTCCTGCTTCACTGCTGTGCTTGTGGGCTGTTTCACTGTTAGTCATACCTCTGTTTTTACCCTTTTGCAAATTTATGCAAAGCAACGTTTGGCTGATGGGTCTAAGTCAGGGATGTCAGATCTTATTTGAAAAATGTCCCAGCAAACATGGCTTCAGGTTTTATTTTCAGCCTGACACTGTATCGCTGAGTTCAAGTAATTGGCTCAGAAATGCACTGTCAAGACATTGAAAAGTTGATGCAGGTGTCTTAGTGTTGGCTAAAACAAGAACTTTCACCCAGCCCATATACTGTATTTCTCCTCATCCCGTGGTTCCCATTCTGTCTCGGGTAGGAACCATTTAAACATTAGAGAATAAGGCCATTTCTAAGCAATTTAAAATATGCTAAATTTTTGTACATCAGTGGATCGGCACATTGGCTGCACTTAACTATAAAATTCTTCTGGAAGTTTTGACATTTGGACAAAAGATTATATGTTTAGGTTCACTTTATGGACCCTTTGGCTGTTCGACACACAGTTTTCACAGTTCATGACTCAAACATAACATCAGGATACAAATGCATAAGAGGGGCTTCATGATGAAGACTATAAAAAAATGTCCTATTTTACATGGTCCTCACTGAAAACACGCCACAGCCATGGAGCTTCAGGTGATTAATGTATAAATAAATAAATAATCGGCAACTTTTCATTCAGAAAACCAATTAATTCGACCTGAAGAAGTAATTACTGTGAACATGCAAATATGAATGTAGACGAAATGTGGCTTTGCTCATGAACGAAATATGCATTCTACTGTACACACCTGGACTCAAACACGTGCATAAACAATACCGTTCAAGTGTGTTACTGTGAATGACATGCTTATATAACTCTCTCCATATTGAACACATGGCTAGTCAGCATGTAGCATTAGTCTCAATACTACACATTGAGTAAATGCTAACTAGCATTGTTCTGTAAAGTTAAATTGTGCATGTGAATAGCTGCAAGTGTAATATGCAGCGGAGGCAGCTGCATATCTGCGCCAGATCATTTCGTCAGAAACCCCAGAGCTTATGGAAACTCAACCTCTTCACACTCTCAGGAAATATGTGCCAAGCCTTGCAAAACAAAGGAAATCATGCTTTGCAGGCGCCCACATCTACAAAGCGAACTGCGGAGCCGTTTCCCTACAGCACCTGCGCTGTTACAGTTCAGAGGAGGGGCAGCATGTCATTCATGTAAACTGGGCCTTTACAAGTTTGTGCCTGTCTTTCAGTTCAGTGCAGTTGTTTATTTATAGTGTAACATCACTCCAAGGGGTTTCAGCACATTTCACAGCAAAATAAGACATTTGATGATTTGCCCACAAAGAGATATATCAATATGAATGCATAAAACATGGAAAGGGTTATACCAAAACATGGATATGCAAACAAAATTCAATACAAAATTAAAATTTACACGGATGTACGTCCGTCTGGTGAAGGTCATGAAGCGGAGATATTGGAGGCAGTATAAACTGTAGTAATAGCAGTTGTGAAACATTGATAGGTTGCTGCTAAGTGATAGCATGTTTAACAAGCCAATTAAACTTGGCAGAACCGTGGTGTAGAGAGTGCAGATGGATTTTAAGCCTCGATTAAAAAATTTCAACGGAGTCCCCCTCCAGAGGGAAGAGGTGCGATGTGCAAAAGTGCTGCTCCCCATTGCTTTTTTTTGTTAAACCTAAGGACTGTCAGATAACAAGCACCTGGAGAACATAACAGGCCGTCATGGAGTGTACGGTGTAATCAGGTCTGACATGTAAGACCATACCAATCCACTCCAGGCCTTATAGGTCAGGAGAGGCGCTTTAAAGTCAGCTCTGGCCTATATCGACAACCAATGCTGGGATGTAAGTTATTCTGAAATGTGATGAGTCGTCAGTTTTTCATCTCCCCACAGTCCTGCATGAGCTGATGGAGTGTTGTTTTACGCTGCGTTCTCTAGGCGGGCACCGGCTCCATAATTTGTCCGGGCCATATCTCCAAAAATGTTGGCCACAAGAGCTTCAAATTTGGTGTGCAGGTACTTTGTGAGGGACAGGTGCGAAACATAAGGGTCATCAGTGGATTTGACCTTTGACCTTGGCACAGTGACCTTATGCAGGAATGCATAACAATCACCGCTGCAGGAACACAAGGAATGGTGGTTAGCTTATCTGTGCCTTGCCAGAGGTGTACAGAATGCCGCCATTTATTAATAATTAGTTAAGTGCTGTGGGGGTCTCTGGGGGCTCAGCATCGGCTTATTCTACCTGCTCAACAGCAGGGTGCATTCGAAGTTTCAACATTCAAACTAAACCATCTCTTAAAGTACACATCATTTCATCCATTTCATCCATTCTAAAATAATAATAATAATTATAATAATAAAAGTCAGATTTTATTATTAATGATTAGAGAGGAAAGAGTAGTTTTCTTGAGTGCTTTGTGTCTGTCAAGGATTACTAATGAAACATAATACTTCATATAAACAAAGAACAACAAAAAAATGCATGTTTTCATTTTAGATATTTTTATTTACTGTGAAAAGGTCAAAGGAAAGAACAGTCATTTTTTTAGAAAGCACAAACTGGAAAATTTCAAGGTGATGGTATCAAATTAGATACAGCAACACTGATGTGGTATTAACCTCTGCTGATGGACACAAATATATTTTCGACAAGCCACCCACCTATCCACTGAAAGGAAAAGAGTCACTTTAATGATTCTTGCATGGCTTTTGACAGGTTTTTTAAGTAATTTATTAAAACATGCACAGTTCTCATTGCAATTATTCAGACAGAATTTACATGACCCGATTTTGGCCCCTTAAAATATGCAATTAATTATTCAGTGAAGTACTAGGAGGAAAGGGTTCGAAGTGATATTTGATCATGCAAAATTTGCCCTGCAGGAAACGCACAATGTAGAGGGCACCCTGAAAGTATTTACAGCAGGTTTTTTTATATAAAACTGCAATTACTTAATGAGCATGTTTTTGGAGATAATTTAAGAGAATCTAATATGAAACTCATTCTCATTGGATTCTTCTGAGGTTATGAACCCCGTATCAGTACTTGGGGATAATATTATACTTATATAAACACATGATAAACCACACATACTATATGTATATGTACATTTACTTGTCAGAAATGATTTGTCTCATGTTGCGTCTTGCCAGTCTGAAGTCAGTCAACAAACTTTGATGCCGGTAAGCCCTGAGGAATGACAATATATTAATATTAATACTCAGTAATGCAACAGTGTAATGCCAGTGCATACAATATATCTCAAGAAAGAATCTGACCTGATCTTTTTTCTTACCTTCAGTCTCCAGACAAAAGCTGTCAGAAATGCGGCGAATAGTGAACTTTTCACCAGGATGAGAATGTACGACACTTCAGCTGCGTTTCCTCTCCACTTGTTTTCCTCTGATTGTGAAATTAAATAAGAGAAAAACCTCCATTTTAAAAAAGGCAAGAGAGACACTGACAGCAACAGGAAGTAAGCAGTAAGCTTTCATGTAGCATGTGCCCAACATTGGAGAGTTTTGAGTTCTATTTGTATATAACGTTTCTTACCTGCTGTAGTTCCACAATCTGAAATATAAGAGAATAACTATTTAAAATGCAATTTCATTTTTTATATAGCATATTAATGGGCATGCTCCTGGGTTAATTAACATCTGACATTAAATATTGTATTTTTCATCAGCAAATTTCATTATCAACTTAAAAATAGCAAAACTCAACCTTTTTTTTTTTACATTGAGTGAATATGTAAACTGCCCTTTACTGTGATTTTTTTTTTTTTTTTATGACTACGATACCGTCCTATCCACATGTGGTAATGCCGCGTTAAATGACTGCAGTAATTTATGTTCTCACAGATGCAGTGATAAAGTTGCTTATCTAACTCGACTTTCACAGCAGTGTTTCATGCATTTCAGATTCCTGGACTTACACTGAATCCCTCGAATTGTGGCAGGAAAGTCTGTGGTGTTTGTTCCATTGAAGAAGCTGACTGAACACTGGAATGTATTACGGCTGTTGTGCCACTCTTTCTCTGTTACCCGCAGTCGACTGGTGATGCTGTATGTTTTGGACTCTTTTGACAGTACCGCAGACTCGTCCATCTTAGAGCGTGGCGTCTCATCGATGCTGTTCATACTCCAGGTGATCGAGACATGATCAGGGTAGAAATCGGTGGCCACACAGACCAGGGTGACATGCTTCTTTGACCTGATCTCCTGTCTTGAGGGTTTAAGAATTTGCACTTTGGGCTCCAGTATTTTATCATCTTTTCCTGCGTGTCAGACAAAATAAAAGGATTGAAATGTTGTTTATGAACATTTCATCAGGCAATGTCATAAAAGACTCAAATGTTAGAAGACCTTACACTCATAAATGTGAAATCAAGCTCACCCAACACTGTGAGAGTTGTTCCCGTGCCAAAGTACAGCACATTAGCGGAGCACAGCCTTGCCCAACAGAAACAAATACTACCTTCCTATCCTATTCGCTCCAGTGAAACTCCCTGCCATGTCAAATGTTGAAACAAAATTCAATCTATTCAAGATAAACATATCTCTTACTCTCTTTTTAGCATGCAACACTCGTCAAGAATGACAAATTTCTCTATTTACTCCAAAGCACACAGAGAATAAAAAGTCAGATCTTAATAGTGCTGTCTTACCTAGAACAGTTAAACGGGTTCCTTCACCAAAGTACGCTTCCCAGTTAGCACTATGTCTTTGCTTTAGAGCAATAACCATTCAGGCATGAGAGTCATCCTCCCTTGGTAGCCACTTCAATAACTTTGGTTATAAAACCATGTCTATTATTTTAATCTATTGAACTCAATATTTAGTCTAAACTTTTTGCCCATTGATAATTTTATCTTGACAATTTTTGAGTGAAATAGAGATTTACCTCTTTCATTTTCCTGTTGGGGCTTTTTTAATCACAAAATTTACTTTTCTGCTTTCAGCCTCCTGTTTTTAATATTTTATTTTACCGAACTGAGAATTATCTGTTGTAATATTCCTCAGAAGAACTGAGGAAATTTACATATTTAAGAAATCAACAGTATGAATACGTCATTTTTTTGCAATTGAATTTTTGAAAACTTTCTACCCTAAAACTGCAAGTTTTGCGCTTTTTCTAAAGTACGTATAATCGGTGTTCAGACTGTAATCCTGCAGCAGAAAAACTATGTTAAATTGTTAATTCTTTGGAGTCAGTGGATACTGAACAAAATAATGCGAGACTTTAACTATTTTCTAGTTTACACTGTATGCAAGTGATCAGAAAATACTTTACTAGTAATGGAGCCTCATATGTGCCTGTTTTTTACATTACACTGAATGTATGCTTTTATCCCAAACAGCATGCAATAACAACAAAATAATGATATTTTTAGATAATAGAATAGAAATTTCAGTCATGTTTTATATTTCTTACCTAATACAGTAAGCTTGGTTCCTTCTCCGAAGTAAGCTGGATAATTATACACAGTGCTAGATGGCAGGTGTATAAATCTGCCCTGGCTTTTGATGACATTCCCAGAATATCATTTCAATTCATACCTGCATTTTTTGGATCATTACCTTTTCATTTTAACAGTTATTCTAATCAAATTTAACTTTATGTTGCCAGCACCACAACCTCCCTAGGTAGTCACATTATAAACTGCTCAATTGATTGGTCTTGCTAATATTTTAATCATTTTAACTTTCATGTATTTTTACTGAAAGAATTTACTGATAATTAGTGCTCTCGCAATTTGCTTACCCAAAACTGTGAGTTTGGTCCCGTCTCCAAAGTGAGCAGGATTAACGTTCACACTGATTTCTCACAAGAGCAAAACTCATTTGTCTTTGAACACAACGGGACACTCTCAAATCAGAGTTGGTGATGTTGTGACTATAAGAACGCAATTACATAAAAAGAAAAATGTCTGAATTACCTAAAACGGTGATTTTCGTGCCTCCGCCAAAGTATGCAGGATTGTTGTTCACATTGGTTCTAAGCTGACGTAAAAGCCTTTTGCGCATTTACACAAAAACTGACCTTAGAGGCCATCTGAAAAATACTCAAAACTTGCCCAAATTACACAGATTACTTATTCTCAATGACTTAGGGAATGTATGATCAAAACTCACTTCTTACCTATGACCGTGAGCTTTGTTCCTTCTCCAAAATAAAGTGGATCATAGTTTGCACAGTGTAGACGGAGTGTGCATAATACTCATCTCATGGAATTAGATTCAGTTTCTTTGAAAAGCTTAATTCTTATGCAATGAAAAACTAAATAGCTTCACAACCACAGAAGATGGAAAAATGGGCAGTACAGAGTTTTGTCAGCCGATGCAAAATGAGTTGTTCCTAAAGTGACATAAGATGGCAACATCTGGACAGACTGGGATTCAAGCACTTACCGAGAACAGTGAGCCTGGTTCCTTCCCCAAAGTAAGCCTGGGCAGCATTCACTGCGATTTGTGGCCGAATTAAAACCTACTCATCGCGGATGGATTGTATGATGTGGCCTCAGCTCATGTATCGCAGCCTCAGGCGTCATTATCATATTCTTGCCACTGTGTCAAGTGATTACTATTTTTACATCTATCAGAGAAAAGGCTCCAAGGGTTGTTCTGTTTTTACATTGAATAACTCCTGGTCAGTAATGTTTTGCAGGGCAAATAGTTCAATGTGAGAGCTTGGTCACTATTCACACCTACTTTAGGGGTTCCCTGAAGAACTAAATATGGTTTTAGAATGAAGACAAGCCAAAAAAAAAAAGAAACTATTCATAACCCTTTAAAATTGTGTATTTACTTCTACCAAAAACATGCAGCTGGGTTCTCATGGTGGAATCATGAATTACTGAAGGAATTAACAGTCTGGAAAAGGATCACTTAACTGCCAATTTTTTTAACATGGGAAACGATTTTTTTTTAAAAGCATACAGTCTGCTGACTGGGAACAAAAAAAACAAATGTTTTCTTACCTAAAACAGTTAGTTTTGTTCCTTCTCCAAAATATGCTGGAGTGTTGAGCACAGCATGAGATTTCTGACTAAGAATAAAGGACGTTCCATATCTGGCACTTTAAAACCCTTAATTTTTGATTTATAGAGAATAGTAATCATTTATCATCTTTCAGTGCTTTCTAAAGAAGAATTATAATTGGAATAGATTTTAACTTACCAATTACAGTGAGTTTTGTTCCAGGACCAAAGTAATACTGGTTGTTTGCACGTTGCTTAGATCACGTCACATAACATTTGTCCAGTATAAGTTACACAAAAATTCAGTTTCTTACCTATAACAGTCAGTTTTGTACCTCCACCGAAGTAAGCTTCATATGAAGCACAGTGACTAGTCCTAAGTGAATTACCACTTTTTTCTTTGTCATGTAAAATGGCTTGAAGCAACAAGCATAGTGTATAATAATGTAAGACGCAAAAAATCTGGGCACTATGCAAACTCACCTAGTACAGATAATGTAGTTCCATTGCCAAAGTACGCAACACTCCCAGTGGCACAATGCTGAAGCCAAACACACGAATATTACCACTGAAGATGAGGAGGTCATTTTGTTTTCAAATAATATCATGAAACTTTATCATTCCATCAGCACATATAGGGGAATGATGCCATTTCTGAGGAGCTGTAGCCATGCCAGTGTCCAGCAGGGCGCCATTTTGGCTCCATTGGATGCCTTTTCCATTGTCCTCTGAGGCGGAGGTTTTTGTACAGCCGATCTATGGAGATGTAACACTGTGCCCCCCCTGTCCCCACAGTGTTACACAGTCTAACAAAAAAGACACGCTCTGCTCCCCGTGTCACGTGCAGAGTGTACCGCTATAATACCAAGCTAATGGATGGGAGCAGAAATATCTATTTATAAGCCTGCAGAGAAAGAATAAAACATCTGGGCGGTGATACGGCGTTTGGGGGATATGCATCTCTGTGATATCGAACCGCACTTTAGAGATACGCCCCTTGCTTGTGAGGCATTGGGAGGGTGCCAACAACATGAGGTTAGCAGAACAGAGTCGGGTTTATGCTCTCATCCAGGGGCGCATTTCCCAAAAGCTTAGTTGCTAACTAAGTTAGCAACTTACATAGTTGTCTATTCACAGCCAATGAGCTCAGCTATGTAAGTTAGCATCTGTGATTTCGGGAAGCGCACCTCAAAGCAGCTCATGCTCCTTCATGCTGATTTGAGTCAATGAAATCCTTTTGATTTTAGGTACGGTTCTTGTCAAATTCAATATTATTTCACCACAGCTGCAGAACCTCCCAGTTATCAAAGTTTCACACCTACAGTGTGACAGGCTGATCTGCACCACAGAGTATTAGAGCCAGGCATATGGAAGAAAATGAGAGGAAGATTTTTTTTTTTTTTTAATTTATTTTGCATTTCAAGATTAAAGGCACAGTGTCAAGAATTAAGTGGACCTTTAACCTTTATTCTCGAAATGGTAGTTTAACCTTATTCTCGACAGTTTGACTTTATTCTTGAAATTTTGACTTTAGAAATGTAAAAAAAAAAAAAACTTCTCTCCCCACCACCCCCTTTTCATTTTTCTTATACCTATTCCTAATATTTTGCCAAAGAACTGTATAGATCCTATATAAATTGAAATTATAACTATTATGACTAAAATTGTTTACCCATACATATACAGTACCCCATATTATGGAATATAGAACATTCCTTACATCATGCAGAGTGGAGGTGGCGTGTTTTCTTTACACTGAATTTGCTGTTTGAGGTTATAAATACAGTATTTAAGCACAATGTAATGAAGGGATAATCTCAATGAAATTGTAAATTTAATTTCCTAATCAGGGAAATGCTCTCTTTTCAGAAGACCCAGAGAGATGCCTCTGTGATTTAAAAATGTCAAAATGGAGCCTCACGTCCCTCACTAAAAAAAAAAATACTAAAAACTAGAGGGTGTGTCCGGAAGGCCACATCACCCCACCCAATCTTCACCAAAAACTAATCATTTCTTCCCTTCCGCCTAAGGATTGCCCTACCAAAACTGAAGACAATCCGTCCAGAATTGTGGCCTGTAGAGTGCAAACAGACACATAAATAAATGAAATCACACTAAGGTGTGACACTTTCGAAAACTTCTCAGAGCCAATTTGATCCGGATCTTCACCAAAATCTAATCACCTCTTTCGAAGTGAGATATCTTTGTACTGTGAAAATTTCAGGACGATATGACAAAAACTATGGCCTGCAGAGCGTAAACAACCAGAGACAGACGGACAAACACGACGACCGACATACTTTCGAAGTTTTCGAAAGTAATAATAAACGCGACAACCACATATATCCCTTTCGCAACATTTGTTGCGGGCGGGGTGAACAATTATCACGTCCCAGGAGGGAATTGAAACATTATTTTGCAATGTTACCTGAAGAGGGCGCTCTCTGTTTATGTTTTTGCAAACTGTCGCCGTTTCTCATTCTGTACTACTGGTTGGTAACTTCTATAATGTATTGTTTTAGTTTCTGCCATGGACTGTCAACCGTCTATGATTTTTGCCTATTAGTTGGTTTTGTCCCATGATCTTGTTTTCATTTTATTCACTCACCGCAGTCATGTGCTCAGAGAGGTATTCAGATCAGTAGTTCCCAAACTCGGACCTGGATTGCCCCTTGTGCATGCTGGTTATGTTCCGACCATAATGGCAATTAAATTATTTTAACTAACTGCTAATTGCTCCTAACTAAGTGTCTTACGTGCAAGGTTACATAAAATCCTAAACACATTACATCAGAAATAGCTGGATATGATATGTTCATTAACATTTCTGAGGGTATGTACTGCATATTGGGCCATATCACAAACATAGACTTGCATAAAAAGAGGCAAATTATTACCAACGGATCAGATTGAGACTGTTCTTAATCAGTGGGCTGCAGGTTGATGGAAGTCCATCAATCATAACTATCTCTCTCTCTCTCTCTCTCTCTCTCTCTCTCTCTCTATATATATATATATATATATATATATATATTTAAAAAGTCTGTTGTGCATGGAAATGTAAGGGTTCATACAAGATCTGTTGCCATGGATGACAAGTTCCACTGGTATTTTACTTGCATGCATAAAACACGAAAAAAATAATGACATTAACCCCCTACCCTCCATACAAAGATTTCACATTTATGACAGGTTTGAGTGCAAACATGCCAAACTGTAACAGTTCTGCTGTGTGCACAGGTCAGATGCACAGAGGACAGGAAGATAAGGGCTGGACTCAGATGCAAGGATGGACTTGGTTGTATTTATTATGCCTTCTGCACAACAGCAGGCACAAGCATTGCAATACAAAACAAATGGAAACAAGGTTTCTTTAACAATGTATTTAACAATGTATAATGCAGTAACAATGTATTTCAAATAGCAAAACAAAAGGAAATGAGGTTCCTTAATAATAAAGTGCTGAAATAAACATAAACAGCACTAAGCTCAGAAACTTTAGAGTTTTGGCACGCGAATACGGAGAAAAGTGTAAACAGGACTAACAATGCCGCACAGGCGTGGATTAACAAGGCTTCACAATGAGACTGAGTGAAACTGGGTCTTATATGCACACTGCTACCACCCAGTGGTGATGAGAAACAGGTGCGAGAGATAATTGAATAATGAATGAGGTGCAGTCTGGGTTTAAGTAGATCAGTGAGCTGGACTGTTGTAGGCGTGGCCTTATAGTACTCCCCCCCCCCGAGGTGCGACTCCTGGCGCGCCTGTTCTTCGGCCAGGACGGCGCCCACTAGGGCGTGGAGCAGGCTGGTTCGGGTGGGCTTGCTGGAAGTCAGCCAGGTGACAGTCCAAGACAGGGGTAGGGTTTTCAATGGAGGTAGCCTCCACCAGGGTTCCAGCAATCACTGGCCTAAGCAGAGAAGTATGAAAGTGTTAGTGATGTGGTAGTTAGGCTGCAACTGTATTGTATATGCAGATTTATTGACCTTCCGGAGGACACGGAAAGGTACAATGAACCGTGGGCTCAATTTTCTGCTGGGCAGGCGGAGGTGCAGGTCCCTCGTTCAGCACCAGACTCAGTCCCCCGGTTGGAATGGGGGGAGTTCTGGCGTTTCCGGTCCGCCTGGATCTTTTGGTGGCGGAGAGCTTTTCGGATCTGGAAGTTGGTGGTTTCCCAGACCTTCTCTTAGTCTTAGTCTTAGTAAACTTTATTATCCCCATGAGGGGCAATTTGTTGTACAGCCAGCAGGAAAACAGCACAGCAATACAAACAGACAGAAACAATAACATGCACATTCACCACAAAAGTAATAAATAATGTTTAAGGGACCGATCAACATAACATATTAATTAGGCCAATTGTTATTGGTACAAACGAGTTTTTGAATCTGTTCGTTCTGACCTTTGCTACCATGTACCTGCGAGCAGAAGGCAGTAGCCTGTATTGGCAGGCCAGCGGGTGGCTGGGGTCAGTCAGGATGCTTTCTGCTTTCCTGATAGCCCTGGCTCTATACAGGACAGAGAGCTCCTCAAAATTTGTCCCTGCAATTCTGCCACACATCCTCACTATTCCGTTAAGCCTGTTCTTGTCTTTCACAGTGAGGGACCCAAACCAGCAAATAAAAGAGAAGGTTAAAACAGACTCAGTAAAACAAGAATAAAACATCCTCATAAAAGAAGTGTCTACATTAAAACCTCTCAATTTGCGATAACAATACATATGCTGCTGGGCCTTCGCACAAATCGCATCTATATTGGCCTCTAATGTCAGACTGTTGTCAATGACGGTGCCCAAGTATTTGTACTGTTGTACAGTTTCAACCACTTGACCATGAATAAAAACGGGAATTTGGTGGAGGCTTCTTCCTAAAATCAATAACCAGTTCTTTGGTTTTAAGAACGTTAATCTTTAAATACGAGCTCTTACGCCAATCAATAAAATCGTTCGCCACTGGACCGTGATTGCTGTCTTTGTTGAGCAGTGATAATCACTGAGTCATCAGCAAATTTAATGATATGTCCATCGGCATGCTGACTTTGACACTCATTTGTGTATAAAATGAATAAAAGTGGTGAAAGGATGCAGCCTTGAGGGGAGCCGGTGGAGGATAGAAGTGCATCAGATAAAAAACCATTCACCCTCACCCTCTGAGGTCTGTTCGTTAAAAAATCAACAAGCCAGCAAACTAAGCCCTGTTCAAGATGATGTATGCTAGTCAGACAGTCGGCTAAAATGTGCAGTTGTATACAGTTAAAAGCAGAAGAAAAGTCAATAAAAAGCAGACGTACAAAATTATGTGCCCCCTCAAGATGACCCAGTACCAGATTGAGAGGGGTATTGACGGCATCATCAGCACCCCTGCCCGCTCTATAGGCGGATTGTAGGTGGTCAAAGCTGCTCTGGATTGTGCCCAAGATCTCCGCCTTTATGAAGCGTTCAAACATCTTCATGATGAGAGACGTGAGAGCAACCGGCCAAAAGTCATCTTGGGTTTTTGGTGCTCTAATCTTGGGCACCGGGACGATGATGGAGTCTTTCCAAAGACGAGGGACCCTACAGAGCAGGAGAGAGTGCCTGAAGATAAAAGTGAAGATGCCAGCTGGCTGCTCTGCACAGTTCTTCAGAAGTCTTCCCCCAATATGTCTGGACCAGGGCTCTTCCTCTCTTTCACTCCTCTAAAAAGTCTGCAAACAGTGCCCTCACTTACGTCTATGGATACATCCATCTGGGCAAAGGGAGTGTAGCTGTATACTGATTGCTCATTACTAAAATCACAAGTGTTAAAACAATTATAAAAATGATTCAAATCACACGCAAGCGCAGAATCTGACACACCAGCAAGGGAAATAGGGCTCTTTCTTGACTGCATGCCCATAATCGATTTAACACCCTCCCATGCAGGCCTGGAGGTACCAGAATTTAGCAGGGTTTGCACCTTATTTTTATATTTGATTTTGGCAAGTTTAAGTTCACGCTTAACTTCCTTTTGTAGTTCCCCGCTATGGGCAATGTCCCCCTTTTTAAAACTGATGTTCCTCTGGTTAATGATATTTTTAACTGATTTTGACACCCATGGCTTATTATTTGGGAAGATAGAAATTAATTTCCCGGGACTAATCAAATCCTTGCAGAAATTAATATATCAATCAAAAAATGCCAACAGACACACACTCTCTCTCTCTCTGCTGCTGCGTGTCGCCTCAACAGCGCCACCTTGAACCACACCTCCTTGAAGCACACATCCACTGCCGGGACTTCAGTCTGGCTCTGGTCCCATGGGCACAGGGGAGGTTGCCGTCTGAGCACGCACTAGAAGGGGCTGAGTCCAGTGGAAGTGCTCTTTAAGGAGTTCTGGGTGTACTCCACTCAGGGCAGGTATTGGGACCAATCCCGCTGGCGCTGATGGCAGTATGCTCGGAGGAACCTCCCCAGGTCTTGGATGGCTCTCTCTGCCTGCCCATTAGTTTCAGGGTGGTATCCTGAGGTGAGGCTGACGGTGGCTCCCAGCTTCCTGAAGAAAGCCCTCCAAACTTGGGATATGAATTGAGGCCCACGGTCAGAGACAATGTCCTCCGGAAGGCCAAAATTTCTGAATACCTGCTTGAATATGACATGTGCAACTTGGAGTGCAGATGGTAAGGCAGTGAAAGGAATGAATTTACAGAATTTAGAAAACTGATCAAAAATCACCAGGATACATGTGTTACGTTCTGATGAGGTTAGACTGGTAACAAAATCAACAGCGATGTGTGACCGTGGATGATGGGGAACTGGCAATGCGTTAAGTTTACCTGCAGGCAGCTGTTGTGACGTTTTGGAGATTGCGCAAGAGCGCATGGCTGCTTCCACGTCAGAGGCTAGGTGGGGCGACCAATATTTTTGGCTGATGATGAGTGTTGTTCTTTTGACACGGGGGTGTCCTGCTGACAGGGAGGTGTGGGCCCACAGATCACTTCCTCTTGAAGATTAGCGGGAACGAATGTCTTACCCAGTGGCATCGAAGTAGTAGGGGGGTTCCTCCTGGTCTCCTTCACTATTTCCCGGTCCAACTGCCACTTGATTGGGGCGAGGATGCAGGAGGAGGGCAGAATCGGCTCTTCTGCTTCCGGGTCCTTCCCTACCTCGTATCTTCGGGATAGTGCTTCTGCTTTGATGTTCTTCGAGCCTGGATGATAGGTTATTGAAAAATTGAAACGAGTTAAGAAAGCCTATTCCTTATTTTCCCAGAGGCGCTTGTGGAGAAATAAGGGATAGGCGTCGAGAGGCGCTAGTGGGGGGGAAGAGTTAAGTTTGTTTTGAGCTGACCTTTTGAAATTTAAACAGGTCAGTCAACATAAATCATTGCATCATCTGGGTATGCCCTCTTGGTAATTGCCTCAAAATTGCATAATAGGTATAAATTCTGTGCACTGGCCTTCCTGTTCATCTGGTTGTCCATGTGGATTCATAGAAGATGGTCAGACCTCAGTACATACCCCGGCAGCGATCTTTCATGGTCACTAAATTTCATCGAAGTAAAAGTGTCTGTGTTGTCCTCGACAAGTTCTGCCGAGAATACCCAAATGTTCGCCTTCCATCACGTTCAACCATCTTTAAAAATGCACGCTTGCACTTTGTGAGTGGAACCAGCCCGAAATGCCAACAAAGAGCAGTGCGGTCAACGTTGTGCTGCTCGAACAGCGGCTAAAATCAAAGCAGTGAGAAACCTCCCAGAGGAACATTGTGCTGGCGAAGAGAGAGAACAAACAATCAGCTGCCAACGGAACGGTCTTGGGTTATCTTCTTAAACCTTTGATTGCATTACCCGCCTCGACTTGCACTTCCATCCATATGAGATGATAAAGCGACACCAACTTCTTCCTGTTGATATACAGTGGCACTTAAATTTCTTCCGATGGCTGCTTGCACAGCGACAACGCTTCCTGGAGGATTTCATCATTGGCAATGAATCAGGATTCGCTATGAATGCTATGGTCAATTCTCCTAACATCGGGGAATACCGATCCCGGGGAGAACAATCGCTTGATTTTGATTACTGACGCAATGATGATGAGCACAAGGTCACTGTCTGGGCTGGTTTGGTGGGCCGTGTGTCCATCATTGGTCCTTCCTTTTTTCGTCAAAACCTCCAGATGTTAAGCGAACGTGTGGTTCCAGAAATCACCCACATCACCAGAATGGTGAATTTCAGCGTGCCAGGCGGGCGCAAGATGGGGCTCCCCCACACTGAAGGCAGATTGTTACCAACCACCTGACCACACTGCCTGGCAAAAGAGTCATGGCACTGAACTGGTCAGAGGAGTGGCCCCCGCAGTCCCCTGACCCGACCCCACTGGATTACTTCCTCTGGGGTCACCTGAAGTTGAAGGCGTACATCACGCCACCTGCTGATCTTGCTGACCTGTAAAGGAGAATCACAGCTGAAGTCAAACTCCTGAGGCCGAACAGAGCCATAATTAGGCGTGCCGTCGTGGATATGTTGAGTGCAGCAAGGAACGGGGCCCATGTGGAGGACTATATGTGCTGCAATCCTTTGATATTTGAAGTGTCTGCCTTTCAGTTAAAATCCTGAAGTTAAACTATCCCAATATTGACTCAGTAAGTAAATTTTGCTATTCATTTTCAGTTTCTCACTGATATTTGAAATCTTTGTATCGAGGGTAGGGGGTTAATGTCATTATTTTTTTCCTGGTTTATGCAGGCAAGTAAAACACCAGTGGAACTCGTCATCCATGGCGACAGATCTCATATGGACCCTCGCGCTTCCATGCGCAACAGACTTTTATTTTGCAAAATTGAAATTAGCCGTGTTCACTGAAGCGTGAAAACTGAACCACGACACTGGTGTCAGTCAAGGGATAATTACATGGTCTATCAGCATGTATGACCAGATTTTCTGAACATTTTCGCATTTTAGTTTTATGATGTTTTTTCTGAAAGTCTACTTTTTTCTGATACACCCTATATATATATATAAGGCAGGAACACACCTACACTCCAGTGATTATTTTAATTTTCACCAGTGGTTGCGATTGTCTGCTTTGCCGGGGAAAACAATTACAAAAAACTATGATCGTTCCAGGTCTCACGCACACATTTTTTTTTTAGTTTTTTAATTATTATTTATATTTCCGAGAAAAAAAGTTTATCATTTTGAACATTAAATATCTTGTCTTTGCAGTGTACTCAATTGAATAAAGGATTTGCAAATCATTGTATTCTGTTTTTATTCATGTTTTACACAACGTCCCAACTTCATTGGCAATGGGGTTTGTATAATGACTCTGAGAACCACTTTTTGTGCATCACAGTATGAAGACATAACAACACGAAGAACAGAGCCTGCAAACCGTTTTAGCCTATACATACAGTACATAAGCATATTCTATTTGAGGACTGACGAGTACACTTATTTCCGCCTCCGAGTGAATTTAGTGAATGGTCCTGTGTTTGGTTTGTATGTTAGTTAGCAGGACAGAAAACTACTGACCTGATATTTTTGAGACCTGGAGGAAGAGTGCAGCAAGGGCAAGGGAAGAAATTGTTACGTTTGGGAGCGGATCCAAATCGCAGGGCGGATGCACAGATCACTCCACCCTGCATGCTGAAAAAACATTTCTGCTGATTTCCCAAAGAGGCCTCATGTTACCTAATTTAAGAATGCTGACTTAAAAATGCAAGTATGAAATTTCAGTCACGTACATTTTTTTTTTTCATTTTAGCAAAATAGGAATAAAGATTTTTCCTTATTATATCATATATAGCTATTGGCTTTTATGCACTGATCAAATGGCAACAAATGCTGTTTGGGTGCAGTGAAGCCCCCATATATGTAGCAGAATTTATCTGGATCATGTTTTTTTTCTGTCAGTGGCCATATAACTAAGCCTGAAATCAGGATTAGGCATAAAATAATTTCTTTAGAATCATTCATACATGTGAAAATCAGCCCAGAATTGAACAAATATTTCTCACCTGGCTCAGAGGAAGATGGAAATCATGCCTTTCTGTGTTGATTAAGAGTTGATACAAGACTTCTTAACCTTATATGTGGTTGTCGAAAATGACAACGCTATGAAATACACATCATACGTTGTGAGAAAATATGACGTGTTACTGCAAAGCAGACAAAGCAATTAGCACCTAAAATTAGTCAGAAACGAGTATTGGATTTCATTCAGTAAAAATGATGCAGGGCGGTGTTATTTTTCACTTTTGTTAACGTTGCAAGATACGACATGTGGCCACCAAAGCTGAATAAATGCCACACATCTTAAAACCCACTGGCTGGTGGCAAAGTTCAGCAGTAATGAAACTCAGTTCTAGAAATACAAAGGTTGGGAGGCAGCTTGCAGATTAGCGCATCATGAAAGAGTGAACTATTGGCCTTGGTGATGGTCTTCGTTCTCAGAGTGCTACTGTAGTATTAAATTTGTAAAAGTTTTGTGTACCTGGTAAACTAGACAGCGGCACATTGGTAAAATCAGATAACTTCTGTATGTTTCAAGAACTTGTTGCTGGGTTTTCATCTCTTGTCTGATCTCCATGGATTTGTAAAGTTAGTCATTTAGTTGATGCTTTTAACCAAAGCAACTCAGAGCACAAAGGAGCCGATACCCCATCAAGGAATGTAGGCTTTGAGCTGCACTTACTGGGGCCTCATTGGGGTCAGAAACAGCAACCTTCCAGGGATCAGCCAATCTTTCAAGCAGCTTGACTGCCAAGGATTTCAGTGACCTAAATTTGCTATTTCAGTCACCCTGTGAATAACATTCCATCCTGTTTGATTAACCACAATTCTGTGAGACTGTTTGTAGTGCTGAATAATATGCGAGGTATTCATGGTGCACACAAAATCGACATTCATTGCATGAATGTAAAGAAAGAAAATCCATCAATTTTACTTTTCTCCCATTGTGAAACGGGTAATCATTTTACATGGTATAGAATATATGTCAACATTGCATCTCACTCCCTGCTCTAATCAATTAGAGAAGAGGCGGGAGTCGAGGTCCGAGCCTATTTTGTTCCAATCACTTGCATTTGTTGCTGAGAACAATTAATCAATGACAGATGGTCAAAGCAAGCCGTGAAATCAAATGGCTGAATTCATGAGTGCAAGTGAGTCATGGCAAGACTTTTTCAGATATCTGCAAATTTATTTATGAGAATTTCCACCTGTGCCAACCAAGCACGAAAGACATGAAAGACCTCAGTAAAATATAAGCGTTGGCTCCCTCTGCTGGTTATACTTTATCTCCCCGCCTGACTTTTTGTTGACATAAGAGGCTCCGCTGTTGCACTGTGCTGGGTCGCTGCGCAAAAGTACAGAGCGCTGTCTGATATCTGCAGAGCGTCGATCCTGAATGATCCAGACAGTGTCTCTGGCTTCTTAATCACATATCTCTTTCCTGTCACTGAAGTCTCCCTCAAACGTTGCCTCCTGATCTGTGAGAATGTTTGCAATTAGTTCAATGCCTTTGCCAGGCAGCTGCCAGTACCAGTATAAATAGTGTAAGCTGCTGTCCTTGTGTGAGCAGACAATCTCCACTGATTCTCCAGCCTTCCTCACAGCTTTCTTGGGTATCTGGATGACATTGGTCCCCTGTACAAACACTGAGGAAAAAGCAAATGTTAAACAAATTTGAGGAAAATGTCAGCACTAGTAGACAGAGGCAGAAGAACTGTAAGCAGTAGGCTACATTGAAAGCTTCAGGGATATTGAATCGGGAGCATTACAATAAATCATGCTGCATTTTTGTTAGGTATCGTTCAGGAACCAGCGAGAACAGAGCAGTGCAGAAAAATGGGATTTTATTTGGAAAGGGGGCGAACCCCCGCAGAGCAGGAGGCAACGGTACAAAGTCCACAATCCAAAAATCAAAATCCAGGAGGGCGAAATCCAAATCGTAACCAGGGCACCAATCACAAAACTCAAAGTCGGGCAAAAAAGGGTTCAAAAACAGATACAGGCAAAAGTACAAAAGAGCAGATCCAAAAATCATAGGTCGGGCGGTCCAGTCAGAAGATAAACACAGAGAGTACAAGGCGAAATGAAAGCAGCACAGGTAAACTTGGGAAAACGTTCTGACGGGGAACTGCAGTGAGAAGACAGCTTAAATACATTCAAGGGAAGTCACATGCTATGATTAGGATCGGGTGAAGGGGATCAGACTAATTACAAAGGAGGGAACATGAGGGAGAACCTAATCACATGAAATTGGCAAAAAGCCAAAAGCGGGACAGGGAACACGAGACAACCTATGACAAAACATACAGCTCCGGTTAGGGAGTTCTAATGTGCACAGATAATGAGAGGTAGGATAGAGTGGAGCAGGTGCGGAGGATCCGCTGAATTGCAGGAGAGACAAAGTGAAGGCAAGAGGCGGAGACTAGAACAGGGCGAAAAGAGAGCTAGTTAATCAATTAGTAAGTGCAGCTATACAATCCCTAGTGCTCGTTAGTAAGTTAGTATTATATACAATGTTAGTTTGGGTTAGTAACTTTAACAAAAACAACAAACTGTTAGTATTGGTTAGTAATATAGAAAAGAGAGGCAAAGGAAGCAAACGAGATTGGAAGGAATGTTTGAAACCCAGAAACCATGAAATCACCTAAGCATGTGACATGCAGGACTGGGGAGAAGCTGTAACTTAACAAGAGACCAGACAGGGGAGACAAAGTGCAATGCTGGGCATGAATAAAACATGGACCGGACTCTAACAGAAAAGTGGAAGGGGATGGCAAAAACGAAAACATGGCAAAATGCAAAAACTAAACAGAACATGGCAAAACCTAACAGAACTGATCATAAACATAACAGGGAATGGCAGAAACATAATAAGCATGGCAGAATCAGAACAGAAAGAGCAGAATCATAACAATTTTATAATGTTCCACTCCTATAACATCCCATTCCATTCCATATGATAGTCCTCTCACACACCTCTTATCTGAGAGTTAAAGCAGAGCAGGAGTAGAAGCGTTTTATAGATTCTCATGTCTATTGCTTCTGCGCTCTGGTCTGTGTGATGTGACAAATCAGTACAAAATATCATGACAGGAAATGAGACAGGAAGTGACAAATCTGAAGGGAAAAACACACACACACACACACGCAAACACGTACACACACACATCCTTGTGAGGACATTACATTGACTTCAATTTCTTCTTTGAGTGTCTCTACAGCCTTTCCCTAATCTTAACAATAAGCAACGTATGCCTAACCAAAACCCTTACCCAAAACTTAAAGGCAAAGAAAACACTTTTTTCAGCTCTTACCAAATAAAAGTACACGACCCCTACTATACAAATATACTGTATTTTGGGTAATTTTTTGACTAAATCAGTTCCAGATGATCAGATTTATACGTTGTTGGCAGTGTGCCATGTTTGTAGGAATCGGGGTAGCTTGCCACGTCACCCAGATACTGGAACTCTTGAATGCGCGGAGGTCATAAATGAATAGAACATAGCTAATGCAAGCAAGAGTTCATCCGATTAATTATTTGAAAATCAGTATAACTACAGTAACAAATTATAAGCTGACATAAGATTTGGAAAGCCTGCCTGTTCTGTCTGTAACTGATGCTGTCGTTTCTCCAGCTTGGCCAAAGTTGACAGGCACTTGGGTTCGGGGGCCTGCCGATTAGGCTACTGAATTTTGTTGGCACAGCGTCATCTGTCAAAATCTTCCAATATTTACTGGGCGATTCAATTCCACACTTTGTGTAAGCGAGCCCCTTGAAACAACTGGGTAAAAAGTGTGCAGAACATAACTGGTGACTCTACATTGAATCCGATGTTGTCCAACCACTGTCATAAAAAGTCAGGCTTTGCCAAGGGAAATCTGCGCAAGTTTATGCCAACGAGTAGGTCCTAGTTTCCCATTTTGTTGGAGCAATCAACAGCCACACACAGCAGCAATATGACTGATTTTGTTGCTCAGGTTCTAAGAATGATTGGTAATATCGAACCTTGATCATTCGGCGTAAAATTAAGCTGCAGCATGAGTGATTATCAAGACAAATGTGTACACACTTCAACCTCTTCCACTTGTTATCGGAAAGATTATTGACCGGCTCTCACCTTGCCTTAAAGTGCATTACTTCTCTAAACCCGTACCCATTAACGCCTCCTAATTAGCAACTAAGCATTGGTTTGTTCTGTTGTGAGGATCAAACAGTCGAATTACTGTCTGTTTACCCTTAGCTTATACTATTATTCATTGCAGTAGTAATCAAGCATTTTCCTATCCACTTTCATGGTGACATGTCTTTCAAAGCTACTGAATTCCGGTAGCTCACAAAACGGTACATATATTTTTCAGCGTCAGTATCCGATCGGCTTGATACGCCCAAGAAAATGTTTTTAAAAATGCGGTTTTGCCAACTCATGTCCACGTGTAAAGTTTGGTTATGTAAAAATAAAACTATGTCTTCAACCAGTGACATTAACATAATGCAGGTTTACTCTCAACCTGTTTCCAATTAAGAATCTGACAATTAATTGAATAAATTTACTGAGCTAATAGGCAACCAATAAGCTACGTTGCCAGTAATAATTACCTTTGCGTCAATGAGGAAGGGTGCAATATGAGATTGCATGGACAGAGTTCCCAAAAATTCCATCTTTAAGTAAAATGTTATGTAGTAAATGCTGCTGAAGATGGTATTTAAATAAAGTTTACATTTCGTTTCTTATTAACTCATTAGATAATTGCTGTTCTTACAATCTCATATTGTGGCCTACCTAGTCCTTTCCCAGAAGCTAGACAATAGCGAGACAATAAAGACCTCACCAATGATTTTGCGACCATGAAAGTTTGACGCATGACACACATTTTAAGTGATTTTAAATGCATGCTATGTGTTGAACTTTCATGATGCACTAATAACCAGTTTAATAAATTGTACAATTACCAACGCTTCGACATAAGAAGTGTTGGTAATTTCATACATTAACTAGGCCTACGCTGTCGGCGGCCGACAGCGAGGGGTATATCCCGGAGATTCCCCAATCCTCGAAGCCCCCTTTATTAGATTCCCCTTTACTATACCAACAATATGAGGCAAATTTGAGGTCTGTGTAAGTAATTGTTCCAGAGATATGGTTAAAAAACTGATTTTTTCAATATATAGCACCACCTGGTGGCAAACCTAGGAGTGCATCCTTGCCCAAAATCTAATCAGTACATCCTTTCTACCATATCTACCCATATGCTAAAAATGAGAAGCCAATGTAAAGTATTTTGTGAGTTATGGCGCTAATGGCTAAAATCCGCGGACGCGGCGGCGGCGGCGGGTGGGGCGAAACCATGATATCCTCGAAACTCGGATTTCGGGGATATAATTATAGCTGCTGTGCAACAATGGTCAGGGGCCATGCAATTTTAGGCAAAATTAGGCAATTCTGAGCAACAAGCAGAGTGTAGGAAGATGAAAAAAGGTGGCATTCTAATGTGCATTTTACATCACTTGAGGCTTGAACTCACAATTTCTGGCACAAGAGACTATGCTCTTTCTCATTGAGCTAATTGGCAAATGGAAATTTCACATGTAGCTTCACAAATTGCCGAAGCCAGTCACCTGTGTGCAAGACAGCAGCTGTTAGCATGTAAGGCAGATTTCAAACGGCTGTCAAAAATTCAGTTATTAAGATAAAAATCCGAAAATACACAAATTGCATCTAGATAGCATGGAGATGTTGGTAATTTGTTTTCAAAAGTGATTTATCGGCTCCATAAGTGAAAAACTTATGTTTAAAAATGCCATTTTTGCATTGACTCCAATTGTTCGCATGAGAGCGAAATTCAAAATGCTGTAAAAAATTAAGTTTTTGAGATAAAATGCTTATATTTTCCAAACATCATCTTTCATGACTCCAAAATTTTGTCATTTTTTTTAATGAACATTGAAAATGTATTTAGCAAGAATTTGCAAGTATATGTTTACAATACCGTTTACAGTCATTCATTTTGATGCACTGTAGGCTCAATATTCGATGAATCAAAAATCTATGTGGATTGTTTGTGTAGGGGCTCTGTAGCCAGTTTGGTTCAATAGAGCAAAAATTGTGGGAGGAGATAGGTTTAATAAGTTTTACAGTTTTTGAAAAAAACAGAGTGATGAACTTCATAATTTGCAGTAGGTTTAAATGTACAAAGGTTTCTTCAGTATTGGGGCTACATTTTGGTGAAAGTTGCTAATCTGTAGCCCATATGGTTGATTTGTTGTAAATTTTCAAAATTTTGAACTTTAGAGGCTTGCTGTAGCGACACCATCAGGACTATTGGCCTGTTTTTGCAGCGGAGGCAATATGGCATGGGACTGGACCTTTGTGCAAAGTTTGGTGATTTTTCGCGCATAGGAAGTAGGATTTCCTCAGAAGAAGAACAACATGCAGGATAACAATAGGGTCCTGGCAGCTTAGGCTGCCCGGCCCCTAATTAGTAACACATTGGCAAGGAGTGTACAGCAGCTCTTCCCCACAATCATTTTTGGGGAAAAATACCCATTTTTGAAGGAATATTGTGGATAACTGCATCAATTTGCCAAACAAGTTAAGATTGTAACTGATACTGGGATACCCAAATTTTTAAAATGTGAAAGTGCCACCTAGTGATCACATTGGTTATATGTGCAATGACAAGAAATCTGTGTACAACAGGAAAAACTATTTTTACAAATTCAGACTTATTTTAATTTTTAAACCAGACCAGTGCCAAATTCATCTTACCTGTTTTGTTTTCAGACATTTAAGGTGAGAAAAATTTTTGAGGTATTTAGTTGGGCACTTTCTTGGTTTTTCGAGATATTTGCTCCCAAAGTTGGGTGTGGGCTAATTTTTTCCTGTTTGTACAGTGGATTAACATAAATAACCAGACACTAGTCGGGATGGGTAGACCATTAATTTGAACCTTCCTTTGGGCTAAACAAAGGACACCAGAAACATCTTTGGCACTATGCTCCATCTTGGAGCAGCGGCTACAGACATTTTGAAAAACTCTCCAATTCGCTTATTTGCAGTGACTTGCAGGGGCCCATAAAAATGTTAACCAAGAAGATAGAGCGTTGAAATGAGCTGAATCTCCAGCCCCTTCAGGATATTTTAACATGCCAAAGGAAGTTTTATGGCACTCTTTGCCAATGTCTGGATATAAGGGGACGAATGTTCAAAAATATATCAGCATGGGGTGCGCTGTTACCAATATGTCAGATCTGACAAAACCAGACATGTGCCATGGAGAAGTTTCTTGAAATGGAATATGTGTCTTATGCACATTGTGAAAACACTGATTTTGTTTGGCCACTATGTTGGTTTAACTAGTAATGCCAATGGGTGGCGCCCCATCGTACCACCTTACTCAGATCTCGCAAAACCAGACACGTGCCACAGAGAAATCTCTTGAAATGAAATATGTGCAATGTATACATAGTGAAAACACTAATTTTGCTTTGGCAGTTGGCTGGTTTAACTAGTTACAGAGATAGGTGGTGCCCATAGAGATACTGGTGCAAGATAAATTTTAAGGCTTCAAACAGAGGTAAGCAACTTATTATTTCTGTACATTCACTTAATACTTCTGAATATAAGTAAAAAGTTGAAACCTCAAGGGGGAAAAGGCTTGTATTCAGAAGTATTAGTACTGGTGTCTAGAATTGACTAATTTCTTACGTATACCACAACCAACAAACTCAACTCTCATGAATTTCTCTGTTGTAGTTATTGTTCTGATATACTATCCAAATGTAATGGAGCATCAGTGTTAGTTCAGACAGGCACGGAAGTCAGTCTTGGCTCCACCAGTTGTCCAATTGCATTGGGCTTCAGCATCACGTACCTAATTTGCGCATCTTTTTAAATAAGCCGGCGCTCTCCATCTCAACTAACCAAGCTCTACCATTCCCACCAAGACCCATTACAGACCTGCGCAAACATCCCCTCCACCTCCCCAGCCTCCTCCTTTCCAACGGCATGGTCTTTGGCAGTACTTGTTGTGTCATACTCTTGTCTTTATATGGTATTGGCATTGTTTTGTATGGTATCAGCATTGTTTGTAAACTGCATTGTCATTCATTTCATTTTTAAACACTGTGAACCAGGCTCTGCCGGGGCCCGGGGGGGGGTTTGTGATCTCCTGGAATGTCTGTGTCATGCTTGCTCAGATTGTTCCAGAGTATCACTTGAGCAGAGTCACCGCCAAAATCAAATGTATGTCATTCCAAATTAATGGTTAAATCTGACGTAAGTCCTGTCTGAACTGAAATAATATGTTGCTTACGTTTGTTTGAAATCTTAAAATTTATCTTGCAGTGCTAATTAAGACACTCGAACAGGAATTGAGGGGCAAGGTTGATCAAGAGACTTTTGAGTCGACCATAAAAAAGATCTCTGCGTCCCTAACCTCATTCAGACGAGACCTCCAAGCCTACAAAATCAGGAGGTATGAGTGGGACACCAATGACTATGCTGAGGGCAAAGTCTACGACTGGCATGGGGATCGGAGGAAATTTCATCATAGACGGCCCCGCACTTTATCCAGACCAGAAGACCCATGGTTTTCGACAGCCAGTGAGCGAGAGTCATCAGAGGGGAGTGACGTGGAGGGACGGAACAAATCCTTGCGGCCTTTTTTACGACTGCACAGAGGAACCCAAAGAAGACAAGGCGAGGTACAAGAGGATACCACAGGTCCCACCATCATCCGCCGCTCTCAACGGAACCGGAAGAGACTGTAATTAACATTTCTGATGTAAGTCTGTCTCATGATGAAATCTCTCTCTTAAGTAAAGGTCTCAGTTTCTCTCCTACCTATAGGATTGACACATTCAAACTTAAGGTTGATGCATTCAAATATTTTAGACAGTTGCATCTCAAACACTTCTTCTCCACCAGATCAAGTGTTTTATCTGGCTGTTCTGCCGATGGAGACTTGAACTCTGTAACTAACATCAATAGAGAGGCAACTCCCTTCAAAAAGAAGTCTTTGTTTTTGCCCTCTTCCAATTTGAACCCCACCATACTCACGTACAGTAAGCTGGTGGAAAGAGATCTAACTGAAATAGTTCAGACTTCTCTTGCTGGTAATATGAATCTAAATGCATCTGAACTAAAAGCACTTAAGTGTCTGGAATCCAGGAGTGATATTATTATTCAGCCAGCTGATAAAGGTGGATCGGTTGTGGTTATGGGCTTTGAACAATATGACTCCAACATAAGAAGCCAGTTATCTGAAATTGAATGTTATACACCTCTTAAGTCTAACCCCACTGAGAACTTCAAGAGTGTCATCCATAATTACATTAACTCTGCTTTTAAAAGAGGCTGGATCACGGAAAAAGAAAAAGGTTTTTTGCTCGTTGAGTGCCCTGTATACCCCGTGTTTTATGGCTTGCCTAAAATGCACAAATCTGCAACTAATCCTCCTCTTTGCCCTATTGTGGCAAGTATCGGTAGTCTTACTGAACCCCTGTCACAATTTGTTAACTTCTTTGTGAGAAAAATTTGTCTTTGGTCTTCCTTCTTTACTTGGTGACACTGTTGATTTATTAAACACTATCAAAGAGCTCAAATATGAACAAGCTGACATCCTGGCAACTTTTGATGTACAGAGCCTGTATACATGCAGACCTCATGATATAGGTCTTGATGCTCTCACCCATTTCCTCAACAAACCTCCAGATGGGATTATGCCACCGAATGAATTTCTACTCACACTATCTGAAATGATTCTCACCATGAACTTATTCAAATATTTGGATTCTGTGGCACAGCTATGGGCAGTGCTTTCACCCCATCGTATGGTTGTCTTGTGATGGGTCAATGGGAAGAAAAATTTGTTTATAATCCACTTCAAAATTTCTATTTTTCAAAGATTGCTTTGTGGAAAAGATATATTGATGACATTCTGGTTATATGGAGAGGAGAGAGTGGTGAGCTATCTGATTTTTTGAAGTAAATCAATGCCTCTACAAATTACCTTTCTTTTACTATGGAACAGCATGATACCTTTGTCCACTTTCTTGACCTTACACTCTACAAGGGAAACAGCAATACCACTGAGACCACAATTTATCGGAAACTCTTAAGCAGAAATTCACTTTTAAAAGCAGACAGTAATCATCCCAAGCAGCTCCTTCGCAATATTCCTATTGGTCAATTTTTGAGATTATGTAGAAACTGTAGTACGGCCACAGATTTCCAATGTAAAGCTGTAGAAATGAAAGAGTGTTTTCAGCAGAGAGGTTACTCTAGTTCATATATTTCTTCCACCTATCTAAGGGCCCTTCACAGAGCGGGAATCCCTATTAGTTAAGAAATCTAGAGATACTACTACTTCCTCAATTAAGGATCACTTTTTCTACTGAGTTCTCTCCTCTGGCAGGAAGGGTTAAAAGTGCTATCCTCAAACACTGGAATGTTCTCAAAAGTGACCCTTCCCTAGACAGTTCTGTGCCTCCGCTTATCACTTTTAAATGTTGCCGTGATCTTAAAGACAGATTGGTACATTCTGACACTAGAAATCCCCCGTGCTCCGTTTCTTGGCTGTCTAATCGACCTGCAGGTTTATTCCATTGTGGTCACTGTGCTCAATGTTCAAACTTGTCAGATACAAAGTTCTTCACTCATCCACATACTGGCAAAAAGTGAGGAGTCGACTTGCAAAATCTGCTAAGTCAAGTTTTGAAAATAAATGAGTTATCTCCCTTAGCCTCTCTTTCAGGCACCTGTGCATGTCCCACTGATAGCTCCACTTTCAAAACCTACTAAATCATGTTATAAATTGTAACAGAAAAGGCAAAACTCTGTCAAAACCCACCAAGTCAAGGAGGAAAACTGTCAAATTCCGATAAGTCATCAGCCAATGTGGAAACATGATTCCGTTTTCGTTCGCTAAAAGGAACTAATCACAGTTGAGCTTTTATAGCCTGTTCAGCTTTTGCTTTCTCTAACTCAAGATGGGGGATGCAGACTCAAGTTTCGTTTTGATCGCAGAAATGCAAACAAATCTAGTGATACCATGAAAGGGGGATTTGAACCCATGGACTCATGTTTATGTTGTCATTGTCATAGCAGCTATTCAACCACTGTGCTGTCTGTACCCATTGAGTCGCATGTAGAGTGGGTCCTGAGTCAAATACCTTCACCTATTGAGCAAACACTGTCAAAACCTGCTAAATTTCCACTCCACTTTCAAAACCTGCAAAGTCAAAGCTTTGTGTCGCAAAATCAAAGTCATTTCTTTAAAAAAGTTTCTAATAGTTTCATTATAGTGAAAATTGGTATCTATGGAAGATAATTTCCATGCGTACCAAAAAATCAGATTTTCCTAAAAAATGGACCAACTTGACTTAGAAGGCTTTGCAAGTAGACTCCTCAGGTATTATATCAATTCTTCCATCAATTGCAGCAGTTCACATGTTGTGTATATTCTTAAATGTCCTTGCGGTCTAGTATATGTTGGACAAACTAAAAGAGCTTAAAAAATTTGCATAACTGAACAGAAGACGGCAATACGTACTCAAAATATGGATTATGCCATTGCCCGACATTATGCTCAGGCTAAACATGGCTCTGCAGCGTCACTCAAGTTCTGGGGAATAGAAAAAATTTCACCATCTCCTAGAGGTGGTGACATTACTAACACTCTGCTCCGCAGAGAAGCGTATTGGATTTACACACTTAATACAGTGGAGCCCTCTGGTATCAATGAAGAATTAAATTTATCATGCTTCCTTTAAGCGGTCAAATTTGGAGTCTGTTTTTATGTGATCTTGGGTACTTCAAGAGGTCAGTGTTATTATGTTCTTTTGCTTCTGATTTTATGTATACCTCCCTGTTCAGACATGGTGTTTGCCCTTGATCATTGTATTTCTGTGATGTTGGATATTCACTGATTTTACTAGTCATTGTTAACTGTGGGAATGATCTATGCTTGCCCTTGCTGACAGGAAGTTAGGGGTGTGGCCCTTGGACATGGACTTTGGCAACTCCCATTCCTGGATCCATTATCCAGTAGATTTGAAATCTAGTTGGACCAATGAGAATTGTACACTGCTTCAAGCTTTTCTATATGTTGTTAGCCTATGTCTTTGTCCTGTATGACTCTGATGAAGACACAGTAGTGTCAAAACGTTAGTCTGTTTGCACCTTAAAGGCTGTTAATTACCTCCGCCCAACGAAGTTGGAGGAGATTATGTGATCATTCCCGTTTGTCTGTTGGTTGATTTGTTTGTAAGCAGGATTACGCAAAAAGTTATAGATGGATTTTCCTCAAATTTGGTGGAATGATTAAGTATTGTTCAAGGAAGATGTCATTCGATTTTGGGAGGTCAGGGTCAAAGGTCAAGGGCATGCACGAGGTCAAAAACACAGTAAAAACATATTTACGCGAAGACTACAGGACAACATAAACACAGGGGTTGCTAGCTAATACTGGCAAAAATAACTGAGTACAATGACGGAGGTATTGCGCTCTCTGAGCACAGCTCTAGTTTATCAGTGTGCTCCAGTCTCCTTGGTCCCTTTCTATGTTTCTGGTGTCCTTTGTGTAGCCCAAATGAAGATTCAAATTAATGGTCTGCCCATCCCCACAGGTGTCTGGTTATCATGTACTGAATATTTCAGCTTAAGACTCAGTGTGATTATGCATGAAGTTTTACTACAGGAGCTGGGACAGAGTTGGCTGCTGTGTGACTCGCTGCACAGAAATAAACACCTGTGTCTGACTCCTCAGCCTGACTGATGGTGAGAGAGATGATCTCCATCTTGGGTCTGGTGCTGCTAAATCTATCACTGATCTTCTCTCCCCTCTCTGGCTCACTCATGTACACAGAGAGCATGATGAGCTGGAGTCCTGTAGATCTCTGCTGACGGTACCAGTACATGTAGCTATCAGAGCTGCTCTGACTCCATTGGAGCTCCACAGTGGAGCCCAGAGTCACTACAGACTGTGAGGGCCACTGAGAGACCTTCTGTAGGGACTGACCTTTAACATCTGTGAAGAAAATTAACACAAGGCTTTGGTCATGGTGTGAAAACTTGGAAGTATAATCCTTTAAAATCACATAAAACGTTACAACTCTTCAATTATGATAGGCAGTGTTAATCTCAAAATAAGCTGCAGTCCTGCATCAGGAGGGATTTACAACCCAGGCTGGAAAATACAAGCAGGAACAGAGAGGACCCATTCAGTGTCTGCTCAGGACAGCCAAGCAAGTAACCTTAAAGGGGACCTATTTTGCTATTTTTCCAAGTTTATATTTTGGTCTTTGACTCCCCTAGAGTACTTCTGATCGCGCAAAGTAAAAAAAGGGTATTTATTTCGCTCATACTTGTAGTCTCTGCCTGAAACGCCTCACTGGGGTGGCTCTTCCGCTATGGCCCCCACTCCCCGTGTACCCACTTTCTTCTGACTGGCCAGCTCTGTGGAGGGCGGAGTTGGGCAGGACGAGGCTGCAGAACGATCTAATGACATGATCTTGTTCTAACAAACGCAGCGGCGAAAGGGGTGGACGCAGTGTGAATATCTGTCAGCGCAAGCTCAAATTTGCTATCGCCTACAGTTTGCTATGGCAACAGTTGGTGAGTACCACGGTTTTTCTACTCCTAGCTAGGATGCAGGGGAAGCTAGAATCCACCCCATATAGACACATTTGTGGAACGGGTCGACATGCCCAAGTGTAGACCGGAGACCGTAGAAATCCGGTGGGTCTGAGTTTAGAGGGAAACATGGACAGTGAGGAGCAGCTAAAAGCGGACCAACAGCTTATGGACTGCTTCGGTGTGTATTAGGAGCTGCTTGGTCGTGTGCATAGCTGTGGTGTGTTGTTAGCGTGGAGAAACGAACAGCTTCCGCGCTGGTATATGACGGAGGGGCGAAAGCTCCAGGCTTAACGGCCTTTTTCGAAATTGCCCGTGGTAATGGTTTATTTACTGCATCGGAATGACAAGCGTTTCCTCGCAGAGAATGGGCGCGTTATGGATTGTGCGCGAGAGCAAGCTAGAGCTCCGGTTATGTTATGAACATAATACAGGTTTTACAGACCGTAAGTTCCGTCTGCATGAACCGTTGCTTATGTGGAGCTAGCGAATCGATCACTTTTACAGGAAATAATTTAATATTCAGTCGCCGATTTAATATTCAATCGACAGCAATGCAGAGAAATCGTTTGTGATACCATACACGTTATAGCCTGTGCTTTTCCCTATCGCTTTCACCGGTAGCATCAGAGAACTTGTTCAGACATTGGGGATGTATCAGGCTGACCCCGGTCATGGATAAGTAAAGCGATCGTTTCACAAGCATCCAAAAACTCACCCCAAGCTTTGCAAAACCTACGTCTGGTCTAACTGCAGCCGAACTCGGCAGACACATACAGCACCTCTCCGGTTAGCTTCAACTGTAGTGGCTACAATCAGGCAACGTTATGATGAAACTGTCACATTGATGCTTACCGAAGTAACACAAGCATACCGATCAGAATCGCTGCATATAAGTTAACCAGGAGCATTTTTAATTAGCAGAGCAGGGGAACTAACATGCAGTAGCTGATAAGTGGTCATGACTTTGAATGTAATCTGTCGCGCGAAAAATTCGTTTCAAGGTCCGATGTGAAAGCGGCTTGACATGCCCGTATTTGGCGTCTTTGCATTGACTTTGAATGTAATCTGTCGCGCGAAAAAATTCGTTTAGGGTCCGATGTGAAAGCAGCTTTATGGATAGTACGCGACAGCTAGAGAGAGCTCGGTTATGTTATGAACATAATACAGTCGAGCTCGGTTATGTTATGAACATAATATAAGTTTTGCAAACCGTACGTTCCATTAACGCGGACAAGTTGCTTATGTGGAGCCAGCGAATCGATAACTTCTACAGGAAAGAATTACCTATTTAATCTACGCCTTTTTCGGCTTTTTATTAGCCACAACAATTTCTAAAGGGGATGAAATTATGTCAAGGTAGTGCAGAGAAATCATTTGTAAACCGGTAGAGCTTCTGCATTTTGCATTGCTTTCTTGGTAGCACCAGAGAGCTTGCTCAGACATTTGTGAAGTATCCGGCTGATCCCGGTCATGGATAAGTGAAGCGATCACTAACTGTAGAGGGTACAATCGGGCAACGTTATGATGAAACTGCCACATTGATGCTTACCGAAGTAACACAAGCATACCGATCAGAATTACTGCATATAAGTTAACCAGGAGCATTTTTAATTAGCACGACACGCAAACTAACATGCAGTAGCTGGTAACCGAGCGGTCATAACCACAGAGACAAACCCTTGCAATACAGGTTTTACAGACAGCAAGTTCTGTTACTGTGAACAGTTGTACTAAGCATCCAAATTACAAACAAGTATTAAAAGTTAGCTTCAAATGAGGTTTATGTTCACACACCTTCTGTAGAATTTCCCCTGATATCACTCTTGCATATTTAGGACACAAACATTAGCAACAGTAACTTGGCTACGTTAGCCGCTGTGCTACAGCCACAATCAACTGGCTATCACGTCAGGTTGGCTTATGCAGTAAAAGCAACTTACAGCTTCTGTGTCTGTGAGTCACGGACAGTTGCGACCAATACAGGCTTTATCTTCAGATATTTTACAAAGCCTGCCTTTGAGGCCAGTTGTTAGTGCTAACTATCACTAGCGGTCCTGCTAGCCACCCGTAACACATTAGCTTCACTTACATTATTTGCTGTTATATCGTTACTTACAGCGTGTGGCTCCGAGCGCTTGATCGATGCAACTGCTTCAGGTTTGAGAAGCAGCTGAAACGCTTATCCTGTGTCGAATTATCCTTTATTGATAAAGCTGTCTTTGGTGAAATGCTGAGCACAATCAGCTAACGTTCCCTTTGGCCGTGGCGTTTCGCTGCCAGCAAACAAAAAAAGCTACCCACTGATTTCTGGTGGCATCGTCTTTTGGAAGAAAAATCATTGTTTTTCTTCGCGTCCAAAAGTAAACGGACAAGCAGCTTTGGGAGAGATACTGACAAAATTGCACCTCAAATGCGGTTCTTCTTTTGTATTTCCAAGAGTGAAGATGCTACTAAGGCATAGTATGATCTGCCGTTGTTAGTGCCTGCTAGAATAGTTTCCGGTGTGGGCAGGTCCAGCGCCATGATTGGCTCTGGCTAGGTCTGAACTAATTGGATGGCACAACCTGACGTCAGGTTTTACCCAGATCTCGTGAAGATCTCGGGAGGAGCTGTTCAGAGAGGAAATCACGCTCACGAAATCACGTTCTTGGATTAAGGCAAAACCCCTGTATCTTATGTTTAGAAACCTTTCAGAGGTTGAGCATGGGCAACCAACATTATAACATTACTAATATATATTAAAAGAAGGATCAGCGTAATAGGTCCCCTTTAATGCCTGTCAAAATGAGGAAGCACACACACACACGCACGCTCACATGCACGCACACACACACACACACACGCACACATGCACGCTCACACGCGCACACACACACATGCTCACACGCGCTCACACACACACGCGCGCACACACACGCGCACACACACATGCATGCTCACACGTGTGCGCACGCACACACACGCGCGTGTGCGCACACACATGCACACACACACACACGCACGCTCACATGCACACACACACACACACACGCGTGCTCACAAGCAGACACACACACACACAGACACACAGACACGCGCGCTCACATGCACACACACAAGCGCATGAGAGCAAAATTGATTTTGGATGTTAACCATTTCCTGTGTCTGTGTTTTAGTTATTCAAAAGCTTAAAAGCATGCAGTCACAGATTGACTAAACACTATTCTTGATTTATAAATGAGGAAATGATTATAACAATATACAAAGTACAGTAAATGCGTAAAATCTCAAAATGTGTATTAAAATGGTATTAAGCTGATGTGGCATGATGAAATAGGGCTAAAAAATCTTGACAGAAATCAAAATTCATCACATGAACAAAGTTGCAGCATTTACTGCGACAAGTACACATTCATTTATAAATCATCATTCTGCAACACTATATGAATAATAATAATGATAATAATAATAATGGAATCATTGCTGCTGTTATTGTTACTGCTGTTGCATTTATTGCAAATACTTATTTGCAAATCCTTTATGGGTAAGTAAAAATAAGAATGAAATTGATATGAAGAATTAGAGTAATAATGGTGATTATAAACCGAGTTTAATGGTCTCTTCTGACAGAACATTGTGCTGGAACTGATTTTTAAATCTGCAAAATCAATCAAGGGAAAAAAACCCAATGTGATTTCTCCTTGTTCTTTAACTGGTCTGTGAAGTAGTAATGCAGCTTGTCAATACAAGGAGAAAGAAGAGAATTTTCTCAGTTTCATTTTTTACTCTGAGAGACCATCGTGAATCTTCAAAGACAATTCCGTCACTTTACCAACAAGTTGTGTCGTGTTTCGATGTTAGTAAGCGTAAACAATGTGGTTCTTGGGTTGCTTTACACAGCTGTGGTTACGATAGAGGGTTTTCTGTGAGGGTTTAATAGACCCTGTGTCACTGTGCTTACTAGCTGCACAGAAATATGTGCCTCTGTCATCAGCACTCAGCCTTGTGATGAGCAAAGAGCCTCTCTTACTTCCATCTCCTGTCAAGTTAAATTTTCCTTTATACTTTTCATCTTGGGTTACGTCCGTATTAGCAAGGAATCCAACTAGCTCTAACGCCTGTTGTCCTTTAACTTGCTGGTACAAAAAAATTCTGTAATAGCTGCTGTCATCATGTTGGCAGGTGATCTGGGCATCATCACTGAGGCTCCCAAAGAGAGAACCAGGGAACTGCTGTACAGTGATGGCACCAGAGGATCCTGCACAAGAGAGAAGAGAGTTTCAAATGGAAGCTAAATACACATAATGAATCACAGAAATACATACATGAATAACAAATATTATTTATGCTGTATCTGTAAGAGTGTGATCTGCTGAGATATGTGATATTTATACTCACCAAGCAGAGAGATTATGCAGACATGAAGCACACAGCAGACTCTGTCCATATTAGAAAAGTCCAGGTTGTAGATATTCATCACATCACAAAAGGAATGTGTTTCAGGACATGAGTAAAGCCAGCAGAACAGCTCTCTATAAACTCTCAGCTGCTCTCAGTTCTCCGAGCCCAATGATCTCTCGCTCTCCATTTAGATGTCTCCTGTTGATTGTGTTGTCTCCCCCTGCTGGTGGGCTCTTTTAAATGCATTCAGCACAAGAGTCTGAGAGTGCACCCAAATTGACCGATCCCAAGTCCCGCCCACTTTCGTCTATGTCACAGTGGGACAAGCAGGGGTCTGACCAGACAACTTTCACCTTAGGCAGCCGTCAAACTAGGCATTTTGGGTTCCTGACGATGGTAAAACGATGTAACATGTAAAAGACACTCGATATGCCGACCAAAAGGCATGTTTTCTATTCCATTTCCAAAACCATAACCTTTTCAATGTATTCCGAAACCAATTTTAAAAAAAGATCTGAAACAGTTGTGAAATTAGTGTCTTTTTCATTGGTGATAAATCTCACAAGACAATTACAATTTACGACACAAGAATATTACAGAAGGCACTTTTATCAAACAAACCTACGCAGTTGTATTCTCATGCCTTTTGCAGCAATATTCATTTGAAGGGCTGTAATAAAAAGTTTCATGCTAACTAGCTAGCCGTCCCATTGACTTGAATAGACCGCTGAATAACAACAAACGCTAGCGATTGATAACGGTCACCAGCGAGCTACCTTGGTACCCTTACCATCGCGGGGACTGCATTAACTGCGCAGTTAGTAAAATTAACAAGGTGGCTAACAAGCTAGCTGCTTGTAACTGACATTCAACGACAATACATCTTACCTGCATAATATTTAAACCAGTGGAGAAGTCGCTTTGTCTGTTGATAAAGAGTTCAAAAAGACAAGGAGGGCTGTTAGCTAGAAATCAAGAGAAAAAAAAAGTTTTGTCCCCTCGATCCGTGCTGTGCAGTGATCATTTCTGAGAGCAGTATTTTAACGGGACAGGGGCAAAGATGAAGCTGAGGAAAGGAGTAGCCAGAGTTAACTAGCGCTGCCTTTTAACAACATTGGCATTAGCCATATGATTCAATATGAACATGTGAGGTTGCGTTCAGGAACCAAGCGCGAGAACCAAGAGATCCAGCAAACTTGTATTTTATTAAAGCTGGGAGGTGAACCTCCGCAGGGCAGAAAGCAACGGTACAGAGTACACAATCCAAAATCAGAATCCCAGGGGCGTAATCCAAATCGTACACAGGGCAGCAAACACAAAACTCAGGGTCGGGCAAAACAGGTTCGTTGCACGGGTGCAGGAAAATCCAAGACAAAGCCAAAATCAGAAACGGGGACGGTCCAGCCAGAAGTGTAATACAAAGAGTACACGGCATATACGATCGCAGCACAAGGAAAACGTTCTGAGAAGAGCTGGTTGTGAAATGACTGCTTAAATACACGTAGGGGAAGTCACATGCTATGATAGGGAACAGGTGAAATGGATCAGACTAATTAACTAGGGAACAGACATGAGGAAGTGCCTAACCACATGAAATTGGCTAAAGCCAAAACGCGGACAGGGATCACAAAGACAGCCTATAACAAACACACGGCTCTGGTTAGGGAGTTCTAACGTGCACAGATAATGAGAGGCAGAACAGAGTTAAACAGGTGCAGAGAATCCGCTGAAGCGCAGCAAAGTAAATTGAGTAAAGACAAGAGGCGGAGACTAGAACAGAGCGAGTGCTGAGAGCTCTTAAGTCAATTAGTAAAGTGCGGCTATACAATCCCTAGTGCTCGTTAGTAAGTTAGTACTATAAACAATGTTAGTCTTTGTTAGTAATTTAACTAAAATAACAAACTGTTAGTACTGTTAGTAATGACAGAACAGCAAGGCGAAGGAAGCAAACGAGATTAGAAGGAATAATTGAAAACCCAGAAACCATGAAATCACCCGAAAGCGTGGCACGCAATACTGGGTCAACAAGCTGTCACATGACATAAGACCAGACAGGGGAGACAAAGTGAAATGCATGGCATGAGAAAAACAATAACCGGAATAATAACTGTAACTATGGAAAATGGCAGGAATACAAGACAAAACAAGACAAGGGCAAATCAAAAACATGGCATGGAATCAGAATCATAGGCAAAAACATGGTCAGACAGAGCAGGATCATTACAGAACAATTCGGTTGACGGCAAATATGCTCGACCAGGGTACAGTGGAGTGAGGAAACCAGAGAGTAATTTGAGAACGTACACGGACATTCATCGACTTTCCATATAACGGGGAAAACTTCCAAGCAGTTATCTTATTAGAGGGTCGTTAAAAGCCTCGGTCACGTTAACTTAACTTTTCTGCTCGCATTTAAACGTTGACACCGAGTCACATTTCGATCTTCCCATTAGTAAGTGTGCCGCTTTTCGTCCTCCAAAAAGCGCATATTTAGGGAGACAAAATGTCGATGCCAAAATAACACCGACTCGCATGCAACACATCAGTGAACGGAACCGGCACCGCTATGCTTGTTGTTTTGAACTCAGGCAAGGCTGAAGTTTCCTGGTAAGTTGTCCGACCTATTGACAGTAACCCCCAATTTACACCAAGCGCGGCTACGCCGCATTACTGCGCCGCGGCACTCGGAGAAATACGCAGCCATTCTAGTCAATGCTCGTGTTTACACCAGATGCACCGCGGCGCGTGTCAGCAGCGTCCCAGAAGCGGCTCGGCGCTCCGCTCCGCTGATGGCCTGATTCCACCGGGAGCGTCTTGGACGCGTTACTGCCGCGACGCGGTTGCCGGAGTTGATCCGCGGCCATTCTAGACAATGGTTGTGATTCCACCAGCCGCGCCACGGCACGTCTCGGCAGCGACCCAGAAGCGGCTCTCCGCGCTGCTCCACTGAAAATACGCGCCGAGTCTATTTCTGCCGCTGGCGAGCCGCAGTTGCGCTGATCTGAATATAGCAGGGATACGTTTCCCATAGTTCGACCAGATACATTTATTGGATCCAACTACGTTAGTATTTGTGCTAATGGGAAACGCACACCAGATCGTGCCAGGCAGAAAGTAACTATCAAGGGAATACGCTTCTAACTAAAAAGAAACCAGCCACAAATCTTTGATATAACATTCGTTTATAAACTTACTTTTCAAAGTTGTGATTTTGTTTTAACTAAAACACGGGCGCAGTTTTTTTTAAATCTATGGTGTTCACGGCTGGACTGTAGTAGGCTCTACAGCTCAACAAAGACGGAAATGACATGAAATGCAATTAAAGCAGTAAAAATAACAGAAAGCATTTAAGGTCGTTGCACAAATATGCCGGTAAAAATGACGAAATATGCGAAATCTGAGCAGGTCGATTGTATCAGCTGGCAGGACGCTGCGCTGACGCCCGCTGCTCAGTGGAACATGAAGACGCCGCACAAGACGCAGCAAAATAGCGTCGCTGACGTCACGCTGCAAACACGCGTTCGGTGGAATCCAGGGGTGAGAATACGCAGCAAGTCTTATTTCTGCCGCTGGCGAACCGCAGTCGCGCTGATTTTAATATAGCAAGAATACGTTTCCCATAGTTCGACCATATACATTTAGTGGATCCAACTACGTTAGTATTTGTGCTAATGGGAATCGCACACCAGATCGTGCTAGGCAGGAAGTAACTATCAAGGGGAATACACTTTTAACTAAACGAAACCAGCCACAAATCTTTGATATAAAATTTGTTTATAACTTATTTTTCAAAGTTGTTACTTTGTTTTAACTAAAACACGGGCACAGTTTTTTTTTTAATCTATGGTGTTCACGGCTGGACTGTAGTTGGTTCTACAGCGCAACAAAGACGGAAATGGCATTAAATGCAATTAAAGCAGAAAAAAAACAAAGCAATTAAGGTCATTGCACAAATATGCCGGTAAAAATGACGAAATATGCGAAATCTGAGCAAGTCGATTGTATCAGCTGGCAGGACGCTGCGCTGACGTTCCGCGTTGTGAGACGCTGCTGGTGTAAATTGAAGTAGCGAGCATGACGGAACAAAACCGCGGCGCGGCCTGGTGTAAATCCCGGTAACAATGGGAGGCGGGGCTTGGATCGGTCAATTCTCACATGAGCGGTGTTCTTCCTCCCCTCTCCACTTTTCCTTTACCTCACTAGAAACTGACACAGGAGCCAAGGGAGATTTAGCAGTTACCTTGGGACGTGTTTGAGAAAAACTGGATGAACTTTCCTTTAATACATCATGAGCTTGGTGACAATTGATTATAACACGTCTGATTCTACTGATGCCTTTCAACACTATACTCTATACAACCCACCTTCAACACCACACACGTTCAACACGGCTTCTAAAAAACAATTTGTGGTGTAATTAACAACTAGTGCACCACCTAGATTCTCAATGGTCTTTAACAAATGGTGTAAATTATTCAATAAGTATAGGACATGCAGAAGAATGAAGAAACAGAGACAGGTGCTTACAGTTGTGGTTTGGCAGGAGAGTTTTTGACAGTATAAAAGACACCCTTCATCACTGTGGATACTAGCAGCACAAAAATAAGTGCCACTGTCTTTATCATTCATGTTTGATAAGGTTAAATGGCCTTTGCTTCTTGCATTCCCTGACAAATTAAACTGTCCTTCATACTCTTTATCCTGATTGACAAATTCAACAACTTAATATCCAACAAGCTTTAGTTCTCGCTGTCCATTCAATTGCTGGTACCAGTACATTTTGTCATAGTAGCTGTCGTCATGTTGACAGGTGAGTTTTGTGTTCTCTCCAACTTTTATAAGCTTAGAAACTGGAAACTGCTCCACATTTATGGCTCCTGTAAAATCTGTAGGGGGAAGGTATGGTTACTGCACAATGCAAAGATGGAAAATATAATAATCAAAAACAAGTAAAATCTTAATTAAAGTGCGTGAAGTCTATACTTATTCAGAGCAGAAAACATTGTTTCTCACGGAGAAGACAGAACACACAGGCCTCAAGGAAGTAATACTCCTTTTCCATCATCAACAGAAGTAAATTATGGCAATATTTCTTTCCACTTGTGCTAACAGGAGGAGGACAGAGTGAATGTCACCTGTCCTTACTGCTACTGGAAGATGAACTGAATATTACTGTCATGCACCCTTGGATGCTTTTTTAATGTATCCTTGTGTCGTACACTGAGTTGTAGTGCCCTCTACTGGCAGAAGATGTCACTTAAATATACTGTGGTCTTGGGAAGGGGCCAGGATTTCCACAGTGCTGAGCAGATCAAAATTAATAGAAATATATTTTATCATATCAATATTTTATTATAATTTAATAAAATAAATTACATGAACCATGAACAGCTCAGTAATCCAAATGAAGGGCTAGATTATTTGTAACAGGGGTTCTTCAAATATATACCTGGAACTCAAACATACACAGAAGTGGAAAGTTTGGACCATAAAAATGGCACTAATGTGCAAACGGATGTTTCTAGTAATTCTGTTTGCTTGATTTTAATGCTTGTAGTGGCGCACACAGCTCCCTTCATTAAAACAGAAAATCTCAAAGACATACACTGCAGTGGTTATGTAGGAGGTTCTTAGTCATGGTAGATAACACTCTTCACCACTGTGGAGGCTAGCAGCACAGAAATATGTTCCACTATCTTCTACACTCAGGCTGGATATATCTAAAAAGCCTCGCTCTTTAGCATGACCTGTCAAATTAAACTTCCCTTTGTACTTCTCATCTTGATTGACAGAATCATAATGGAGGAATCCAATGAGCTCTAATGCCTGTAGTCCTTTCACCCGCTGGTACCAGTACATGTACTGATAGTTGCTGCCATCATGTTTGCAGGAGAGCTGGACGTGATCTTTGGGGTTTCCAAAGAGAGAAGATGGGGACTGTTCAACAGTGATGCCTCCTGTGTATTCTGCTGGAGAGGAATGAATGCATGAATCAGGTATATTAAATGAAGTTTTAGCAAGTTTACATTAGTTAAAATGTAACTCATTGACACCACAGTGACTTTATAACCTAACAAATACAAACAATGCCATAAAAGCAATATTCATTCTCCTTACCACAGTAATACAGCAGATATGTAATCAGCACTCGGTATAAAGTAGTTCCCATATTTCACTGGGAGGTGCTCAGATGCTCTGATCATGAAGAGATCAGTTCTAGTGCTGAAAGCACAAGAGATCATGTGATCAGTGTAGTTTGGTGCAGCGATGTAAGTGTCTGGGTTGACATTATCATCTGCCAGTTTAGATTGCTTAACCCCTTTGCACAGAGGCCAAATATGGCTATTTATGTGTTACCCTATTTAATGCCTTTTAATTCAAGATTTCAGCTTCATAGAGAGAAGGGAAAAATGGCTCAAATGAGACAGAACACTTGCACATTTAGAATTCTATTGTATTTCACTTTATTTTCTTGATTTTGGTAGAGAAAAAGTGCTGCAAACATAAAAAATCCTCATGAAACACTTACCAAACCTGGTAAGGAACAAGTATAACTCACTAACACAGTAATATCTGATATATGCCTTATTTTAACAGATCAGACATTCCACTATCAGAAAAAAACAGGCAATAGGCTACCCTAGATTGTACAGAATGGTGCAACGAACGTAGCAGGAGGTCTACCGAAGTGCTTGAGCTGTTCACATTTTGAAGGAGCCAAAATCTCGGCATTCTATTTCGTTGAATATGGTATTTAAAAAAAAAAAAAAAAAAAAGCCACATTGAGCAAAATGCCACCACATGCAGTATTATTAGCAAAAAATCATGGTTACTCCTACTAATCCATGTGGCAAACAAGCTCTGTGATCATCATGGCTATGGTACACTGAGAATAAAAACTGCTAGCCAGCTAGCCATGTGTAAAAATATACAATTGTACTTACTCATAAAATTAAGAAAAACATTTCTTCATTGAATTCCTCCTCCAGAAACAAAGATCTATCAGGTAGAAGGCACCCTCCAGTCCTGTTTCATTCGGAATAATTCCCATTGATCAAATCCGTATCTCATTTACATCCCGTAAATGTAACTGAGCACTTCAGGCCGGTCTTGGTCTTTTTACTGTGCAATCTTGTCTTTTTCAGGTGCACAATGTTAAGAGAATAAGACCTAACTTGCTGTCACGCAAAGGTTTACATACTTTTCTGATGGTCCAATCAATGGCGTTCAGTTACTGTGGAAAGTTTACGCTCTCTGGAATTGGATAAGAAACATGTCAATCAGTAGATCATTGCCAGGAAGTTTCGCGTGGGGGTGAACTATAATTGTGCTTTGTGCAGATGAGCCTGAGCAAAAATTGGAGTAAATGGTTATTAAGGAGAGTCCTTGGGAGGATATAAGTAAGTGCTGAATTAGTCAATTGAGGAATCTACACGTAAATCCACGGTCAGGAATTGAGTGTTTTTAATATGTGATGACTATAATTGATAGTAGAATGACATAGTATCAATACCATGTCGAATTTTTGCTTCAGAAAACTGATTTTTCTTGACTACTTACTTGGGATACCATTGGCTCACTATAGCTGAAGTGGTTGCTACAAAGAACAATGATTTTTTTTCTGCTGCAAGAGATCATTTTATTTTAAACTGCTGGATAGATACTATGGGCGAGGATATTGAGCAGTTTGCACAGGAGGCTCAGCTGAGTAGTTTAATTCATACAACTCCTGGGAAACAGGGATGGGATTTAACTCGTCTATATTCTATACCGTGTTTGAGCTCGGCTTGCTAGTGAATATTCAATAACTGAACCGGGTGTGCCACCGATTGATAGAATAGTGTAACTGCTTGAATAATACAGCAGCTCCATGTCCTCTGGCATCTACATCTGCACAGAGGGGTTAATGTTCCTTTCTGATCACAGAGGATGATGGCAACACACTCTCCAGTGGCAAAATTTCTCCCTGACTTTTCTCTTGTCTGTAATCAAAAAAGCATAGTAATGCAAATTGCTAACTGAAATGATTTTATATTGAATTATTTTCTGAGGAGCTGTGAAATTGAGGCATAGTAAAAAGGTGGTGTTCAATATGTATTGATGTTTCATTGTGCAAAAACACTGATACTTTGAGTTTATGGTAATGAGTCATTTATTGACAGAACATCTCCATTTTACGATGTTGTGTCTGGAATAAGTGTGTATTGGAAAACTAAATAAGTGCATAAAAAAAATCACTGAATTCATCTTTTAACTGAGAAACTGAGGAAATAGGTGGTTGTGAAAGTTGGCAGTCAATAAGTAGTGATATTTTGTTGCGTAATGAATGAGGCACAATGATGTGTACAATTAACTTTACCCGGCATAGGTTTTTTTTTTTTTTTTTTACCTTTTTTAATTTTTCAGTTTAGATTTTTTTCAGTGTTTTGTCAACATTTTAACTAATCTAAACACCAACTGCTTTGATTCACCAATTGTATTATTACTGTAGTTTTCGAATGGTCCATTTAAGTCATTCTCATCACATATTAGTGAAATAATTCTTGAAAGGGTTAAAGCAGGGGTCACCAACTCCGTTCCTGGAGAGCTACCATCCTGTAGGTTTCTGCTCTACCTCCCATTCAGCACACCTGATTCAACTAATTAGTCACTCAATTGCCCAGCTAGAGATCTTGTTAAGTAGCTAATTAGTTGAATCAGGTGTGCTGAATGGGAGGTAAGAACAGAAACCTACAGGATGGTAGCCCTCCAGGAATGGAGTTGGTGACCCTGGGTTAAAGTTTTACATCTAGCTAAATAAAGATAGTATCTGCACTGCCATAAAATTTACTTTCATTGAAGACATTATTTATTTTTTACACAAATTTATAAACAACTCATCTTCCAAAATGTACTGTTCTTGGTCAGGCAGCACAGACACTGATCTTAATTTTGTTAAAACTATTTTATTCAATGTATTAGATGCATTCTGGGGAGTTTGAAAATATTAGCAACATTTTTTAAATTATTATTAATATGAATTTGATTCATGTAAACAAAATAATTGCTCAAATGTGAAAAATCACAAAGATCCATGCATAGTTTCTAATCTCCTGAATGAAGAATATCATTGACTGTACAGTATATGAATACAGACAACCTAACAGCTCCTCAAAAGTGAAGCAAAAACATCTTGATCGCCATCTAGTGGATGGCTGCAGAATGATTTATAAACCCACCCCCTCCATGCTTATGGACGGGACTTGGGCTGCACGTCGAGTAGGTGAAAGGATGGTTACTCAGCATGTGACATCAACTGTCAAACATGGAGGAGGAAGCGTGCTGGTCTGGGGCTGTTTTGCTGGATCCAGGGTCAGTGACTTACAGAGTGAAAGGCACCCTGAACCAAAACGGCTACCACAGCATTCTGTAGCACCATGCAGTATGTGCCTAGTTGGTCACGGGTTCATCCTACAGCAAGATAATGACCCAAAACATAAGTCCAAGCTCTGCCAGAACTACCTTAGGAAAAAGAACAAGACGGTAAGCTTGAAAACATGGAGTAGCAGCACAGTCTCCAGACTTAAACTCCATCGAGATGGTTTGGGATGAACTGGACAGAAGAGTGAAAGCAAAGCAACCTACAAGTGCCACACATTTATGGGAACTTCTGCAACAGAGTTGGGAAGAAATTTCTGAAGAATATTTGATTTCCATTGTAGAAAGAATGCCACGAGTGTGTTCAGCCGTTATATCTGCCAAAGGTGGCTACTTTGAGTCAAAAGTTTAAAATACATTTTGGTTTATAAATTGATTCCATGATTTCTTTTTTAACTTTGATTGTTAATTTGTTCTATCACGTCTTTGCTTTCATTCCAGAGTACAATAAGACATTAAACTGCATAATTTTCTATTAAAAAACTGGAAAAATTGGGGTGTCCTAAAACTTTTGACTGGTAGTAAACCAGTCAAATAATTTTTTCTGAGGATGGTTTCCGTCATTTTAAATAGTTCTAATCATGCTGATGCATGTTCAAGTCTGCATTTTTCCTGATAAGTTTGGTTTTATTTAGTCATTTGATACGATAAAAAAACATTCTAACATCATGATTGAAGGACTTGTTTGACATCGAATAAGGGAGCTTATATCAATATCTATCTATAACACTAGCTTATATCTGGGGATGCGACTGTCCAGAAAACATTTTATACTAACATCACACGTGCATAAGTTTCTGGGTCCTTGTACAACTGAAGGTAACCCATGGTAATTTTGGAGGTCCAATGAAAATTGATGGTAGAATTGTCTATTCTCTGAACATGGCGTCATGTGTTGTTTACAGCGATTCTATTTCTAAAATGTAAAGCAAATTCGCTAGCGAGCTAGTTTGCTAGTTTAGCAAGATTCAATTACAGGTCATTGTAACTTAGGTAGCAACAGGAAATGTACTGTAAAAGAAAATCTCTTTATTCACAACATAGTGCTGTGTGCTATTAGCAGTGAAGGTACGTTCAGTACAAAGAGATTTTTTTGCCAGTTAATTATGGTAAGCCAGCTAGCTAGCTAACTACCTTGATATTTCAGTAATAAGTCTGGAGAAGTAGTGAAGAACTAATGTTAAAACGCATGAAAGAAAGGAGTCCATTTACCCTCAGACTCCTGCCATTTACCCTCTGTCGAAGGATTGTCATGGATTTTGAAGTAGTGTTGTCACTATGAGGTACTAAAACTTAGTTAATGTATTAGCCACTGAGATAGTTGATACCTAGCAGTCGCCATGAGTTAGTAGAGCCTGACAGGAGCACCAGACATTGGTAGTGCAACTAGTGTAGCTAACGATTCTGCTCTGGATGAGATAAGGAGCAAACATATTTAGCCTCAAAAACTAGCTAACCCTTGAACAAGGTTTTATTTGTGCTAGATTTTGTGCCTTATTTTGTGCTTTCAACAGGCCAGATGTTTAGTTAGGTTTCCTGAAAAGACACTGCAGACTAGAACACATTACCTCAGTCTCTAGTCTAACAATGATGCAGCCAGCTAGGCTGCCAAATAATGTTGAGGGATGTGCCTTTGCGACTAGGGTGGATGTACAGGCAGGACCTGGAGACCACGGCTCAAACAGTCAATCGCTTCTCCGCAGACTCTGGCTCCGTCTGTATGAAGAATGTTTTGGCTGAACTTTTGTCCAGCATTAGGGAGTGGAGATACATCATCCATCTTTATATACAGTCTATGGAGAATATCAAGACCAGTCTAGTAATAATGTTTGAAATTTATTTATGGTAATTTCAAGCAAATTCTGATCAGAGATCAGCAGTATCCTCTCCACCACTCCCTTCATTATGGTTACATATGTAGATACACTTTCAGGAAACACACTGAGTGGCTTTTTGAATGTGACTGAGGCAGGCTTGTGTCACTGTGTTTACTAGCTGCACAGAAGTACACAGCACTGTCTTCCTCTGCTAGAGTCTTCAGTACGAAAGAGCCAGAGAGAGCTGAAGGTTTTCTAATCTCAAATCTCTCCTTATTCTTTTTGAAGTCTTCCTCAAACTCAGCATCAGAGTTTGTATAAATATAAGCTATCAGCTCCAATCCTTTCCCCAGCTGCTGTCGGTACCAGTACATGTAATTAAGACTGTTGTCCTTGTGAGAACAGGAGACACTCAGCACAGCTCCTGGGTTTGAGATGAGCTGGAGAGGAGTCTGATGGACTTCTGCACTCCATCCAAACCCTGTGGAGCATAACATTATGAGACAGTTAAATACAAAAATGCCAACATATAATACTTTAATTTATTTTAATTTTAAGACTATTTTAATTTTAAGACAATAAATATGATAACTGTTTTGCTTGAGTCCTGAAATAAACTACAGTATCATTACATACTTGAAGGCCTTTCACCATTAAATATAAAATTTTTCCAAAACTTTAAGATGCAAAATTTCTTCTAGCTGCATTAGATGTGTAACATAACTTAGTACATGCATTACATCCCAACACATTACAGGTATTTAGCAGACTCTCTTATTTAGAATGATGAACAACACAACATACATCAGCAGCTACAAAACAAATGAAAACCGTAGCGGGATGTAATTCCACAAGGGTCATAAGTAACCACTCGAATACAAAGAAGGACCATGTAGCGTAACTGTTTGAAACAATAGCGTCAATAAAAAAATCCCTCCAGATGGTATAAAGTTAGCTTACTTATGCTAAAGAGATGAACACAGAGGAGTAGCAGCTTTATCCATCCCATTTCCTCAGCAGTGAGAGAATAACGTACTGAGGCCAGTTAGAGGCGTCACAGAGAGAAGAACAGATGGCTTTGTTTGAAGAAACTTGGCAACCACAAGGATATTCATTGCTGATTTTGTTTTAGCACCCCCTACAGGACACATGAGCAATAATATGTCAGCATGTTAGTGTGATTTCATAATCATCAAAATGGTCATCAGAATTAATTTGGAGATCAAAAGGTAAACTTTTAGAATTATGTTAAAAAAAATTAAATCCATAAAAAATTGTTTTGGCAGGGGAATGAGTTTGTTCATTTTAAGAATAAAGCCCCCGTCACACTTATTCAAAATCAGCAAGAATCAAGCAGAACCAGCCGGAATGAAGAATTCGCGCAACATTCCAGCGGGAATTTCAAATTGACCAAAATTCTTGCAGCTTTGAAAGAATTCCGTTCGAATTCTTAGAATGCACTTCGAACCCGCCTCAAATGATTCTTGCACATTCTGGGTGTATTAGCTCTCGAATGCAGCTTGAATGTAGTTGGAACACAGTAGGAATACTTAGAATGCTGTCAGAATATTTAGAATACACTTCGAATGCCGCATGAGTGCGGTTCAATTGCTGCCTGAACTCCACCCGAAGTCTGCTTGGAAGGTGCCTCGAATGCTGTACGAATTCACCTCGAATGCAGTCAGAACGCTCCCCGGAATGGCCGCGAATATGGTTGGAACGCCCAAGAATTCAAATAGAATGCAGCTCGAATACTCAGAATGTACTTAGAATGTAACCCCAGTGTCCCATATGCATTGATTGAGTAAATGCTGACTACAGCAGGGGAACGTAAATATACCACTAAAACTGACGCCGAATGCGTGAGAGTTAACAGGTATGCGTTATTAATGAAAACTGGCCACACCTGATAATGTTGAGCGTTTTCGGAGTTTCTGTAATGGTAATTTAAACGAAGTGTCTAGAGACACGGCAGTTTCTGTTGGTGCGGCAGTAGATTTCATGGGATTAGGATAAAGATTCGGGATTACGGTTAGGGGAAGGGTTAGGGGTTCGGGTTAGGGTTAAGGTTAGGGGAAGGGTTAGGGGTAGGTTAGGGCAGGGCTTGAAATGGGGACTGCCGTACCTCTCCACATTGAAATGCATTGAAAAACTGCCGTACCCGTAGCAACTGCCTAATTTAAATGAATGATTGAAAACAGGTCATAACCAATCATTATTTTTAAGCCAGTTCACCAGGCGCCACTGATTCCAGCGGCAATCGAAAGATTCCAACGGCATTCAAAGCACATTCCAGCTGAATTGTTTTAATATCGAAATAGATTCCTGCAGCAATCGAAATGCATTCGAGGTGCATTCTGGCTCATAAGAGGCGCATTCTGGCAGGATTTGATGTGGCTTGCCGTTTCGATTCTCCCTCGAATGCAATCAGAATGTTTTGAATGCTGTTGGAATGCCGTAAGATTATTTATAATGCAGTCAGAGCGCAGTTAGAACACACTTCGAATGCCGTTCGATATTTCTCCACTTCGAATGCACCTGGAAAGTTTTGAGCATGAGCAAAACATTCGGCATTGCTGTAAACGACGCCGCAAAGAACGGGCCCGAATATTTGGAATGCACTCAAAATGCAGTCAGAATTTTTAGAACGCACTTCAAATATCCAGTAATATACAAAGAATTTTCATTCCGACGGCATTCCGGCTCATTCCGCCTCTAGTGTGACTAGGGTCTAAAGCTGTGGAGTCAACAACAGTGGAAAATACTTCAAATATTTCATTCACTGCAACCATTAATATTTTTCTTCTTCTCTTGAAGAGGTCAGTGGAGGAGAATCATACAACACAAACTGATAAAAACTGAATATTTCAGCTTAAGACTCAGTGTGATTATACATGAAGTTTTACTACAGGAGCTGAGACGGAGTTGGTTGCTGTGAGACTCGCTGCACAGAAATAAACACCTGTGTCTGACTCCTCAGCCTGACTGATGGTGAGAGAGATGATCTCCATCTTGGGTCTGGTGATGCTAAATCTATCACTGATCTTCTCTCCCCTCTCTGGCTCACTCATGTACACAGAGAGCATGATGAGCTGGAGTCCTGTAGATCTCTGCTGACGGTACCAGTACATGTAGCTATCAGAGCTGCTCTGACTGCATTGGAGCTCCACAGTGGAGCCCAGAGTCACTACAGACTGTGAGGGCCACTGAGAGACCTTCTGTAGGGACTGACCTTGAACATCTGTGGAGATAAACAAGCAGCGGTTTCAATCCCATGGACAAACTTTAAATATCAATACAACAGAGTATAAAATAAAATCAAAATTAAAATACTGCATGGACAACAATATCACGTCCCACTATTCCCTGGAAAGTGCAGATTAAAGTTGTGACTGTTTTTAAAGCAGATTCAGAAGCTTATCGGACACCTACAGGCCAGGCTGAAAATACACAGCAGTAAAATTTCCGGATCCATTCTCTGAGCTCTGAGAAACTGACTCAAGGTGCCCCTCTTTAAAACAGAGAAACAGAACTACAGCTCACAACTACTTCCTGTCTACCAGTGATGAGTAGTGAATAAGATGCTGTTACTTTATTGGACCCCCTGAGGAAAATTTTACTCTGCAATTCACTCATCCTAATTACTAATGATCAGTGGGCAGCTACAGTGAAGCATCCAGGATCCGACTCCAGTTCTAAAGCCAGAGCCTTGGTCAGGGGCAATGATAGGACTCTTCATACAGTACATGTCTTAAAGTGCATTGAATAATATAGGAAGGCTTTGAAACAATGTAAATAAATTTCATGTTGAAACCATATCTGGAGCAGCCTCTGATTTTTATTAATTAATATTTCCCCACAGACAGAGTAAGTGTTTTTATTTTCAAAAAAAGTCTGCATGTTTCAAAGTGAGTTTTTGGTGCATAAATGACTTTTCATTAATCTACAGTACAATTGTTGCAAAGCTCCATAGAAAACATCAGCTGACTTAGCAAAAAAGAAACCTTAGCCGTTGAGGGTAAATTAGTTGGAAATAAAGCAGAAGGTACCATCCACAAGCGCACATATCAGCATGTCTCACAATTCTGGTGCAGCAAATTTAAAAATTTTTTTTTTATTTCATATATTTCATTTGTTTGTTTAATTAAGTGTACCCAGGGTGTCTGCTATTAGAGAACACTGGTGGCATTAAGCCGTGACAACACTAATTTTTGGAGAGCTGGTATTATCAGTGCATTTCAAGTAGGCCATACGCCTGAATGCACCATGAAAGAAAGTGTATGAGGAAGGTTTAGGCAGCTGTGGTTACAATAGAGAGTTTTCTGTGAGGGTTTAATAGACCCTGTGCCACTGTGCTTACTAGCTGCACAGAAATATGTGCCTCTGTCATCAGCACTCAGCCTTGTGATGAGCAAAGAGCCCCTCTTACTTCCATCTCCTGTCAAGTTAAATTTTCCTTTATACTTTTCATCTTGGGTTACATCAGTATGTGCAAGGAATCCAACCAGCTCTAATGCCTGTTGTCCTTTAACTTGCTGGTACCAGTACATATACTGATAGCTGCTGTCATCATGTTGGCAGGTGATCTGGGCATCATCATTGAGGCTCCCAAAGAGAGAACCAGGGAACTGCTGTACAGTGATGGCACCAGAGGATCCTGCGGAAAAGAGTTTTTGGTTTCAAATGGAAGCTAAATACACTTAATAAATGAAAGAAATATGTACATGAATAAAATGTATTGTATATACAATATATGTAACAGCATGATCTGTCGTGATGTTTATACTCACCAAACAGAGAGATTATGCAGACATGAAGCACACAGCAGACTCTGTCCATGTTAGAAAGGTGCAGGTTGCAGATATTCATCACATCACAGAGAGGAATGTGTCTGTGTTTCAGGACATGATTAAAGCCAGCAGAACAGCTCTCTATAAACTCTCTGCTGCTCTCAGTTCTCTTCAGCGCCCAACGTCTCCTGTTGCTTGTGTTGTCTCCCCCTGCTGGTTGAAGGAGGTAAGCGAAACACGTAAGACGTCTTTCAAGGAGGCTAACCAACATGGACATTTCAACTGTTCAGAAGGGGGAATTTCTACATGTTTTTTGGGTGTTTTAAATTTTCCCGAACACAAGCTCTTTAGCTACAGAGCAGCACACTTTGGTCGGCGCTTCAGTATTTAGATGTTTGACGCGGGTCCAGTTGCTATCATAGTAAAGTCACTTGATTTCCTGTATGTTCTCATCCAGTCAGCTTTTTATTCTTGAGAAGTTTTCTAATTAACGGTACCATCCCATGCGGCACACAAACAGTTCGCTGGACCTGCTGTTTTTTATTAATATAATATTTTTAATATATAATATTGACTGGGGAAATCCAAAAGGACTATAATTTTACAAACATTCTGATTATTTTGAACAATGGCATTACATCATGGAACACGAAACCTGGCTGGAGTGCGCAGACATTAGTGTGTGAGGGAAGCGAACCACATCAGACGTCTGCAGCAGAGGATAATGAGTCTGTGGGTTCATCCAAATTCTCACACAGGCAGTGTTCTTCCTCCCCTCTCCACTTTTCCTTTACCTCACTAGAAACTGACACAGGGGTCAAGGGAGATTTAGCAGTTACCTTGGGACGTATTTGAGAAAAAACTGGATGTACTTTCCTTCAATATATCATGAGCTTAATGATGATTGATTATGGGCTCGTCCACACATGAATGATTTTTTTGAAAACACATAAATATTTTATCGTCTCAGTCTTGCGTCCACATGGAGACAGTGAAAACGCAGCCCGACAAAAGTATTTTTTGAAAACGGTTTCCAGAGTGAGAAAATCTGAAAACGCCACCCCAGCGTTTTCGTGTGGACTACTGAACCGGGTTTTTTTGAAAATGATGACGTGATACCCCCAGGCCTGTGTGTGGCGCTGTATGGCGCTGTAGCCTTTATTTACGGAAATAGACCAAAAACGGAGAAGAGGGCGGTGAGCATGCGCTTTCCTCTCCATTTTTGGTCTATTTATGTCGAATATGTGACAACGTCATACAGCCCCCCCACAGGCCTGGAATCTTTCCTACAGCGTTTTTTAAAAAGACCGTTTACGAAAATCTCTGTCTCCGTGTGGACGAGGCCTATAACGCGTCAAGTCCCACTGATGCCTCTCAACACTATGCACTATACAACCCACCTTCAACACTACACACTGTACAACCCACCTTCAACACCACACACTATACAACCCACCTTCAACACTATACACTAAACAACCCACTGTGGGATTTTAAAGAGAGTTTGCCGTATTCCTCCGTACTTTTGTAAGTAGAAAAGTAAATGCAGGCACTTCTTAGTTGCAAAGTGGATAGTTTAATGGAGTAGAGGAACTAGTGGGTCTGTTCCCCAAGTACAGATGAACAAGAACCAACAACTGAGGGAAAATGTGAACACTTATAGCTGAAAGTTCAAAGGATGCAAAGGAACAAATGGTAAATGTGGGATTTTAAAGAGAGTTTGCCGTATTCCTCCGTACTTTTGTAAGTAGAAAAGTAAATGCAGGCACTTCTTAGTTGCAAAGTGGATAGTTTAATGGAGTAGAGGAACTAGTGGGTCTGTTCCCCAAGTACAGATGAACAAGAACCAACAACTGAGGGAAAATGTGAACACTTATAGCTGAAAGTTCAAAGGATGCAAAGGAACAAATGGTAATTTGCCTAAAGTGATAGGAGGTGGGGGGAGAGACAAACAAGGTGAGGGGAAATTGGGGTGTGGGCTGAGGGGTGATGAGGTTAACACACAGGGCTGAAGGGTGATGAGGTTAACACACAGAGGAAATGATCAAGGAATTATATACAAGAAGCATTGGGGCCAGACAAGGTTGTGTATTGGCCCTCCACAATGTGCAAAACTTCAGAGGGCCTATCTGCTATTGGCACCCATGTTTTCCAACATTCCCTACTTTTTTTTTTTTTTTTTTTTAAATTAGAGGGGTGTACCAATAAGAATATAACAAAAATAAACTTTTACACCAAAATGTATGGAGAATATAAGTGGTAAAAGAAAAAACAGGCTAAACATCAAAAAAAAAATCTCAAGAGGTTATTTCTGAGCCATCCCACAGCTTTCTTTTTTAAGTATCAATGGCTACTCCAACTGCTTTTTCCTGATTATGACACCAGAAACACTGAATTAGATTCCTGGGGAAACTATATTCCACACAAGTTTCAAGTTTCAAACTGTAGTTTTCAGCAGACCATCCATATTGCCTCAGAACTGTGGCCTCTGCCTGGGCCGAGCTCACCTTTTGCTTTTGCTTTGAGCCTTGCACAAAATCACTCTCTATGAGAGGGCTCTTCCTCTGAGCATGGATACCTGCACACACATTTGATGAAATAGACAGCTGGGTATCATCCCACAGGGTCAGTATGCTGATCTCACTGGCATTAGTGTATGACTGTACACTATACACACAGTGTATTAGTGTATTAATGTATGAGTGATCCCCATCTAAACAGTGAAGTTTGGTGCGAAACAGGATACAGGGAGTGACGTACATCACATATTATTAAATGGAAATCCTGTGAGCTGACTCAGAATACACCACTGAAACCTACATCCCCGCACACCCCACTCCATCTCCTCTTTTGGCTGAATGCAGATTGCAAAGGAGGTCAGTTAACACAGACAATTTAAACAACTCCAACCTTTAAACAATTTGCAGTACTGACTGCGCCAAACAATGTAATTTGTCCAAACCTTTCAGATATTAAATATCTCAAAATAATTATCATACGGAACAGTGTATAGAGAAATCAAAACTGGTGTTAAACCAAATAACATACAACAAAATAATATGAGACCCAATAACATAAATCAATTTTAAACAGTTCAAACCTTTCACCATATTGGTCAGTGAAATCTGTCGAAAATCGTAATATCTTTCGCAATACTGATCATGCACAGCAGTGTAATTTGAGATACCAAAAATGATATGAGATCCAATAAACTTCATGAAAATAGCATGAGACCCAAAAAAAATATACATCATCATCCCATCTTTTTTTTTTTTTTTTTTAAAGGTCCAAAAATGATGCCTTCTCTGGGAATAGGGAGCAGAAGAACATTTTCAACAAGCTTTTTTTTTATTTTTCCTTTTTCATGTTCCAAAACAGTGTTCTTTTACAGCATTTTTTTCCCCAAATTTATTTACTCTTTGACTTGAAAAAACACATACTTGTGTGTTAAGAAGGTAGGGTAACCCACCTCTGCACCAGTCCAGCTGCTTGATTTTTCCCTTTTCCTCAGAGGTTGAATTTCTATATTCTTATTTCTCATTGTCATGAGCATATAAATTTAGATGCATCATTGTTAGACAAATGAAATATATTAGTTCACGCTTCAAGACCCATCTCCCCATGTTAAACTGCCCCTTACAGAAAACTGCATTATTACATTGAGACAATGTGTCCATTCAGTCCTTTTTTTTTTTTTTTTTAGTCCTCAGTGGTGTGTGTTCATACAGTTCACCTGAGACACTGCCTGTGTTTTGTGTGGCTGATACTTCACCATTTTCCCTTAAGTCTGATGTCCAAACTGCAGCCAGCGATACTGTCCTTGCTTGACACTGTGTACAGGCCATGAAATTCACAGGAACCTCCCTCTTGGTGCTGAAGTCCAATAAGAGCCTGCTGCAGGGCATCAGGGACAAAGCTTTCATTTCCATTTATTCTGTAGGGCAGACAAAGACCAAGTGCGAAAGTATATTCTTATGCAGTTTAATTACCTTTTCACATTGGCATTGGTATCAAGGTCATGTTTATTGTACATTTTACACTGATCCCCATGATATACAAATATCGTCTTGGTCTACCATACTGTGTCGCCAATTTCAAATTTGGTTCCCCAAGTTTGTCCATGACTTCGCAAATACCTTCGAATTTGATTGTGAACGATTGCGAATACGGCATAGAAATTTATTGCCCTCTGATAGGACCAAAGTGCTGCAGAATTCTGGTGATGAATTATGCATAATTGTCCCTTCCTAGTCATTTTGAAATCCCCATTGCGAGAACACCTGTTCCCACGAGACATGAGCTGCAGTAGTAGGTTCCCCATAACCTTGACAGCAGACAGTAGATCTGTAAATGTGGGGAGCCCTCAGTCTGAGACTGTTCTGTCTGAGGCTCCTGTACACCCAACTGTTTTGGTCCTTTTCCTTCCTTCCCCCCCTCCCTTTGACCAGCACTGTCGCTTGAATGGCCAACACGCTGGCAATTGACACACACACACGGGACTGCTACACTCCTTCTGAATGTGGCCTAGCTTCCCACAGTTAAAACATCTGACCTGGTCCCTATTATATGACAATACAGCAATCTTTTTTCTTTGACTTGTTGTGGGACTCACAGATTTGAGACTCATTCCATGCCATTAAACAGTCTTGGATATCTCTCCCTATGTGCTGTCTGATTGGCTGTGCACCCAATTCCCTATTAAACTGTAATAATAAATGTTGGCAAGTAGGGGACACGTGATCTTTGTATTTATTGATTACCAAACTCAGAAAGCCGGGTCATCACCAGTCAGCTCTGCTCTGGCCCCTCCAACTCTGTTCCGATTGTAGACACCAACAAATGTTCTTAGAAAGTCGGTAGGATGCTGGCCCTCCTTTGGTACAAATTCAAGGATTTTGGTCATGTCTGCAACCACGCCGATAATTAACAGCTTCAAGACATTAATCTCAACCTAGTCTCGTGATTCGAAAAAACAACAGGACTTCCGTGACCATGCACAAATTCCAACGGAATCGAAACTGATGGAGGAAGCACTGATTGTAATAATTTACAACAGTCTTTATCTGTTAGGGAGTGCATTCGCTGTAGCACTTGCACCTTGTCAACAACTGCGGTCGGGTCGCTAACTCCATCCCATGCAGGTAGCTGTTGCTGCAGCGTACTCAATTCTGACAGAGTTAGGTCACGACACATCTCTCGGTCCTCATATTCATACGTGATCGCGCCATTCACGGGATTATGTGCCCCCCGTGTACGTACTCTGCGAGTGACTATTGGAGCAATTTTAGAACTTTTTGTCTTGACTGATTTAGTGCCTTTCGGAGGTCTAGCATTTCTTGGGACCGTTTTTCGGCAGTTGGAGTGAAGCGAGTCAGCGATAGCTGCGTTAGATTTGGTATGCCATTCCAGTTCCTCATCAATACTTTCATTCTCACAGTCTTGCTCAGCCACATCCAACAGGGAGCTGCCTCTGCCTGTCTAAGTTCCCAATCATCATCATCTGACTCGCTGTGCCCCACCGAAGTTCCCAAACCAAGAGCTGCTATTCGCCGCTTCATTGCCAAATTTGTTTGCTTTTTTGCTGCGACATTTTTCCTTCATCAATTTTAACTTCTGAACAATGGCCCGATCCTTATTTTCCCCGGACACATTCCATAACTCTCTATATGCTATTTGTGCATCCCGTAGTTGTTCCTGAGTTTTACCCAGTTCTGCAGATGTGACATTCAATTTCTCCCTCAACTGACAAATTTCCTTTCGAAATTCTAAATGAGACGTGGCATGTACCATGCGCTCAGCAGCAGAGGCCTGCAACTCCCTGAATTTATCTCCAGTTTGCTTTCCAAACTCTCAATATTACTTAGCAAATCAGGAATCTGCACGACTTTCTCCTTCAGTAACTTAATTGTTTGGACCATAGCCATCATACAATTAGCCTTTTCGCCTTTTCTTGTTTTTTCTCAGTTTCATTGCGTTTTCACATGCAGTTTGAAGATATTCAACAACATCCACTTCCTGTGGCACATTATAAAAATTCTCCTTGCAATGCTTGGCCAAATATCCTGCGGCCCACGATTTCCAATCCTTTTCAGCCATTCTAAAACTCCTCATACAATGGACAAACTTACTTTTGGTACTTGAAAATTGTCCAAGGTCTGCGTAACTTTATACAAGCCCCTGCTTAGAACACCGCACACATGCACAGTCAATTCTAGCCACTTGTATTTTAAAACATTACACAATTTTCGTAACTATTCCTCTACAATATTACATGCAGAAATATTTCATACTCACAAATGTACGTGGTTCGTCCGTGCCCTCAAGTCCGTTACTCCTCAGTTGGGGTTGGTGAATGGATCCCAAATGTATTCCTCTTGCCGTATTCCTCTTTTGATTGCGGAGTTGACATAAAAAAAGTGAAGTCCCCTTTCCCTGTAGTCCAGTATCAAAAAAGATCCCACCGTAATCAACCTCCCCAGTTTTTTTTTTTTTTTTTTTGAAAAACGGAACAAGAACGACGGATTTGGGCTGGCTCGCCAATAATGTGGGATTTTAAAGAGAGTTTGCCGTATTCCTCCGTACTTTTGTAAGTAGAAAAGTAAATGCAGGCACTTCTTAGTTGCAAAGTGGATAGTTTAATGGAGTAGAGGAACTAGTGGGTCTGTTCCCCAAGTACAGATGAACAAGAACCAACAACTGAGGGAAAATGTGAACACTTATAGCTGAAAGTTCAAAGGATGCAAAGGAACAAATGGTAATTTGCCTAAAGTGATAGGAGGTGGGGGGAGAGACAAACAAGGTGAGGGGAAATTGGGGTGTGGGCTGAGGGGTGATGAGGTTAACACACAGGGCTGAAGGGTGATGAGGTTAACACACAGAGGAAATGATCAAGGAATTATATACAAGAAGCATTGGGGCCAGACAAGGTTGTGTATTGGCCCTCCACAATGTGCAAAACTTCAGAGGGCCTATCTGCTATTGGCACCCATGTTTTCCAACACCCACCTTCAACACTATACAATATACAACTAACCTTCAACACTATACAATATACAACCCACCTTCAACACGATACACTAAACAACCCACCTTCAACACTATAAAATATACAACCCACCTTCAACACTTAAGACTAAACAATCCACCTTCAACACTATACACTAAACAACCAACCTTCAACACTATACACTAAACAACCCATCTTCAACACTATACAATATACAACTAACCTTCAACACTAAACAATATACAACCCACCTTCAACACGATACACTAAACAACCCACCTTCAACACTATAAAATATACAACTCACCTTCAACACTATACAATATACAACCCACCTTCAACACTATACACTAAACAACCCACCTTCAACACTATACAATATACAACTCACTTTCAACACAATACACTATACAACCATCTTCAACACTATACACAAAACAACCCACCTTCAACACTATACACTAAACAACTCACCTTCAACACTATACAATATACAACCCACCTTCAACACAATACACTTATACAACTCACCTTCAACGCTATCCACTAAACAACCCACCTTCAACACTATACAATAAACAACCCACCTTCAACACGACTCAATGTACAACCCACCTTCAACACAATACACTTATACAACTCACCTTCAACACGATACACAACCCACCTTCAACACTATACACTATACAACCCACCTTCAACACAATACACTTAAACAACTCACCTTCAACATGATACACAACCCACCTTCAACACTATACACTAAACAACCCACCTTCAACACTATACAATGTACAACCCACCTTCAGCACAATACACTTATACATCTCACCTTCAACACTATACACTAAACAACCCACCTTCAACACTACACACTATACAACCCACCTTCAACATCACACACATACAACATGCCTCCTTCTAAAAACAATGTGAGGCACTTCTGGTGTAATTCACTTGAAGTGCACCACATAGATTTTCAATACTCTTCAACAAACGGTGTAAATCAGCGGTTCTCCACTTTTGGGTCGCAGACAGCTGGTTAAAAAATAAATTAACAAGAGCACTCAGAGAGCGCAGCACCTCTGCTACGCCAAGGCAACTCTGTGCATGAGTTATTTTTTCTGGCTGATGTAGGGTACTGTTGCATTCCACCGCCAGGTGGCAGCAAAACCCAAAAGCACGGCGATTGGAAATCTGGCCCATTGTAAAGAATTGAAATCTTGAGCTTTGGCGTATATCCCATCTGTACTTTGGCCTAGATATCGAGGGTTTGGAGTGCAATGGTGATATGTCCAAATTTTGTGATTTTGAGATTTGTACCCCCTGTCACTGCTTTCTATCAGCTAATTCTTGGAGCACAATACCTATATGTCCATCAGCCTTAGTTTTAAGCAGAATTCATGTTTTCATTAAAGGGGACCTATTATGCTGATCCTTCTTTTAATACATATTAGTAATGTTATAATGTTGGTTGTCCATGCTCAACCTCTGAAAAGTTTCTAAACATAAGATACAGGGGTTTTGCCGTAATCCAAGAACGTGATTTCGTGGAGCGTGATTTCTCTGAACAGCTCCTCCGAGATCTTCACGAGATCTGGGTAAAACCTGACGTCAGGTTGTGCCATCCAATTAGTACAGACCTAGCCAGAGCCAATCATGGCGCTGGACCTGCCCACACTATTCTAGCAGGCACTAACAACGGCAGATCATACTATGCCTCAGTAGCGTTGACACTTTTGGAAATACAAAACGAAGAACCGCAGATCATTTGAGCTGCAATTTTGTTAGTATCTCTCCCAAAGCTACTTGTCCGTTTACTTTTTGGACGCGAAGAAAAACAAATATTTCTCTTCGAAAAGACGATGCCACCAGAAATCAGTGGGTAGCTTTTTTTGTTTGCTGGCAGCAAACAGCCGCGGCCAAAGGGAGCGTTAGCTGTTTGTGCTCAGCATTTCACCAAAGACAGCTTTGTCAAAAAAGAATAATTCGACACAGGATAAGCGTTTCAGCTGCTTCTCAAACCTGAAGCAGCTGCATCGATCAAGCGCTCGGAGCCACAAGCTGTAAGTAACCATATAACAGCAAATAATGTAAGTGAAGCTAACGTGTTACGGGTGGCTAGCAGGACCGCTTAGCGATAGTTAGCACTAACAACTGGCCTCAAAGGCAGGCTTGGTAAAATATCTGAAGATAAAGCCTGTATCGGGTCGCGACTGTCCTTGACTCACAGACACAGAAGCTGTAAGTTGCTTTTACTGCATAAGCCAACCTGACGTGATAGCCAGTTGATTGTGGCTGTAGCACAGCGGCTAACGTAGCCAAGTTACTGTTGCTAATGTTTATGTCCTAAATATGCAAGAGTGATATCAGGGGAAATTCTACAGAAGGTGTGTGAACATAAACCTCATTTGAAGCTAACTTTTAATACTTGTTTGTAATTTGGATGCTCGGTACAACTGTTCACAGTAAGAGAACTTGCTGTCTGTAAAACCTGTATTGCAAGAGTTTGTCTCTGTGGTTATGACCGCTCGGTTACCAGCTACTGCATGTTAGTTTGCATGCCGTGCTAATTAAAAATGCTCCTGGTTGACTTATATGCAGTAATTCTGATCGGTGTGCTTGTGTTACTTCAGTAAGCATCAATGTGGCAGTTTCATCATAACGTTGCCCGATTGTAGCCTCTACAGTTAGTGATCGCTTCACTTATCCATGACCGGGATCAGCAGGATACTTCACAAATGTCTGAGCAAGCTCTCTGGTGCTACCATGAAAGCAATGCGAAAATCGCAGAAGCTCTACCGGTTTACAAATGATTTCTCTGCACTACCTTGACATAATTTCATCCCCTTTAGAAATTGTTGTGGCTAATAAAAAAGCCGAAAAGGCGGAGATTAAATAGGTAATTCTTTCCTGTAGAAGTGATCGATTCGCTAGCTCCACATAAGCAACTTGTCCGCCCTAACGGAACGTCACGGTTTGCAAAACCTGTATTATGTTCATAACATAACCGAAGCGCTCTCTAGCTGTCGCAAGACTATCCATAAAGCTGTTTTCACAATCGACGCTAAAACGAATTTTTCGCATGACAGATTACATTCAAAGTCATGGCCACTTATCAGCTACTGCATGTTAGTTCCCCTGCTCTGCTAATTAAAAACGCTCCTGGTTAACTTATATGCAGCGATTCTGATCGGTATGCTTGTGTTACTTCGGTAAACATCAATGTGGCAGTTTCATCATAACGTTGCCTGATTGTAGCCACTACAGTTGAAGCTAACCGGAGAGGTGCTGTATGTGTCTGCCGAGTTGGGCTGCAGTTAGACCAGGCGTAGGTTTTGCAAAGCTTGGGGTGAGTTTTTGGGTGCTTGTGAAACGATCGCTTTACTTATCCATGACCGGGTCAGCCTGATACATCCCCAATGTCTGAGCAAGCTCTCTGATGCTATCGGTGAAAGCAATAGGGAAAAGCACAGGCTATAACGTGTATGGTTATCAAAACGATTTCTCTGCATTGCTGTCGATTGAATATTAAATCGGCGACTGAATATTAAATCATTTCCTGTAAAGTGATCGATTAAGCTAGCTCCACATAAGCAACGGTTCACGCAGACGGAACTTATGGTCTGTAAAACCTGTATTATGTTCATGACATAACCGGAGCTCTAGCTTGCTCTCGCCCACACTCCATAAAGCGCCCATTCTCCGCGAGGAAACACTTGTCATTCCGAGAGAGGCAGTAGCAGCAGAAATTGTCCTGTGTCCTGTGCGGTGTCCTGCGCGTTGTCCTGCGCAGTGTCCTGTGTCCTGTGTGGTGTCCTGCGCACTGTCCTGCGCAGTGTTCTGTGTCCTGTGCGGTGTCCTGTGCAGTGTCCTGTGTTATGTCCGGTGTCCTGCGCGCTGTCCTGTGCAGTATCCTGTGTCCTGCGCGCTGTCCTGCGCGGTGGCTTGCGGCAATTGAGCAGTGTCCCGCACACTTGTAACAGGATTAGACAGTTTTATTTATTCAAATTTCATGCAGTCGGAGAGAGGTGATGGGTTTATATTTATTTTTATTTTGAAAACAGCGATGTTCGAATAGCACACATCCTTGTTGATTTTGGCTCTGCGTTGTAGCTTGTAGGCTACGTTAACTGGATCAATCACGAGTACTAACCTGTTCAATATATCAAATAGAGCACGCTGCTCCTGTTGCAGGACAGTACATCTGTACACCATTTCTAAGTTTAACATCGATATGTTTCAAACTCGTCCCTGGTTTTACGTGGGTTTACAATGTTGATTCGAAACTGAAGTCACGTTGCCTGTAGCATAGGCAGAGATACGACATATAGCTTACAGTTGAATACAGTTGAGTTGAATTGGCCAGCTTTGTAAAAAAGAATTTTGCGTTCATTCGGACGGATGACATTTGGCTTAATAGGCTGTGTCATCACCTCGTCCCTCCGTCAAAGCAACAGTTTCAAAACTTGAATTGCAAACTGATCCTTCCCATCAAATAACAGAGAAATTAAACCAAGTCACTGAGTTAGTAGCTCATTTAAGAGGGGTTTGGATTGACTTAATAATAGCCTACCGTCATTCGAAGGAGTAAAAAAACCCAGATGTATCATAGGCCTATCCTAAAAAAATATCTTGGGCAAATAAGAATAAAGAAAAGACCATCCCTTATGAAAAAGAAGTATACTTCAAGTTCATATTTTCAAGTAAACTTAAGTAAACGTCAAGCATATTTTCCAAGTATACTATTTGTAGTCTACTAGTGTCAATGTACTAGTGGTGTACTTGTAAGTGTACTAATTAAATACTACTTGGGACTAAATTGGCCCACGTTAAGTTTATAAAAGTATATTTCAAGTTTAAACAAAGTAAACATAGTACACATCTAGTTTACATCTAAGTTTTATTTTACTGCAAGTACACTACAAGTGAACGTTTTAGCATACTGTGAGTTAACTAGTTGTATACTTCTAGCATACTTTTCAGTTTATGAAAGTATACATTTAAGTATACTGCAAGTAAACTTACAGATATACTGCTAGTTTATTAGTTGTATACTTCTAGTAAACTTTTCAGTTCATGAAAGTATACTGTGAGGTACACTGCTAGGAAACTTAAAGAGTGTCATTGGATGTTTAATGACCACAGTGAGTCAGGACTTCAGTTTCACATCTCATCTGAAAGACAACATCCTCATCACTGCACTGGAGTATTGAGTATTATTCCACCAGAGGGAAGATCCCAACCTACTGGCCCACCAACACCACCTCCAGCAGCAACTCATTTTCCCAGGTGGTCTCCCATCCAAGCACTAACCAAGCCCATACCTGCTTAGCTTCAACCACCCAGCTGGTGCATATCAAGTAGTGGTATGGCAGCTAGTTATAAAATTTGGACACACATTTCATTGTCACCATATCAGACCAGATAGCACTGAGGTTCCAGTCTTCTTAACCTCATGTTTGAAAATACTGTGTACATTTATCTGTGAATCTGCACATAATGGCCAGCTAGATTGAACTGATATCTCAACTAAAACACAACAATGTTTGGTACAGGCACAATAAGGAGGGCTTTGATGTCCACACTCTTGTTTAAAAATGATTAAATAATTTATTAATCAGAATGTACCATCTTTCAAGTATACAGCACTGTTGCATCTCTTCTTTAGTCAGTCATATTTTTGACTGTGATGCAGAACTCCATCAACCAAAAAACATATATTTCATTTGCTTGAGTTCTTCAGCCTACTGGTCAGGCTGAAGGCATTGCTAATTAATATTTTATGCATATTTCTGGTTCCATATGAGAGAAAGAGGTATTTTTTTGTTTTGAATTGGGACTTCAATAAGAGTTGCCATTGCTGTGTTCTTATACTTTGGCATCCAATACAATATTGTGTTTGAAAATTTAATTTATAACGGAATCAGTTTTGTTCTCAATCCTAAGTATGTGCTTCATTGCGAATTCTTGTAAGTACCTTCATCTGTAAATTAAAGCAGAATGCACTTAAGCATTGTCTATTAGTAGAGTACATGAGGTAACCTCTAGTCTACTTATGTTAAATAATATCTGAATAGCAACAGTAATACATTTTAGAGTGCAATAATCATAAGCTGTAAGTATGATGTTAAGTTAGCTTAAAGAAGACTTTGAAGTATACTTGCAGTTTAAAAACAAAAATCTTTTAGCTCCCTGAAAGTTTAAAACTAAATTTAAATTATAGAGGGCTTGAAGTAAAGAACTAGCGGACCGGCAGCGCACCTATAGGTTCACTTGCAGTATACTTCAAAGTGTACTTTCATAAACTAAAAAGTTGGCTTGAAGTATATAACAACTAAAGTTGTAGTACATCTGAATTTACTTGCTGTATACTTCAAAGTATACTTTTATAAATTAGACATTGTGCTAGAAGTATATAACTAGTGAACTAATAGTTCATCTTTAAGTTTACTAGCAGTATACAGTACTTTACAGTATACTTCTATGAACTGAAAAGTTTACTAGAAGTACAGTGTATAGCTAATAAACTAGCAGTATATCTGTTTACTTGCAGTATACTTTAATGTATACTTTCATAAACTGAAAAGTATGCTAGAAGAATACAACTAGTTAAGTCACAGTATATTAAAAGTTCACTTGTAGGGTACTTGCTGTACAAAATAAAACTTAGATGTAAACTTGATGGGCACTTTAAGTTTACGCTACTTGAACTTGAAGTATACTTCTTTTTTGTAAGGGTATGTATCAAGTCGGTCAATACTAGAAGAATTGCCAAATTTGTTCTCAAATAAAATTAGACAAATGTTTATCTGTTTCTGTGTGGGTTCATAACACTGCATAAAAAACAAGTTCAGCTCCACCCATGTGCCATTTACTCTGCTATGCTGCTCCAAAGCTGACCTGTTACTACAAACATACATGTGGAATATGTAAGTTCATGAGATAGTTCTACTCAGTTTTTACTATAATGCATTATCAAAGAAGCCAATATGGATGGTAAAAAATATTTTAATGTGCTCATTCTTTTGATAGTAGCCTAACTGCAAGCCAAGTTTACTTAAACATTAGGCATGAATATTTTAATACATTATTATACTTTTCTTGAGTATATCTCAATCAAAAGTTTAGTTACAAGTATAAGCCAAATATACTTAGACTTTTCTGGGCACTTTTCAGTAGAAGCTAAGTATACTGAAGTATTACTTTGCTAAGTATATCTCTGATAAGTACATCAAAAGTAAATTGAAAGTATACTCTCTTATTTTTAGTTTAGAAGAAGTATACTAGCGCACACTTGAATAAACTTCTTTTCGCATAAGGGATGTGTATCGCTTGCTACTTTATTATAATTTATGGCAGTAAACCATCTGTGCCTCTGATTTATTGTTTGCTATGGTCGTGAACAATATTCAGGCGTGCTTTATTTCATTCAAAATATGTAAAAAAGTTGGAGTAGCCTCAAGGTTTCTGCCAGAAAACTGAGCATTACCACCAGCAACCTTGAATAAAAATTTAGAAACAATGGCTGTGAGACTGTTTGACAGGTTTGAAATTGAGGCCAAATTCTAAAAATACAGCAGTAGCAAATTGTCCTCTCCTGTGGGATTGATGCAGGACACTCGCATACTTCCACAGGACAGTCAACAGGACACTTTTTTAATTTGCGCAGGACAGTCAGCAGGACACGCATTTGGCGAAACAGTCAGCAGGACACTTTTCCCATTGCCTCAGTTACTCTCCCCAACAAGACAGTCACCGAAGTGCTGCTCAACATTCTTAATATTGTTATTAGACGTTTGATTCAAATAGACTCTTTAAGTGTTGATTTAACACTGATTGTTTTACTGTGTAGGCTTAATGTCCACAACAGGAGTTTGCGTGCACTATTCAATATATTGAACAGGTTAGTACTATTGATCCGGTTAATTTGCCCATAAGCCACAACGGTCAGAGCTAAAATCTACAAGAATGTAAGCTTATTCAGGATTCGCTGTTTAAAACATACAGTCATAGCCAAAATTATTCATACCCCTAGCAATTTTTTTTTTTGAGATATTTTTGACAAATCAAATTTATTCTTGCACAAATGACGCAGTAAGTTGACATAAGGCTGTAAAAAATCTACAAAAACAATTTTTCAAGAAATACAATACTTTTGGTATTTAATTTAACAGATTTACAAAAATTATTGTCTAGAATTATTCATACCCTTTTCTCAGTAATTGATGGCAAAGCCTTTATTCACGAAAGTACAGCCTCCAAAAGCTACACCTGTGGTTGATCAAAAGTTTCACAACTTTCCACAGGGAATAAGTGTTTCCTCTTTGGCATGAACTTCTCCAGATCCGTGTTTGTTTAAGGTGTGTTTCCTTGCCATGATCTTGGTCTTCAGTTTCCTCCACAGATTTCTGATAGGATTGAGGTCTGCCCTGGCTTGCCACTCTAAAACGTTGACTTTGTTGTCCACTAACCATTTCTTGACTGATTTGGCCATGTGTTTTTCATCATTATCCTGTTGGAAGATCCATTTCTGCCCAAGACCAAGTTTTTTGACAGATTGCTTGATATTTTCGCTGAAGATCTGGATATACTGGTCCTGTTTCATAATGCCATTCACTTTAACAAGGTTTCCGGGCCCATTTGCTGAAAAGCAACCCCAGAGCATTATACTCCCACCACCGTGTTTGACCATTGGGACCGTGTTTTTCGGGTTGAACACTTCACCTTTCTTACGCCAAACAAAAGCCCCATCTCTGTGCCTGAACAGCTCCATCTTTGTTTCATCCGTCCATAACATTGACAGCCAGAAGCTTATATCCAGGTGAGCTTTTTGTCTAGACTAGTTCTTGTGTGTCTGGGTTGGAGAAGTCTAAGTGGCGTTAGAAAAGTGAAGCGTTCAACCCGAGAAACTGTCCCAACGGTCAAACACGGTGGCGGGAGTATAATGCTCTGGGGTTGCTTTTCAGCAAATGTGCCTGGAAACCTTGGTAAAGTTAATGGCATCATATCCAAATCCTCAGTGAAGACATTAAGCAATCCGCCCAAAAACTTAGTCTTGGGCAGAAATGGATCTTCCAACAGGATAATGATCCTAAACACACGGCCAAATCAGTCAAGAAATGGTTAGTGGACAACAAAGTCAACATTTTAGAATGGCCAAGCCAGGGCACCGACCTCAATCCTATCAGAAATCTGTGGAGGAAACTGAAGACCAGGGTCATGGCAAGGAAACCCTTAAACCTTACGGATCTGGAGAAGTTTGCCAAAGAGGAGGGGGCCAAAAATCCCTGTGGAAACCCATTTTTCTCCTTGTGATCAACCACAGGAAGTTAGGCTGTTTTATCGTGAATAAAGGCTTTGCCATCAATTACTGAGAAAAGGGTATGAATAATTCTGGACATGGCATTTTTGGTAAATCTGTCAAATAAAATACCAAAAAGTATTTTATTTCTTGAAAAATTGTTTACTGTACTTTTTACAGCCTTATGTCAACTTACTGTGTCATTTGTGCAAGAATAAATTTGATTTGTCAAAAAATATCTTAAAAAAAAAAAAATTGGTAGAGGTATGATTAATTTTGGGCATGACTGTATATATTTGGATTTCAAAATAAAAATAAACAAAAATCCATCAACTCTATCCGACTGCATGAAATTTAAATAAGAAAACTCCTATCCTGTTACCAGTGCGCAGGACACTGCGCAGTTGCCGCAGGCCACCGTGCAGGACACTGCGACTGGCGCAGGACAGCACACAGGACACAGGATACTGCGCAGGACAGCGCGCAGGACACTGCACAGGACACAGGACACTGCGCAGGACAGCGCGCAGGACACTGCACAGGACACAGGACACTGTGCAGGACAGTGTGCAGGACACAGGACACTGCACAGGACACAGGACACTGCGCAGGACAGCGCCCAGGACAGCTTGCAGGACACTGCACAGGACAGGACAATTTCGGCTCTTACTGCTACTGCATTCCGATGCAGTAAGTAAACCATTACCACGGGCATTTCCGGAAAGGCCGTTTAGCCTGGAGCTTTCCCCTCCGTTATATACCACCAGCAAAGCTGTTCGTTGCTCCACGCTAACAACACACCACAGCTATGCACACGACCCAGCAGGTCCTAATACACACCGGCAGTCCATAAGCTGTTGGTCCACTTTAGCTGCTCCTCACTGTCCATGTTTCCTCTAAACTCAGACCCACGGATTTTCTTAAGTCTCCGGTCTACACTTGGGCATGTCGGTGTTCTAAAATGATTGTCTATATGGGGTGGATTCTAGCTTCCCCTGCATCCTAGCTAGGACTGAAAAACCGAAGTACTCACCAACTGTTGCCGTAGCAAACTGTAGCCGATAGCAAATTAGAGCTTGCGCTGACAGATAAAATGTTCTTCCACTTTCGCAGCAAAGGCTTGTTAGAACAAGATCATGTCATTAGATCTATATTCAAGTATAACGTTAGATTCAGGGAATTTGCCCGGAAGAATCAGATTGCAGACCTGTCTCAGGTATCACTCTGGGGACTGGACACGGAAAACTGCGTTCTGCAGCCTCGTCCCGCCCAACGCCCTCCACAGAGCAGGCCAGTCAGAAGCAAGTGGGCACACGGGGAGTGGGGGCCATAGCGGAAGAGCCACCCCAGTGAGGCACAGGCGGAGACTACAATGTACTACAAATGCAGTTTTTTGAGGATGGCAGTATGTCTGATCAGGAGTATTCTAGGGAGTCAAAGACCAAAATATAAACTTGAGAAAATAGCAAAATAGGTTAAGTAGTATGTCCAACAAAATCTGCTTAAATGAATTAAACATTGATATTTTGATGAATAAACATGAATTGTATTACAGAATTGTCTGTCTTCCATTGCAAACAAACTTGACATCAACCTATCCCCACTGTGTTATGTCACATGAAATGCTAGAAATGTTGGGGCACAGAGGTGACATGTCCATTTTTTGGCAATTTTGGCCAGGATGTCGTGGCACCATACCAATGAAAACTTCTGTGTTCAATATACTTCTGACCCATGCGGCGAAAGAGTGACTGATGTAAAAATGATGTAAAATACCTGATTTAAATCGAACACTTGCAAACCTAAATACCCGTTTTTCTGAAAACCTCTAAAATGGACAGATAACCATTGCAGTGGCAGAGCTAGCGGGGGGGCAAAGACACGTCCCTTTATGACAACAATTAGTCCTGGCTAGTTCTCAATCATTTTCCTTTATTGACGCGTTTTCCAATTATCGTAATTGGCAACTGAAGACACGGTTTCTCTCCATATGCGATCTAACAGCGATGAAATCATGGGTTAAATTCAGTACAGTGGTGGAACCAGAACAGAGAATTGGGTTGCACAAAATATCTGTTTAAAACAATTATTAGTCCTGACCTGTTCTCAGTCATTTTCATAATTAACAAAAGATTAAGTTCGAGAACACTCCACACTTAACAGGTGCTGCTTGTTCTCCCCGATTAGGTAAGACGACAATCATTCATCTGGACGCGAATTTGCTGTATTTAAATCAACGTTATTCAAAATTGCATACCTGTCGACTCTCACGCAAATAGCTTGAGCTGCACGCTTTTTATAGCCTATTTAACTTCAGAGTGCCACTTTTTTTTATCAACCCACACAATACCGAGAATGAAAGTCCGCCTTTCATTGGAACGCGGACCAGTTCAATCAACGCGATGCATTGGCCTATTAATAAGTAAATTATTTTTCTGTACTGAATTTAGCCCATGATTTAATCGCTGTTAGATCGCATATGGAGAGAAACCGTGCCAATTAAGCCAATTAAGATAATTGGAAAATGCATCAATAAAGGAAAATGATTGAGAACTAGCCAGGACTAATTGTTGTCATAAAGGAACGTGTCTTTACCCTCCCACTTGCTCCGCCACTGAACCATTGTGCTCCAAACCCTCGATATGCCATTTAATCACTTGTTCCTCTTGTGCTACTCTAACATCCTGCAAAGTTTGGTGAAAATCTATGTGGCTGTTTTTGAGATATCCTGCTAACAGACAAACAAACAAACAAACCAACGCCGGCAAAAACATACAGTGCTGTGAAAAAGTATTTGCCCCCTTCCTGATTTCTTACTTTTTTCACACTTAAATGTTTCAGACCATCAAACAAATTTTAATATTAGACAAAGATAACCTGAGTAAATACAAAATGCAGTTTTTAAATGATGATTTCATTTATTAAGGGGAAAAAGCTATCCAAACCTACCTGGCCCTATGTGAAAAAGGAATTGCCCCCCCCCCTTCTTATATCCTGAATTAACTGTGATTAACCACATCTTTTGAGTCCAATTTCGCTAGCCACACCCAGGCCTGAGTACTGCCAGACCTGTTGAATCAAGTAATCACTTTAATAGAACCTGTCAGACAAAGTGAAGTTGGCTAAAAGATCTCAAAAAGCAACATGTCATGCCGCGAACTAAAGAAATTCAAGAACAGATGAGAAACAAAGAAATTGACATCTATCAGTCTGGAAAGGCTTGCAAAGCCATTTCTAAGGCTTTGGGACTCCGGCGAATCACGGTGAGAGCCATTTCCCGTAAATGGAGAAAACTTGGAACAGTGGTGAACCTTCCCAGGAGTGGCTGGCCTCCCAAAATTACTCCAAGAGCGCATCGGCGACTCATACAGGAGGTCACAAAAGAACCCGGAACAAAGAACATCTAAACATCTAAACAACATCTAAAGTCAGTGTTCATGATTCAACAATAAGGAAGAGACAGGGCAAAAATGGCATCCATGGGAGAGTTCCAAGGCGAAAACCACTGCTGATCAAAAAGAACACAAAGACTCGTCTCACATTTGCCAAAAAACATCTTGATGATCCCCAAGACTTTTGGAGAAATATTCTGTGGACTGAGGAGACAAAAGTTGAACTTTCTAGAAGGTGTGCGTCCTGTTACATCAGGCGTAAAACTAACATATCATTTCATAAAAAGAACATCATACCAAAAGTCAAACATGGTGGTGGCAGTGTGATGGTTTGGGGCTGCTTTGCTGCTTCAGGACCTGGATGACTTGTCGTAATTGATGGAACTATGAATTCTGCTCTCTACCGGAAAATTCTGAAGGAGAATGTCCGACCATCAGTTTGTGACCTCAAGCTCAAGCGCACTTGGGTTATGCAGCAGGACAATGATCCGAAACACACCAGTAAGACCACCTCTGAATGGCTTAATAAAAACAAAATGAAGATTTTGGAGCGGCCTAAGCAAAGTCCGGACTAAAATCTGCTTGATATGCTGTGGCATGACCTTAAACAGGCCATTCATGCTCAAAAACCCTCCAATGTGGTTGAATTAAAACAATTCTGCAAAGATGAGTAGGCTAAAATTCTTCTACGGCAATGTGAAAGACTCATTGCCAGTTATTGCAAACGTTTGATTGCAGTTCTTGTCGCCGAGGGTGGCACAACCTGTTATTAGGATGTAGGGGGCAATTACTATTTCACATAGGGCCAGGTAGGTTTGGATAGCTTTTTTCCCTTAATAAATGAAATCATCATTTAAAAACTGCATTTTGTATTTACTCGAGTTGTCTTTGTCTAATATTAAAATTTGTTTGATGATCTGAAACATTTAAGTGCGACAAATATGCAAAAAAATAAATCGAGAAGGGGGCAAATACTTTTTCACGGCACTGTACACCTCCTTGGCGGAGGTGAATAATGTTTAATGCGCGTCTGACTCTGGAGCCATGGTAACCATTTGATTGACGTTCACTTTAAGTGTTGTGTTGAGGTTTTGGAGACTCGAGGGGGAGTTGAGCGGAAGAGGAATAAGCGAGGAGATTTGAGCTCACAAGTGATGATAGGAGTTTGAACTTGAAGCGCAAGTTTGTGTGAAATGGAGGTTTTTTTTTTTTTTTTTGTTTTTTTTGCATATTCGAGATGCATCATAATACATCTGACCTGTGGTGGGCAGTAATACGCTGAGCGTATAATGCAGAGCAATTCATAGACGCGAAATATTTAGTTTTGTGGCCTTATTTATTTTGTGCAGTTTTGTTATTTTATTTTATTCACTTTTATATATGCAGTTGTCATGTTCCTCCTCATTTTGTGCTCTGAATGCAGAAAATATTCATAGACGTTAAATATTTAGTTTTGTGGCTTTGTTTATTTTGTGCAGTTTTGGTATTTAATTGCATTTTATTCACAAATGCAGTTTTCATGTTCCTCATTTTCTTAATAATGTGCTCTGAAGTGCACTTTGCACATATAAATAAATGTGTATGTATGTTTATAAAGATGACGTATGTGTTTTCAAAGGCTGTTTTTGAAAAATATATTTTCTTGGTTTTGATTCAATAAAAGTGGGTCGCGACGTATTGACCACGGGAAAATGTGGGTCCCAATGTGAGACCAGTTGAGAACCCCTGGTGTAAATGATTCAGTAAGTGTAAAACATGCAAGAAGATGAAAAAAGCAGAGACAGGTGCTTACAACTGAGGTTTGGCAGGAGAGTTTTTGACAGTATAAAAGACACCCTCCATCACTGTGGATACTAGCAGCACAAAAATAAGTGCCACTGTCTTTATCATTCATGTTAGATATAGTCAGAAATCCCATGCTTTTTGCATTCCCTGTCAGGTTAAATTTTCCTTCATACTCTTTATCCTGATTGACAAATTCAACATTTAAAAATCCAACAAGATTTATTGCTTGTTTTCCATTAAGTTGCTGGTACCAGTACATTCTGTCATAGTAGCTGTCATCATGTTGACAGGTGAGTTTTGTGTTCTTTCCAACTTTCACGAACTCAGAAATTGGAAACTGCTCCACATTTATGGCTCCTGTAAAATCTGTAGGGGGAAGGTATGGTTAATGCATGGAAAATATAATAATGAAAAATAAGCAAAATGTTAATTCAAGTGCATGAAGTCTATACTTATTCTGAGCAGAAAACAGTTTCTTACGGAGGAGACAGAACACACAGGCCTCAAGGAAGTAAAACTCCTTTTCCATCTTCAACAGAAGTAAATTATGGCAATATTTCTTCCCAAGTGTACTAAAAGAAGGAGGACAGAGTGAATGTCACCTGTCCTTACTGCTACTGGAAGCTGAACTGAACATGAGTTACTCTGATGAATCCTTAGTTGCTTTTGTTTCCCAAACTAACCCTGTGTTGTACACTCAGTTGTAGTGCCCTCTACTGGCAGAAGATGTCACTTAAATACATTCTGGTGTTGGGAAGTGGTCAGGATTTCCACAGTGCTGAGCAGATGCACATCAGTAGAACTGTTGTTGAAGCACTTGATGACATCGATCATAAACAGTTCAGTGTTCCACATGAAGGGCTTGATTGTTTGTTACAGGGCTTTTTCAGATTGAAAATGTCAAATATGCACCTGGAACTTGTAGTTTGCCATTAAATGGCTAAAATCACACAGTGCAGTTCAGGGTATCATATACATTGGAAAAAGAGAGGAAACTGAATTTTGGGTTTTCATCCTGATGAATCCAGACAGTGTCTTGAGGTCACTAAAGCTTTCCACATCAATGTTTTTAATTATTTTGGGGTCATAACATTTTTGGACCATAAAAATGACAATAGTTTGTAAACTGATGTTTCTAGGAATTCTGTTTTCAGGAACTTAATGCTTGTAGTTGCACCCATCGCCCTTCATTAAAACAGAAATACCCAAACATACACAGAAGTGGTTAGCTGGGAGGTTTTTTGTCAGAGAAGATGGCAAGGTGCACCACTGTGGAAGCTAGCAGCGCAGAAATATGTACCACTGTCTTCTACACTCAGGCTGGATATATCTAAAAAGCCTCGCTCTTTAGCATGACCTGTCAAATTAAACTTCCCTTTGTATTTCTCATCTTGATTGACAAGATCCAAACTCAGGAATCCAATGGGTTCTAATGCCTGTAGTCCTTTCACCCGCTGGTACCAGTACATGTACTGATAGCTGCTGCCATCATGTTTGCAGGAGAGCTGGATGTGATCTGTGGGGTTTCCAAAGAGAGAAGATGGGGACTGTTCAACAGTGATGCCTCCTGTGTATTCTGCTGCAGAGGAATGAATACATTACTCAGGTATATTCGAATGAAGTTTCAGCAAGTTCACACAAGTAAAAATGTCATTCACTGAAACCATAGTAACTTTATAGCCTAACAAATACAAACAATTCCATTAAAGCAATATCCATTCTCCTTACCACAGTAACACAGCAGATATGTAATCAGCACTTGGTATAAAGTTGTTCCCGTATTTCGCTGGGAGGTGCTCAGATGCTCTGATCATGAAGAGATCGGTTCTTATGCCGAAAGCTCAAGAGATCATGTGATCAGTGTAGTTTGGTGCAGTGATGTAAGTGTCTGGAGTGACATCATCATCTGCCAGGACTGCTTAATGTTCCTTATTGATCAAAGAGGATGATGGTCCCACACTCTCCAGTGGCAGAATTTCTCCCTGACTTTTGTTTTGTCTGTAATAAAAGCGTAGTCATGCAGATTGATAATTGAGACTATTTCATATTCGATTGTTTCTGAGGAGCCATGAAATTGAGGCATAGTGAAAAGGTGGTGATCAATATGTAGTGATGTTTCATTGTGCAAAAACACTGATACTTTGATGTTTCACATGTAGAACAGGACTCCCAGACCCAACGGCATGAGTGTCTGCAGTCAGTTCATCTTGTGCCAGTTTAGACTGCAGAATTTTCCTTGAAGGTCACAGTGAGGTTGACGGTAATCAGTCATTTATTGGTGGATCTTCTCCCTTCATAATGTTTTTTCCAGAAAAAAGCTTATTTTTGGAAACCTAGTTAGTGCTACAGAATCACACAATTCATATTTTTACTGAGAAACTGAGGAAATGGGTGGCTGTGAAAGTTGGTGATCAGTGTGTAGTGTTTTGTTGTATAATGTATGTGGCACAGTGATGTGTACAATTAACTTCAATTGGAGTTTTTTTTCTTGCTTTTTGCATTTTTCAGTTTAAATATTGTTTGAAGAAAAGATTTTTTTCATGTTTAGTCAACATTTTAAGTCGTCATAACCCCAAATGCTTTGAGTCACCAACTACATCACTAGATCAGTTTTTGGTCTGTTCATTTAGTTAATTCTCATCACATATTTGTGGACTAACTCTTGAAAGGGTTAAAGTTTTCAATTTAGCCAAATAAAGATGGTGTCTGCACTGCCATAAAAGTTTTACCTTCATTGAAGACATGATTTATTTTTTACACAACATCTCACCTTCCAAAATTTTATTTTCATGGTCAGGTGGCACAGACACTCATCCAAATTTAGTTGAAACTATTTTATCTGGTGCATTAGGTGCATTCTATGGGAGTTTTTTAAACATTTTTTTATTAATATGAATTCTATTCATTTTATCAAAATAAATATAATCACAATAAAAAAAAAAATAAATAATCACAAAGAACCTTTCAAAGTTTCTTACTTCCTGAACAGAAAATATCTTTGACTGTATATAAATACGGACAACCTAAAGCTCCTCAAAAGTGAGGCCAAAACACCTTTATCTCCATCTTGTGGCTGGCTGCAGTATGATTTATACACCCGCCTCCTCCATGCTAATGGATGGGAGTTGGGTCTCACTGAAAAATTAAAGCACGTGTCAATTAACTTTTTCTATTGATTTTTTCTGTCATTTAAAGTAGTTCTAAAAGGCTGATGTTTGTTCAAGTGCTCATCTGAGAAGCTTGTGTTTATTCAGTATTTTTATTTTATAAAAGGGGGTATTACGTCATAATTGACAGAGTTGATTGACATCGACTACGGGAGTGAGTCACCTGTACACCTGTAATGTGATTGCCCATAAAAGGTGTAATGCAGGGACGTGCGGTCAGGGTAGGCAGTGACTTCTCCTTTTTTATTGCTATATTTTGGCAACCTGTTTACACGTACTATGCCTGATTGTCAATCAATCAATTTGACCTTTTTTTCTGGTCAATTAAGCCTGTAATGATTAAGAAATGATAATGACAAAAAGACTAATTTACCTTTATGCTTTGATTCGAGACTGCAAGGAAGTAAATCTTAATAATTAATTTGGAAAAAATCTCAACTCTCTCGGTAATTCCGTATATTGTTTTGATCTTTTGTTTATTGGATTATGAAAGAAGACTGAAAATAAACTCCCTATTTTTTAAAAATAGCATTAAAAAGTACGTGTTTTACGGGAGAACTATTATCGTAAACATATTGACCACAAATTGAACGCCGCATAAGAAAGGTTTTAATATTTGTTAATGGCATTGCATTAGCTTCCTCTAGGCAAATATGAACAAACTTGCTGTCTCGTGAGCATTTTAAGTTCGATGCACTGAGCAATAATGTCGTGGATGGAACTGGCACGCCATTCTGCCGTTTAGTCTTGTAAATTAGTTAATCAATCCTCAGATTGCTAATCAAACAAAGTAATAGAGTTATCGTTTGTTTAATGGTGAGGATTCTGCCTACCCTAACTGACCTCCGATGGCACGTCACTGGTTTAATGTTAACATCACACATGGAAGGCCAACGAAAATTGACAGTAGAATTGTTTTTGCTCTGAGCATGGGGTCATGTACTGTTTGCAGCGATGCTATTGTTAAAATGTAAAGCAAACTCGATAGTTAGCTAGTATGCTAGTTTAGCAAGATTCTATTACAGGTCAATGTAGCTAAGGTAGCCACAGGAAATATATTATTTAAAAAAATTTCACTTTACTCAGAACATAGTGTTACGTAATATTAGCAGTGAAGGCATGTTCAGACCAAATAGCTTTTTTGCCAGTTAAAAATAATAAGCTAGCTAGCTAGCTAACTACCTAGCTTGTGAATTGATATTTCAGTAATAGGTCACTTAGCTAACATAGTTAGTTAGCTAGCTGGTGGTGTAGAACTAATGTTAAAACACATGAAAACAGAAAGTCCATTTACCTTCAGACTCCTGCTATTAAATTAATGTGGAAAGATTGTCACAGATTTTGAAGCAGGGTTGTAGCTCTGAGGTAAAACATAGTTCATGTATTAGCCACCAAGCTGTACCTAGCAGTCGCCATGAGTTAGTAGAGCCTGGCCGGAGCACCAGACATTGGAAGAGGAGCCAGTGTAGCTAACGATACTGCGCTGGACGAGATAAGGAGCAAACATAGCTAAACCTTTAACAAGGTTTTATTTGTGCTAAAACGGTGGTTTCACTAGGGCAGGCTTTTAGTTACATTTCCTAAAAAGACACTGCAAATGAGAGCAAATTATCCCCAGTGTCTTTTCTAACAATGACGCAGCGATTTAGGCTGCAAAAAAATGTTAATAGACTTGCTTTCAATTAGGGAAGATATATAGGCAGGACCACGAGACCACGGCTACACCCCAGTCACTTCTGCACAGACTCTGGCTCCAAATGTGTAAGATGGCTGCATCCATATGAAGGATATTTTGGTTACACTTTTGTCCAGCATTAGGGAGTGCAGACACGTCATCCATCTTTATATACAGTCTATGGAGAATATCAAGACCAGTCTAGTAATAATGTTTGAAATTTATTTATCGTAATTTCTAGCAAAGTCTGATCAGAGATCATCAGTATCCTCTCCACCACTCCCTTCATTATGGTTACAAACACTTTCAGGAAACACAAAGTGGCTTTTTGAATGTGACTGAGGCAGGCTTGTGTCACTGTGTTTACTAGCTGCACAGAAGTACACAGCACTGTCTTCCTCTGCTAGAGTCTTCAGTACGAAAGAGCCAGAGAGAGCTGAAGGTTTTCTAATCTCAAATCTCTCCTTATTCTTTTTGAAGTCTTCCTCAAACTCAGCTTCAGAGTTTGTATAAATATAAGCAATCAGTTCTAATCCTTTCCCCAGCTGCTGACGGTACCAGTACATGTTATCAAGATTGTTGTCGTTGAGAGAACAGGAGATACTCAGCACAGCTCCTGGGTTTGAGATGAGCTGGAGAGGAGTCTGATGGACATTTGCACTCCATCCAAACCCTGTGAAGCACAGCATTGTGACACAGTTAAATAGAAAAATGCCAATATATAATAATGCAGTTTTAAGACAATAAATAAGCTAACTGAATTTGCTTGAGTCCTGGAAAAAAAAAACTAAACTATTGTATCATTACATACTTAAAGGCCTTTCACCATTAAATATGAAATTTGTCCAAACTGCAGGAACAGACATTTCATCTAGCTGCATTAAGTGTAACATAATTCAGTGCATGAATTACATTTCAACACATTATTGGCATTTAGCAGTCACTCTTATTCAGAATGATGAATAACGCAACATGTTTCTGCAGCTACAGAACGTATGAAACAATAGCACCCATGAAAACAATCCCACCAGATGGTATAAAGTCAGCTTACTTATGCTAAAGAGATGAACACAGAGGAGTAGCAGCTTTATCCGTCCCATCTCCTCAGCAGTGAGAGAATAAGGTACTGAGATCAGTTAGAGGCATCACAGAGAGAAGAACAGGTGGCCTTGTTTAAAGTTACTTGGCAACCGCAAGGACATTCTCTGCTAATGTTGTTTTAGCACCCCCTACAGGACACATGAACAATAACGTGAACATGTTACCGAGCTTTTGCAAACATCGAAAAGGATCATCAGAATGAATTTTGAGACCTAAATATAAAATTTTGGAATTATGTAAAAAAAATTTAAAATCCATAAAAAATTCCTTTTGACAGGGGAATGAATTTGTACATTTTAAGGAAAAATTTGTGGAGTCAACAGATATTTTATTCACTGCAACCATTAATATTTTTTTCGTCTCTTGGAGAGGTCAGTGGAGGAGAATCGTACAACATGAACTGATTAAAACTGAATATTTCAGCTTAAGACTCAGTGTGATTATGCATGAAGTTTTACCACAGGAGCTGAGACAGAGTTGGTTGCTGTGAGACTCGCTGCACAGAAATAAACACCTGTGTCTGACTCCTCAGCCTGACTGATGGTGAGAGAGATGATCTCCATCTTGGGTCTGGTGCTGCTAAATCTATCACTGATCTTCTCTCCCCTCTCTGGCTCACTCATGTACACAGAGAGCATGATGAGCTGGAGTCCTGTAGATCTCTGCTGACGGTACCAGTACATATTCTGGCCTGAGCTGCTCTGACTGCATTGGAGCTCCACAGTGGAGCCCAGAGTCACTACAGACTGTGAGGGCCACTGAGAGACCTTTTGTAGGGACTGACCTTTAACACCTGCGGAAATAAACAAGCAGCGGATTCAATCCCATGGACAAACTTTAAATATCAATACAACAGAGTATAAAATAAAATCCAAGCAAAAATACTGATTGGACAATAATGTCATGCCCCACTATTCACTTGAAAGTGCAGATTATAGTTGTGACTGTTTTTAATGCAGATTCAGAAGCTTATCAGACACCTACAGGCCAGGCTGAAAATAAACAGCAGTGAAATTTCCGGATCCATTCTCTGAGCTCTGAGAAACTGACTCAAGGTGCCCCTCTTTAAAGCAGAGAAACAGAACTACAGCTCACAACTACTTCCTGTCTCCTGACGCTCATTGATTTGTCAAGGCATCGTGCATATGAGTCTACCTATGGTGATTTGATGCAGTCTGTCCCATTCTTCCACCAATGCCTGTCCAAGTTCATCTCGCATGGCTGGTGGCCTTTCACGTTGACACACACTTTGGTCTAAGATGTCCCATACATTTCAATGAGGGAAAAGGTCAGGGCTCATTGCTGGCCAGGGCATCCTTTGTATATTGCGCCCTCGGCAAAGTATATTTCAGCGGAAAGTAGAATTATTTCTTGAAGTGTCTAAAATGCATAGTTTTATAAATTTTAATTTGGTAATGATCCAGGGGGCAGACATTTTTACTTGGGGAATCTAAGGCTGCCTTCGGAATGCACACTTGTCCACTCGCTCACTCACTTTCTATATTGTTTTCAATGTGCAACATTCAGTACTTAGTGTCCTATCAAAGAGGATTCAAGACAAGAGATGAAACTCTGGTGCTTTTTTGACAACAGCCACTAGGTGGCGCCTGGTAGCGCTGCTGCCATTTTGGACTTAAAGCGCCAGGTGCACTGACTGAAAATAGCTTAGCTTGGAATCCATCCATATCAAGCGTTGGTCGCTCCCAACGGTCACTTGCTTGTATGTCTAGCCTCAGTTGGTAGACCAGCATGTGACTTCCAAATATTCGCACAAAATCCATGCAAGATCTGTGATTGGCTCACAGTCACAAGGGTGCCCCGCCCCTTTAGACAGACTTAAAAATAAATAAAATACCACAGTTCTGCATTCAACAGAAGTCCCGCCTCCCGGCTCATGTTTATACGAATATTCATCTGAGCGGCAGCAGAGTCTCTGGGCAATGAACGAGCCGGGCGGCGGGACTTCCGTTGAATGCGCGAGCTTACTTGAAGCATAACTGTGGTATTTTACTATTTTTAGCGAAAAATAACCGCGTTTCTAGAGTTGTGAGGATATGAGTGGACAAAGCAGACTTGGATTATACTGGACGATGCGTTGGACGATGGTTTGAAAGTTTGTCAACAGACGTTTTGTGGAGTTTTCCCATTGCTACTAGGTGACCCCATTTGCTTCCAGCAAAAAAAGGAATTTGCATAATTTTTCAAAACTCTCCGGTGGCCATAAAGTTGCGCCAGGTGAAGAACAACTTTGTTCGTTCAAGACATCTAATGGTGAGTAATTGATATACAAATTATAGTTTTTGGGTGGAGTATCACTTTAATCTAGCTGATGCAATCATGCCCTTCGAGCTATAGCTAATGCCAATTACAGTGAAATACGTAATGTAATTTGAGTATTATTTAATTTAGCCTTTATTAAACCGGGGAATCCCACTGAAATAAACAAAATGCAGATATGGCCAAACATTATCCTGTTCAAAACCTAACAACCACTCCAAGAGTAAACGCAAGCAAGCCGCAATCTAATTTTTAAGCTCATGTCAAATAACATTCACGAATGCTTTTGCTGGCCAACTAACTCATATTCGATTGGTGGTTCTCGCCAAAAGGTCGCCCAATCAGCCAAGAGCAGAAAACATGAATATTCATATATTCACTTTATTAGTGACGTAAGGGCTAAACGGTGACTACACGACTGAGGCCAGACTGATCAGTCAGTGACCGTTGGGAGCGACCAGCACTTGATAAGTATGGATTCCAGGCTAAAAATAGCTCGGACAAAGACAGAAACAATGGAGAAGCCATGTAAGCTAAGGAACGATTCAAGTGGAGTAAACGCAAGCAGTGTTCAGCGATAAACTGCAAAGGAGCAAAAAGGTAGAAAAAATAGTTTACATAATACATGTGGTTGCAATCCCCCGTAACAGCCAAGTAATTTATTCACTGCACCAATGATCCTTTCAAAGCACAGTCGTTCTGGTCTGACAAATCTATACTAACTAAATGACCAAGATGTTTGACACTACCAGACCAATTTGTGACAATTTTATACTATGGGGCATGGCATCAAATATGTTACCAGAAAACCAATCTTGTGACCCCCTCCTGCACACTACCTGAATTTGGTCTTAAAATGTGGGGAAGGTATATCTTATCACACTACCGACATTTCCCATGCCAGAACGTGGAGCATTTCCCGGGAATTCCTGCCTAAATGAAATATCAAAAAACAAGTAGTTCTTTTAAAAAGACAAGCCAGGTAGTCAATATCATTAATATGTAAACTGTTGGGATTCACTCTGTGGTATGTATATTGACTTGCAAGTGGCATCAGGTTTTTAATTATTGTCACGGTCAATGAATACAACGTTCACTTGATGATTTTTAATAAAATAATGTTCACTTGATGCAACATTGTATTTTCCAATGTTTGTACTATAAACATTATATACCAACAGTTTGATTGTGGATTCCTTCTTACATTTTGTCCATTTTATTCAGGATGATGGTATTTTAAATGAATTTAAGGAGTATTTCAATCTCAAATTAATATAAATAAGCACTGACATTTTAAAATGGTCTTAATTGAAGACCTGGGTGCAAGAAGTACTTTAGTCACAAAATAACACTTTTGAGATATTAAGGGTCAAAGTTTTGAAAACATGTTGCAGATACTTTTTTTAAAAGATAACATTCAGTGGCGCCTGCTGCTAGTCCCAGGGGTTATACAAAGTAGACAGACACGTTTTTGTGGAAAAATAATGGTTTATTATGAAAAAAACAAGAAAATCAGTTTTGGACTTTGGTACTTCTAACCATAAAATGCCTGGACTTCGGTACTTATTGCCATAAAATGCATGGACTTCGGTACTTTTACCACACAAATGCCGTTTCAATCATTTTCTGATTACCAAACAGTCATTTTTGCTACGCTTATCAATGACACATACTAGCAGCTGATTGGACAGTCATGGACTTAGGCACTTGTTCCTGATGACTTCAAGGACTTGAGTACTTCTGCAAAGACGAGTATTTCTTGCACAAAAATGCAGTAGATTCATGGAAGGCCGTATATCAGTATTGAGGACTTGAGTACTTACATTTGGAATTTTTTGGCTTTAAATGATGCACATGACACTCTACTTTATGGTAGTAGTGTCAGCTCATTTTTTGGAAAATGTGACTTAAGTACTTCTTGCACCCAGGTCTTCAATTGTTCCTTTATATTTCACCAGGATCCAAATCGGGTGTTTTGGATTTCGACTATGGTGGATTATAGGATGGTAAAATTGAAACTATTGCGTGTAGTTCAACTGTTGTCTCCTACAGGTATACCATTGTCAATTTTACCTTTGCACAATAATAAGCAGAACCTACCATTGTCAAAATCTAAAATTCCCTAATGAAACACAAACACACGATATTACAACCACAGCTTCAGCCTCGGAAGTTCTAGTCTTTTTAACTTTTTCTTTTATTTACAGCTTTATACATCCAAAATTTAGCATTAAAGGTCCTTTGACAGATGACAACATTGGCTGGTATTCACAAAGGAGGAATACAGTTATTCCAAGAACAAATCTATTTGTATTGAAACTAAGTCTTGAAATAGTCCAGGAATAAGTCTATTTGATACGACTTAGTCAAGGACTCGGCGGCTTCATTCCATATCGGTGTATGGTGTATTACATTTGTATACACCATACGCCACTATGGAATGAAGCTGATGGACTAAACTTTAGTCCATGATTTATTTTATTCCAGGAATAAACATATTCATTCTTTGTGAATACCAGCCATTGGCTTACATTCTAAACACTTGGTGTAAGGTGCAAGGGTGGACAAAATTCAGTCCTGATAGTATTTGATAGCCTAACCACCATGATCTAGTTCCTGAACGACTGCCAACATTATCATGATAAGTCTCTTCAGGGTCAGACATAGGTCAGAACTAAATTCAATCAATCCTTACAAACAATGCACAAGTTTTCTTAGTAAACAGCAAATGATATCATAAATCCAAGTATCTTGGATGCCCGTGATCTGCACGGTTTTAAGCTAGAAGCAGGGGTGTTCATGTAATTATCAAATCATTATACATGTATAAAGCAAGAGGGATATTCTTGGCACCAAAAGCTCTTCAAGGATGTGGTAAGTTGTCTATAAATTGGTGACATACCTTTTGAAATGATATTTTTGAGACTCACATTATATTAACTTTTATCAAAACTAGATATTGCACAAGTAAATTACAACTGAAATAATGGATCTGTAATGAATAGAAGTCTATGATAATATTTGTATGAATGTTACACAAATCTGTAAAATAGTAACTTGTATAATAATCATACAAATCTTTATCATTTTTATGATTTTTATCAAGCAGCGTGCCGTGGCGATACGTAATGACGAACGTGATTGGTTCATTCGGCGATATCCTTCAATGCATTTTATACACCAATCGGAACAATTAACTGTGGCAACGTTAGGATAGCGTTAGTTGGCAACAAAGATCGATGAAACGGAGCATTTTATTGGTTGAAATTTGCTTCGATAAATTTTATCGATGATGAATTAATTCATTGATTTTACTTTTTTAAAAAAAAAATGCTCCACTTCCCGATATGGGAAACACACTGATAAAATTTAATAATTCTGTGGATTTTAAGACCAAATTTAGGTGGTGTGCACATAGGGGTCGCAAGGGAAGCGTTCTGATCGGCATGCCCCATAGTATACAACCTGTCATAATCATTAGTTGGAGGTCCGAATTTCAAACCAACTGTCTTCTAAGCATTAAATGTCACATTATATTCATTTGCGAAAGACTGGCGTGAATTAACCATAGACTGCACGGCACGTAGGCTGGGACTGAGCAAAGAGATGTCATCAGAATATCCCAATACTCCAATATAATGAGTACCTAAATGACAACCAAGCTTAGACTCTTTTAACAAAACTATCAGTTCATCAATATAAACTGTAAACAAAACAGGTGATAAGACTCCCCCTTGTTTAACGCCATTAGTTATGTTAAAATATTCAGACTTACAGAAGTCCCATGAAACACATGCTTGCTGACGAGTGTAGGTATCAATTAGAAGACAAATTATATGAAAAGGTAATCTCCGCTGGATAATCAATGTAAAAAGTTTACTGTAATGAACTTTATCAAAAGCACGACTTGCGTCCAAAAAACATGTAAAAACCTCACTCTCACGTTTGATATAGTAATCAATGGTCTCAAGAAACATAGCTGTACATACTGTCGTAGATAAGCCTTGTTTAAATCCGAACTGTAAGTCAGAGGTTTTACTGGCGTAAATAGGTTCATTGATATTACGTTAGCATAGTACATATTCACTTTTCAATGCCATAATATTTAATAATTACGTACTTAAATAGTTAAATATTTAATAGGTTATAAGGGTTATGGTTATCCCTAAGTATAGGGAAATTTATTTTATTTATGTCCGGGACTTTATAGGTGAGATGTTTTACTGGCGTAAATAGGTTAATTGATTTTGCGTTAGCATGTAGCATCTAGTCACTTTCAGTCCAAAATGGCGGAGGCGGAGCTTTGCGTGTTGCAATGGAATGTTCTATTAGCTTTCACTTCTTGGCAGTGTATATTCTTTGGTCCTATATAGTGGATGAAGGTGCGTTTCGAACGCATTATCCAATCAAACGCCAGTGCCGCAGTGCTCGTGGCATCAGTTATTCTTTCGTGATGTCAGTTGTTCTCTTTCCTTTCATCCGGGCCATGGAGTTGTTCAGAGGGCCTTCAGTAAGCTCTCCCTTTACGGCTTGGCTGCCCGCAAGCTGTTTTTATTTAAGCTGACCTGATTAACAATCAAACAATTTATTGCCTGAGCGACCCACACCAATACATGACCTATAACTAAAAATGATAATAAAAAGGTGAATTCCGATTGCCAACATTTATATTATTGATATGGCATTGCAAATCCAAAACTTTCACTGACTTTGCAGCATTTATTTTCGACGTCCTTATGATTGTCACACAACTGTGCAACTTGCTTTACAGCGCCCTTTTGCCGTGACAACATTCAGAATAAAGAACGGATTCTCGCATCCTCAGAAACTAATTTACACAAATCTGTGCTATTTTACGAGCAACACAAGCGCTGAGATTATACGTTTATAGGTTTAGGTTATTAAGCATTTTTTAAAGGTGAGGTTTCCGCAGATCAAATTCAACATCAGAAGATTCCCCAAGTAAAAATGTCTGCCCCCTGATATTGAAGCCAATTTGAAGACTCGCTGGTTTAAAAATGTGTCGCACTGGATTATTATCAAATTAAAATATGCGTTTTAGACACTTCAAGAATTCTACTTTCCGCTGAAATATACTTTGCCAAAGTGCGGTCTCCTCCTTTAAAGGCAGTTATTGAATATTCTTGCAAGATGAGTGCAGGCATTATCATCCTGAAAGACAAAACGCCACCCCTCACGTCGTGCAAACTGGACAAGATAGGGCAGGGCTATTCAACTGTATCCAGAAAGGGCCGGTGTGAGTGCAGGCTTTCATTCCAACCAAGCACTTGCACACCTGACACCACTAATCAACCCTAAGAGTCTTTGCTAATGAGCTTGATTAGTTGTATCAGGCGTGTAAGTGCTTGGCTGGAATGAAAGCCTGCACCCACACCGGCCCTTGCAGGATAATGTTGAATAGCCCTGACATAGGGTGTCAGTATGTTGTCCCGATAGTACTGGCCAATGACTCTTCCTCACACGATATGAAGTGGGGTTCAGTTAGACATAGTGATCCCACCCCACAACATAACAAACCTGCCACCAAATCTGTCATGCTGCCTCAGGTTAACATTGGCATGGTGTTCGTTACGATGTCGCCAGATGCAACCACGCCTATCAAGGAAGTCTAAAGTGTATCGGGACTTATCTGAGAGCATTACACATGGCCACTGATGATTTCCCCAGTTCCTGTGTTGTGTACACCACTCGAGTCTATCGGCAATGGGGTGGTTGGTCAATGGCGGCACTATACGAGTACATTTAGCATGAAGATGGGCATCGTTCTTATCGTCTGACCTGTCACTCAGACATCAGTAGCCTGGTGTAGGTTTGCAGCAATCTGATTTGCTGTTTGAGTGTGTTTTCTCAGAGCCTGGGTACAAATCTGTCATGGTTTGGTCCCGCCGGATGCAACCTGCAATCCGGCGGGCACTGGGACCATGTACCCAAAAGGAGAGGAAGGGACCCACTCGCACAGGCAGATATAAAAATAGCAAAGGTTTAATAAATATATTTTAAAAACCAAAAAACAGGGGAGCAGCAGAACCGCACAGCAGGGATAAAAACCAGAATGCAGCTGCAACAGTGCTTAAATAGGCTGCCTTCACCTCCACCTCAACAAGCCACACCTGTTGCCCATTGAAGTGGAGGCGAAGACAGGACTGCAAGGCAAAACCATTACACAAATCAACCTTTCCTGGGCTCTTGTTGTTGACCAAGGACACCCTGAACCATAGACATTAAGAGAGGCGAGATTGGCCCCTCCCCCTTTTTTCACGGCAGACTTGGCGGCCATCTTAAAGCGGTCGACCGCCCAAACGCAGAGTGGGACTCGGTGACAATAATAAATCACTGTCGTTGCAAAATGCCTCAACATTGTGCAGCCTGCGACTGTAAAAACCGGCGTACTACACAATCCAGACAACAGGGAATTACCTTTCACAGGTAAGACACATGTTTAGTTTAATTTGGTCTTTTAATAATTTTAATAATAATAAGTTTAATAATCTTTTAATATATGGCCATGAGAAACCGAAATTGATAACAAATGGACTGACTGGCATCTTAAAATTTGCCATATCTAATGATAAAGTATGCTTTCTGATGGGCATCTGAGAGGAAAAAACATGCTTCTGTGAGAATTTAACCCGGGTCTATAAATAATAAGTCTTGTGTAATAACAACTATACCACTACAACTTCAAAATATTCAAGGGGAATAGATATTTATTTCCGAAAGCATGTATTGGTTATACAATAATGCACAGTGAATCGCGGGGTCGACCGCGGCAAGATGGCCGCCGCCATCGGACGTCAGTCTACTGGGATTCCACCGTAAGGCGTCCAGTCTACCTATATATGTCTGTGCCCTGAACGGCGTCGATCATCAGCATTATTGGTTTGCTGATACCTGCTCCATAATCTGCCAATCACAGACTGGGAAACATTGGCAACCTCAGACTGACGGCTGCCAGTTTCAGGCATACCCATTGCTCTGAGACATTCAGCACGTTGACGATGTCGCATTGCGAAAAAAAAAAAAACAATCAAAGGATGTCTCAGATAAACAAACTCCACAAAGGACTACAGTCAGAAGCTATCAGAATGAAAGAAGTCTCAATCACAAGGGAGTAGATGACCTTCCTTTAAAGTGTCAAATTCGAATATGCACCCCGGCCACGTGTTCGGAATTTCCATGTGCTGCATGTGCGCACCATTGGCTGCGTTTTGCTGCTCTGTTTTAGAGCAGGTCACGTTATCTTCATTGCATTTGATTATTCTATTCAAAACACAATCATCATTTTGTTATTGACCTTGAAATTCCAATGTCCCCGACTGATTTTGAAGAGAGTACTTTATTGAACCCTGTGAGGTAAATTGTCCTCTGCATTTCACTCATCAAAGTTACTTCGGATCAGTGGGCAACTTCAGTAAAGCATCCAGGGAACAACTCCAGTTCTAAAGCCAGAGCCTTGGTCAGGGGCAATGATAGGATTGCTCCTACAGTACATGCCTTAAAGTCCATTAAAAATTATGTAGGAAGGCTTTGAAACTGATGAAAAAGTATAATTTCATGTTGAAATCATACCTGGAGCAGCCTCAAGTATCTACATTCCCTCAAAGACAAGGCATGTGTTTTATTTTCAGAAAGTCAGCATGTTTCAAACCGAGTTTTCAGTCCATCAATGAAGACCACAATGGAAAAATGATCAGTCACATTTTCACATTTTGGAGAAATGATGAATTAAAAATTCAAAACGATCTTAGAAACAAAGCACTGAAGAAATATGCAAACATATAAAAATATAAAATTTTATAATAATATATATTATATAAAATATACAAAAATGCCAAATTTGGACTCTGTTTTTCCTTTGTGGTCTCCAAATGACATTTCATCGATCTACGGTACAACTGTTGCAAAGTTCCAGAGAAAACATTCAGCTGACTTTACAAACCTTGGTCATTGAGCATAAATTACCACTGAATAAAGCGGAAGGTACCACACAAGTGTATACATCAGCATTTCTGACAATTCAGGTGCCGCAAAATTTTTTTAATTTTTTATTTCATTTTACTTTTTTTTTTTTTAATTAAATGTACCCAGGGTGGCTGCTATTAGAGAACACTGGTGGCATTAAACCATAACAAAGCTAACATCTGGAGACCTGGTATTATCAGTGCATTTCAAGTAGGCTACACACCCGAATGCACCATGAAAGAAAGTGTATGAGGAAGGTTTAGGCAGCTGTGGTTACGATAGAGGGTTTTCTGTGAGGGTTTATTAGACCCTGTGCCACTGTGCTTACTAGCTGCACAGAAATATGTGCCTCTGTCATCAGCACTCAGCCTTGTGATGAGCAAAGAGCCCCTCTTACTTCCATCTCCTGTCAAGTTAAATTTTCCTTTATACTTTTCATCTTGGGTTACATCAGTATACATAAGGAATCCAACCAGCTCTAATGCCTGTTGTCCTTTAACTTGCTGGTACCAGTACATATACGGATAGCTGCTGCCATCATGTTGGCAGGTGATCTGGGCATCATCATTGAGGCTCCCAAAGAGAGAACCAGGGAACTGCTGTACAGTGATGGCACCAGAGGATCCTTCACAAGAGAGAAGATAGTTTCAAATGGATAGTTCACCACATGTAACAAATCTCATAAATATGTTCATGAATAAAATGCATTGTGTGTATACAGTATATATAGCATGAGCTGCTGAGAAATGTGATGTTTATACTCACCAAACAGAGAGATTATGCAGACATGAAGCACACAGCAGACTCTGTCCATGTTAGAAAGGTGCAGGTTGTAGATATTCATCACATCACAGAGAGGAATGTGTCTGTGTTTCAGGACATGAGTAAAGCCAGCAGATCAGCTCTCTATAAACTCTCAGCTGCTCTCAGTTCTCTTTAGAGCCCAATGCTCTCTCGCTCTCCATTTAGATGTCTCCTGTTGCTTGTGTTGTCTCCCCCTGCTGGTGGGCTCTTTAGTGCATTCAGCAGATGAGCCTAGCCTCCTTTGCAGACGTCATACGTGGTTCGCTTCCCACAAACACGTCTTCGCGGGTGAAGCTAGATCCGGAGTAGTTCAAGTACGCTGTGCGACTGAAATCTCGTAAAATCTCGTTTCCGCGATCCTCGGTAATTACTAGTCAATAAATAGCGTCATGGTTTTAGTGCCTTCGAGTTATTAAAATAATTAAAATGACTAAAACGAGTTTTAGTCATTTTAAAGAGCGTGTTCCTGTTGTCGATTGCTTTGAATTCTTGGTTTGTTTTTGCTTTTGACTACAATGCTTGTTTAATCCCATCCTAATGTTTATTATGCAGAGGGAGGGGAAGGAACGTTTCAGTTTAATTTTCTACCATTTCTTTATTTGTTTGGGGTTTTAATAATCCCATGAAAATGGAGGATCTACTTTATCAATTCAATAATGACTTATGTACACTTCATGACTTTCAGAAAGGATGGAGGACTGACAGATGACTATCAATGAGTATTAACTGACAGCACAATTAGTCCCTGCATTATTAAAAGCAGCATAATGTTCAGTGTAGCATCTTAGAAAATCCACTGGAAATAATTACAATTTATCTGTTCATCATTTTAATGTACATCTGCACTTATGTATTGGTGTTTAGTGATTAGTTCAAAACAACTTTTTCATTAACTTTTTGCCTGCAGAAGGTATAAATTTATCGGGGCTTGCATGTACAGTAATATTTTTAGGAAGGGCTCATTAAACACTATACATCCAGACATAACAAGACACATTAAAACACAAATTTATCTCGTTATACACATACATTTTATGTATATCTTTTTATTTTGCACTTACAGTGCCGTGAAAAAGTATTTGGCCCCTTCCTGATTTCTTATTTTTTTGCACGTTTGTCACACAAATGTTTCTGATCAGCAAATAAATTTTAATATTAGACAAAGACAGCCCGAGTAAATACAAAATGCAGTTTTTAAATGATGATTTAATTATTAAGGGGAAAAAGCTTTCCAAACCTACCTGGCCTGGTATGAAAAAGTAATTGTCTCCTAAACCTAATAACTGGTTGTGCCACCCTCTGCGACAACAACTGCAAGCAAGCGTTTGCGATAACTGGCAATGAGTCTTTCACATCGCTGTGGAGGAATTGTGGCGCACTCTTCTTTGCAGAATGTTTTAATTCAGCCACATTGGAGGGTTTTTGAGCATGAATGCCCTGTTTAAGGTCATGCCCAAGCAGCACAATCGGATTTAAGTCCAGACTTTGCTTAGGCCGCTCCAAAACCTTCAATTTGTTTTTTTAAAGCCATTCAGAGGTGGACTTGCTAGTGTGTTTCGGATCATTGTCCTGCTGCTTAACCCAAGTGCGCTTGAGCTTGAGGTCACCAACTGATGGTCAGACATTCTCCTTCAGGATTTTCTGGTAGAGAGCAGAATTCATAGTTCCATCAATTACAACAAGTCGTCCAGGTCTTGAAGCAGCAAAGCAGCAAAGCAGCCCCAAACCATCACAGTACCACCACCATGTTTGACTTTTGGTATGATGTTCTTCTTATGAAATGATATGTTAGTTTTACGCCTGATGTAACGGGATGCACACCTTCCAAAAAGTTCAACTTTTGTCTTGTCAGTCCACAGAATATTTTCCCAAAAGTCTTGGGGATCATCAAGATGTATTTTGGCAAATGTGACACGAGCCCTTGTGTTCTTTTTGGTCAGCAGTAGTTTTCGCCTTGGAACCCTCCCATGGATGCCATATTTGCCCAGCCTCTTTCTTATTGTTGAATCATGAATACTGACTTTAAATGAGGCAAGTGGGGCCTGCAGTTCTTTAGATGTTGTTCTGAGTTCTTTTGTGACCTCTTGGATGAGTCGTCGATGCGCTTTTGGTAATTCTGGTAGGCCGGCCACTCCTGGGAAGGTTCACCACTGTTCCAAGTTTTCTCCATTTGTGGATAATGGCTTTCACCGTGATTCGCCGGAGTCCCAAAGCCTTAGAAATGGCTTTGCAAGCCTTTCCAGACTGGTAGATGTCAATTTCTTTGTTTCTCATCTGTTCTTGAATTTCTTTAGTTCGCGGCATGACATGTTGCTTTTTGAGATCTTTAAGCCTACTTCACTTTGTCAGACAGGTTCTATTTAAGTGATTTCTTGATTAAGCAGTTCTGGCAGTAATCAGGCCTGGGTGTGGCTAGTGAAATTGGACTCAAAAAATGTGGTTAATCACAGTTAATTCATGATTTAACAAGGGGGGCACTTATTTTTTCACATAGGGCCAGGTAGGTTGGGATAGCTTTTCCCCTTAATAAATGAAATCATCATTTCAAAACTGCATTTTGAATTTACTCGGGTTATTTGTTTTATACTAAAATTTGTTTGATGATCTGAAACATTTAAGTATGAAAAATGTGCAAAAAAGTAAGAAATCAGGAAGAGGGCAAATACTTTTTCACGGCACTGTATGTACTGAAAATACTTCATGAAAAAGAAATCTTCAATAAACTCAGAAACATGAATAGCATGTGAAGCAGTTTGTCTGAGCCCTCTCCTCCATGTTGTTCTTGTATATAATCTCGGCCATGGTTTGCTGTGCTGCGTGAGGATGCTCCAATCGCTGGGAGGTTGAGTACAAATGTATGGTTTCTCCAATGATGTGAGGAAGAGATAAAAATAATAAATTGTTGGCTCAATTCAGCAGGAGAAATCGAGCAAACATTAAAAATTACAACAATAAAAATGTGAGGTGATCACATTCAAACACTGCACTTGCACTTTTTCACAACCAAAGACCACACGATTTGGAAGCTTATTGTCCAGTTTATTAAAAGTAAAGAACAGGGAAAGGCTTGCACAGCTTAGGGAGTTAAGACTCAGGGTGTTGGGTGAGTGTCCTGCCTCATTGCAGGGAGGCTTTTATTGAATCGCCTGCAGCTCTTCAGCTGAAAGAGAGAGGCGGAGAGAGAAAGACAGGAGAAAGGGTTAGACACATCTATATAGGCTTGGATGGGAAATTGTGCTGAGAGATGAGGTGTGGTCTTTGTTTCCCTACTTAGGATATGGAACTCAAGTAGCTGTGATCAACAGCTTTTGCTGCTGATGTTTAAGTATGGCAAATGGCATCAGTTACAGATGTGACAGGAATTAGCATAAAGTTGGATCGTGTTCTTTGCAGTCTTTCAGACAAGAAATACAGTACAGCTCAATATTTTTAGTATTCAGTATGATTCCCCACTTAGGCCAAACATTTTGGAAAATTAAGCATAGAAGGCTATTTGGCTAATACGTTGTTTTCAATCTTCTTGGTCCTCCAGCCTCCCTCTCCCTTAATCATCAATCCAAAATTAGCTGAGCAGTGACATAATATTGACAGGTAATGTCAACAGAATCACAAATCCTAAAACACTCAAACAAGAGATCACGTCTAAGTTTACTGAATAGAAGTTAAAAAAGAAAAAAAGCTCCCACAATCAATATTAATAGCGATGTATCACAGCAAACGATGGCTCTTCTTTATTATTCTGTAACGTTAACTTTATTACACCAGCTAACGTTAGCTACCTTGTTCTCAAAGAAAATCTCGCTTCACCACATCCACTGCTATAACGAGTCTGATGGTATATTTACGTTAAGAAACATTTTTCCCCTCTAATTTCGCGTCTTTGGATGAAATGGCACTGACATGACGGAGTTTACAAGTATGCTGCTGCTCATGGTTAGCGGTAGTAACTGTCGCTAACTGTACCTAGCTGGTATCTTAGCCCAATTTGTTGTCCGTAAACATTAAATATCTCTAGAATCGTGCAGGGAATAATCCAGTAAAACGCATTACTGTACGTGTTATTTAATTCAGATGTGCTGACAATATTCAGTCTAATTCTTTAAACGTCTTACCTTTTGGAAGATCATCACGTACGGTCCATTCCGCTTCAGCTCAGCTGCTGGACTAGTCTTGTCGCACTTCCAGCGAGATTTCAGTCAACTCTCGCACAGCGTACTTGAACTACTCCAGATCTAGCTTCACCACTGGAGCGTGGTTTTGTATTCAACCAATCAGAAAGAGCTCTGAAATGTCTGAAGTTAAAGGCAGGTACTGTTGAAGGAGGCAAGCAAAAAAAATAAGACGTCTTTAACCCCTTTGTGCAGATGTGTCCGCCTGCAGACATGGAGCTGCTCAATTTATGCACGCAGTTACACTATTCTATCACTACACGGCACACCCGGATCAGTTATTGAATATTCACTAACAAGCCAAGCTCAAACATGGTTTAGAATATGGACGAGTTCACTCCCATCCCTGTTTTTCAGGAGTTGCATGAATTAAATTCCTCAGCTAAGCCTGATATGCAAACTGCTCAATATACTTGCCCATAGTATCTATCCAGCAGTTTTTAAAAAAATTATTTCTTGCGACAGAAAAAATCGTCGTCCTCTGTGGCAGTCACTTCAGCTTCAGTGAGCCAATGGTATCCCAATTAGTTATTTAGAAAAATCAGTTTTCTGAAGCAAAAATTTGACATGATATTGATACGATGTCATTCTACTGTCAATTATAGTCAACACATATAAAAAAATTCATTGTTCTCTACGCGTAGATTCCTCCATCCGCGAATTCAGTGCTCCCTTATATCCTCCTAGGTACTGGTGTTGATAGCCATTAACTCAATTATATACAAAGGCTCATCTGCGTAACTGCACAGTTATAGTTCACGCCCTTGTGAAGCTTCCCCGATAACAATGTATTGATTGACTCATTTCTTATTCAATTCTGGAGAGTTTAAACTTTCCACAGTAACTGAAAGACATTGATTGGACAATCAGAAGAGTATATGTGCCTCTTGTGTATCAGCAAGGGAGGTTGTATTCTCTGGACTTGCGCATAATTGCGCGGCTGAAAATGACGCCATTTATAGAAAAAAAAAGACTCCCAAAACCGGCCTGAAGTGTTCAGTTACATTCACTGGATTTAAATGAGGTAAGGATATGGTCAATGGGAATTATTCCGGATGAAACAGGACTGGAGGGTTCCTTCTACCAGATACATCTATCTCTGGAGGAGGGATTCCATGAAGAAAGGTTATGCTGCAACTGTGGTTGCATTTTGCTGAACGTGGCTTTTTGTCTTGGAATTTATACTGTATTCAATGAAATTGAATGCCGAGGTTTTTGCATGTTTAAAATGTGAACTGCTCGAGCACTTTGGTAGCCCCCCTGGTATGTTCATTGCACCATTCTGTTCAATCTGGGGTAGATATTGGCTGATTTTTCCAAATAGTGGAATGTCTGTTCTGTTATAATTAGGTATATTTCAGATATTACTGAGTTAGTGAGTTATACTTGTTCCTTATAAGGTTTGGAAAGTGTTTATATAAGGTTGTGAGCTCGGAAGTGGGAACTGCTGGCTTTTCATTGATTCAGATTCAGATTCAGATTCAGACCACTTTATTTATCCCAAGGGGCAATTAATTTGCAGCTCTCCATGTTCATTCAAACCAACAGTCAGTCAAACAATCACAGACAGATCAGACAAGGGAACATTAAAAAACATGTGGACAATGAAATGAGGAATCAATAAATAATCCATAAATAAGTTCTTATAAATAAGTTTCTAAAAAAATAAATAAATACAAAAATAAATAAATAAATGAATAAATCAGCTAAAAAAAGAGGGATCTGTGTTTAAAAGCTTAATAGCAGAGGGAATAAAAGACTTGGCATATGATTAGTTCTTCCCTTTGGCACATTATAGCGCCGACCGGAAGGTAACAATAAAAACTCAGTCGACAGAGTGTGATCTGGTTGGCTTATTATTATTTTTGCTTTCTCAGCCACTCGTTTTTCCCAGATCATGCCTAGATTCCTCTGCTGAACACCAATAATCTTTGAACAGACCTTTACAATTGCGGGTGGAATGTTCTGACCGTTAAATAAGCAGTTCCTTAAATGAGTATGTGTGCTGGCTTGTGGGACTCTGAAGAAAAATGGAAAAAACTCTAAATGTTATCATGGAGAAAAGGCATGTTTTGTGTTTGGAGAGGTCACTGGTGACCACAAAGGTCCAACTGCACCTATATTGATGAACTCAGGTAAGTTCAACCAGAAAATCATTATTTCATACTGAATTTCATGCATCAAAAGTTGATTCGTGTTAAATATATGATTATCTTATGATTTGACAGTGCGCCATTTTGAGGGATCTTAGGCTTTGGGGAGCCACATAGGTAGTTGTCTTATTTGGCTCCTAGAGAGAAGGTAATTTAGTATTTAATGCTCAGATTAATTATACTTGTACTCAAGGAGTTTATGATCCCAGAAATGTATAGTTTTACCCCCCAGCCATTTTTCAATTCTCAGTATTTTTTAACAATTTAAATGCTGAATTTTCATGAAGATTTTGTATGTTTGCAGCCCTTTTTCTCTTCCAAAATCATAAAAATAAACCGAAATGAGATGGAATTCTAAATGCTTCAAGTGTCCTGACTCAGTTGAACCATTCCTCTCCTCTCTGTGAAGCAGCAATCTTGAATTATAAAGCCTTAAATAAGGTAACACATAAATAGCCAGATTTGGCTTCTGTGCAAAGGGGTTAAAGGGGGCTAACCAACACGGAAATGCTAAATGTTCAAAAGGTGGAATTTCTCCATGTTTATTCGGTGTTTAAATTTTCCCAAACACAAGTTCTTTCACCACAGAGCAGCGCACTTTGGGCGGCGCTTCAGTATTTAGATGTTTGACACGGGGTCAGTTGCTATCATAGTAAAGTCGCTTGATTTCCTGTATGTTCTCATCCAGTCAGCTTTTTATTCTTTTTTTGTTTAACAATTTTTATTAATTTTTCATTATATTCTCCATACAGTTGTTAGCAGCATTTGAAAACAGAAAAATACAAAAGCATAGGACAGCTGCATTATTTGAGTGATTACAGAATTGAAAAGTACCCTCCCAAATTTCCCTTACCACCCAACCCACCCCAACCCACCCAATCATCCCTACTTGTCCCCGTAAGTCCAGATCTACATAAGAATAATCGTCCATCAAAGTGTCTGTCCAACCAACTATTACAGAAGTACAAATTGAATAAATTAAAATTAACCATTAAAAATAAAAATTTGTCTACCGGTAAAATAAACTAAAATAAATAAATACATAAAAAAAGGGGAGAGAAAAGAAAAAAAAACAATAATAAAATTAAATAAAATAAATAAATAAAAATATAAAGGGGTTTCTACTGCTTCATTCTTAACATTGTTATTTAGTCATCCTTATTTAATGGTTCTTGCAAACTCTCGTAGTACTCTAAAAAGGGGGTCCAAATCTTTTTAAAGTTTTGCAATGAGCCTTTGAGGGTGTATCTAATCTTCTCAAATTTTAAAAAGTGCATCACATCTCTAATCCATCTTGTAAAGTTAGGAGGTGTCTTTTCCTTCCAGGAAAGAAGGATGAGACGTCTGGCAATCAGGGAGGTGAATGCTATGATTGTGGGAGCTTTGTCTTTCAGGGAGTGAGTTTCAGGGATCAATCCAAATAAAGCACAAATAGGACTGGGAGCAATGTCTTTTTGAAACATCATACTATAGGAACTAAAAATTTTCATCCAAAATGTCTGAAGTTTAGGGCATGACCAGAACATATGTATATAATCTGCTGGTTCACCATTACAGCGAGGGCACAAAGGGTCAACATCAGGGAAAATCTTTGCCAGTCTTGCCTTGGTCAAGTGTGCTCTCAAAACAATTTTGAGTTGTATTAAGCTGTGCCTAGCACAAGAGGAGGAGGTATTTATTAAGTCAAGCACAGTCTTCCATTGTTCATCTGCCATTTCTTTTCCAAGGTCATTCTCCCAAAGTCTCTTAATGTCTTGCAATGAATGAGGAATAATATTACATATATTGTTATAGAGAACAGAGATTAGGCCTTTGCAATTTGGGGATAGTGACAAGATATAATCAACAGTGTTATTCGCCGGAAGGTCTGGAAAGGAAGTAATATTTTTTTCTGGACAAAATGTCTAATCTGGAGATATCTAAAAAATTTGACTTTGACAAATCAAATAGTTGTGAAAGTTGAGTAAACGATCCAAACTTGCCATCTACATATAAATTAGAGACAGATCTAATACCCTTGGAGGACCAAACTCCAAAAGTGGAGTCCGAAAGAGAGGGTGGGAAGTTATGATTGTTATTGATGGGTGAGTATATTGATGTTGTCTGTAACTTGAAATGTCTTCTGAATTGTGACCAAATTCTGATCGAATGATAGACTACTGGATTAGAGCAAAACTGGCTTTGAGAGGGGAGTGACGGAGCACATAATATAGAGGCTAAATTGAGTGGGCTAGAAGCATACTCTAATTGGACCCAGGTCTCACATTTTTCAGGTACATCTCTCTCAAACCAATGTAACATCGATTTTATATTGCATGCCCAGTAATAGTAAATGAAATTAGGTAGGGCAAGGCCAGCAAGCTTTTTAGGTCTTTGAAGAGCTTTCCTTTTAATTCTTTGTGGTCTACCGTTCCAAATAAAAGATAATATACTCTCTTTTCCAATGAGTTAAAGAATGATTTTTTAATTAAGATAGGGATGTTTTGAAACAAATACAGGAATTTTGGTAATACCATCATTTTAATGAGATTAATTCTACCAGTTATGGAGAGTGGAAGGTTCGTCCATTTCACCATGTCCTTTTTACATTTTTTCAAATAAGACGCCAAAATTTTTTAGTAAAGAGGGATGAAAAAAGATGGTGTGACTTCTACCCCTAAGTATTTAAAGCCCTTGTTTACGATTCTAAATGGAAAACATGATGTAGGGATTGCACTGGCTGCCTGGTTAAGAGGAAACATTTCACTTTTTTCGAAGTTGATTTTATAACCTGAAAGTTTCCCAAATTGAATTAGAATATTAAGAATGGCGGAACTGATTTTGATGGATCTGTAACATATAATAGAATGTCGTCTGCATTTAAGGACAATTTATGCATAAGGCCACCTCGCTTTATACCCAGGAAGTCTTTAGATTGTCTAAGGGCAATAGCCAGAGGCTCTACAGCAATGGCAAATAGTAGGGGGGATAGGCTACAGCCCTGACGTGTGCCTCTGCCAAGGGGGAAATATCCAGATTGTTGCCCATTAGTAATTACTGAGGCTAAAGGTTGAGAATAGAGAAGTTTTATCCAAGAAATGAATGGATCCTTAAATCCAAATTTTTTAAGGATTGAAAACAGATATTGCCATTCTACTTTCGATCAAACGCTTTTTTCAGCGTCGAAAGATATGACCATTTCAGGAGAGTGGGGTAAAGTAGAATACATAATATTGAAGAGTCTTCTAAAATTTGAACTAGAGTGTCTATTTAAAATGAAACCTGTTTGGTCTGGTAAAATTATATGTGGGATAATCTTTTCCAGTCTTGTTGCTAAAATCTTGGACAAAATTTTGTAGTCGACATTCAGTAAAGAAATTGGGCGATAAGAGGCACACTGAAGTGGGTCTTTACCCCCTTTAGGTAGAAGTGTTATTGCGGCTTGACGTAAGGTTGGCGGAAGATGACCAAATGAAAAAGATTCATTAAACATGGCTCGGAGTAGAGGGCATAGCTTGAGTGCAAATTTTTTATAAAATTCAGAGGTATACCCATCCGGTCCAGGTGTTTTGTTGCATTTAAGAGATTTGATAGCTTCTAAAATCTCTGCATTGGAAATCTCGCCTCCCAATAGCGAGCTCTGCTCAACTGGGACAGCTGGGAAATTGAGGCTATCAAGGAAGAGGTTGGGCTGGGTAAAGTCAACGTCACACTCTGAGCTGTATAAACAATTATAATACTGTTTAAAAGTATTATTAATTTCCCTGTGATCTGTAATTATTTCACCAATTTCATTATAAATTTTGGGGATAAGACGAGAGGCTTGGGCTTGACGTGCTTGCTGAGCTAGTAGCTTGCCGGCCTTATCCCCAAGGTCATAAATATTGTATCGAGCTTTTGTGAGTAAATATGTGGCCTTATCAGTGGTAAGCAAATTGTATTCTGTCTGTAGCCGCAATCTTTCTTTAAAAAGTGCTGGGGTAGGGGAAGTGGAGTATTGGCTATCAATCTCACCAATAGATCTTGAGATGTCATTAAGTTTGGATTCTCTAGCTTTTTTTGCCCTGGAGGAGTACTCGATGTCAGCTTTTTATTCTTGAGAAGTTTTCTAATTAACAGTACCATCCCTTGCAGCTCACAAACAGTTCGCTGGACCTGCTGTTTTTTTAATTAATTCTTGACTGGGGAAACCCAAAAGGACTATCATTTAAAGGAGACATAGAATGGTTGAACGGAGTATTTATCCTTGTTCTATGATGTGACATATAGATAATAAAATTTTGGCTGGGTCTGTAATGCCTCATAAGCTTCCTAAAAACCTCTCTCAAAAAGCTATGTTAGGGTGGGGGATTTTGAACACGTTGTTTTGCACCTATTTGGCGACCTTTCAGGCTTAACTGGCAACCTCATTATGAAATGCAAGCACTTGACGCTGATTGGCTGGCTTTGCTGCCACTCAAAAGAATGTAACTTCGCCCAGAGCGGTAGGGAAAATGGAAAACACTCGCCGGCTTCGGAACACGGACAGACCAACTTTATGCAGTTATGGCATATTCAGAGATTCAGCCTTATATGTTTGAGCCCGAATCGGATGAGGACATTGAATTGGAGGAAGAACCAGTCCAGAAAAGGCTGGATTTAAACGTTTCTGAATGGCAAGTATTTTTGAATGTTTTTTTTTTTTTTCAAGCTGCCAAGGCTTACGCATTCAGTGTGAGTCTCTCGCACTGACGTTCCTCTGCCGTAGTCAGCAAGTATTCAATCAAAGCGCACTGAAGAAATTCATTTGCGTAATTTAAGTCCTTGTGGAATAAGTTAATCCGTTTCACGAGCATTACGGTGGATTTCCCCACTAGTGACACGGAAATCGATTATGACTCTGGAATTCACACGCTTGTCTTTACTGAGGGATTGGAAGCAATGGAATTGCATAAAGACGTGTATCCAAATTATTTTGAAGGGGAGGAAATGGAATGAGAGTGGGGGGGCAGTGAGATACATATGACATCATATGTATCTGTTGTTCAGATTGGGCCGTTTTCTGGCGGTCATTTTTAAAAGAGGAATTTCTATGAAACAGAGATGTTCAGAATGTCTAGCACTTTTCGTATGTTCTTAAATGCGGGTAGACTACCATTATTCAACATAGACAAGGTAAAAACGGTTTTTGATTCTATGTCACCTTTAACAAACATTCTGATTATTTTGAACAATGGCATTATATCATGGAACACAAAATCTGGCTGGAGTGCGCAGAGGTTAGTGTGTGAGGAAAGCAAACCACATCAGCCGTCTGCAGCAGAGGATAATGAGTCTGTGGGTTCATCCAAATTCTCACACAGATGGTGTTCTTCCTCCCCTCTCCACTTTTCCTTTACCTCACTAGAAACTGACACAGGGGTCAAGGGAGATTTAGCAGTTACCTTGGGACGTGTTTGAGAAAAACTGGATGAACTTTCCTTCAATACATCATGAGCTTGGTGACAATTGATTATGACACGTCTGATTCTACTGATGCCTTTCAACACTATACTCTATACCAGGGGTTCTCAACTGGTCTCACATTGGGACCCACATTTTCCCATGGTCATTACGTCGCAACCCACTTTTATTGAATGGAAACCAAGAAAATATATTTTTCAAAAACAGCCTTTGAAAACACAAACATCATCTTTATAAACATACATACACATTTGTATGTAAATGATTCAGTAAGTGTAGGACATGCGGAAGAATGAAAAACAGAGACAGGTGCTCACAGTTGTGGTTTGGCAGGAGAGTTTCTGACAGTGTAAAAGACACCCTCCATCACTGTGGATACTAGCAGCACAAAAATAAGTGCCACTGTCTTTATCGTTCATGTTAGATATAGTTAGATGGCCTTTGCTTCTTGCATTCCCTGACAAATTAAACTTTCCTTCATACTCTTTATCCTAATTGACTAATTCATAATTTAAATATCCAACAAGCTTTAGTTCTCGCTGTCCATTCAATTGCTGGTACCAGTACATCATGTCTTTGTTGCTGTCGTCATGTTGGCAGGTGAGTTTTGCGTTCTCTCCAACTTCTACAAACTCGGAAACTGGAAACTGCTCCACATTTATGGCTCCTGTAAAATCTGTAGGAGGAAGGTATGGTTACTGCACAATGCAAAGATGGAAAATACAATAATGAAAAACGAGTAAAATCTTAATTCAAGTGCATGCAGTCTATACTTATTCAGAGCAGAAAACACTGTTTCTTACGGAGGAGACAGAACATGCAGGCTTCAAGGAAGTAAAAATCCTTTTTCATCTTCAACAGAAGTAAATTATGGCAATATTTCTTCCCAAGTGTGCTAAAAGGAGGAGGACAGAGTGAATGTCACCTGTCCTTACTGCTACTGGAAGCTGAATGGAACATGAGTTACTCTGATGAATCCTTAGTTGCTTTTGTTTCCCAAACTAACCCTGTGTTGTTCACTGAGTTGTAGTGCCCTCTACTGGCAGAAGATGTCACTTAAAGGTCCCCTATTATGTAATCAGATGCACAGCTAATTTGTTATTACAAGCCATTTCAAAATCTTTTCCCTCTTGACATCACATGAGGAGGTAAGCAACCAGAAGCAAGAAGAACTGATCACCTTCAGCCAAGCAGTCAATCAGATTTCTTTATTCTGGGTGGTCACTCCCCCTTGTGATGTCAGGTAGGGGAGACTTTGAACTGGCTCATAATGGCTAATTAGCTGTGCACCTGGTGGCATAATAGGGGATCTTAAATTACATTCTGGTGTTCCGGAAAGTGGTCAGGATTTCCACAGTGCTACACAGGTCCACATTAGTCAAACTGTAGTTGAAGTACTTGATGACATCGTTCATGAACAGTTCAGTGTTCCAAATGAAGGGCTTGATTGTTTGTTACAGGAGTTTTTCAGATAGAAAATGTCAAATATGCACCTGGAACTAGCAGTTTGCCATTAAATGGCTAAAATCACACAGTGCAGTTCAGGGTATCACATACATTGGAAAAAGAGAGGAAACTGAATTTGGGGTTTTCATTCTGATGAATCCAGACAGTGTCTTTAGGTCACTGAAGCTTTCCACATCAATCTTTTTATTGATTTTAAGGTCATAACATTTTTGAACCATAAAAAATGACTCTATTTTGAAAACTGATGTTTCTAGTAATTCTGTTTTCAGGAACTTAATACTTGTAGTCCCACACATTTATCTTCATTAAAACAGAAAATCTCAAAAACCTGCACAGCAGTGGTTAGATGGGAGGTTTTTAGTCAGGGTAGATAACACTCCTCACCACTGTGGTAGCTAGCAGCACAGAAATATGTACCACTGTCTTCTACACTCAGGCTGGATATATCTAAAAAGCCTCGCTCTTTAGCATGACCTGTCAAATTAAACTTCCCTTTGTACTTCTCATCTTGATTGACAAGATCCAAACTCAGGAATCCAATGAGCTCTAATGCCTGTAGTTCTTTCACCCGCTGGTACCAGTACATGTACTGATAGTTGCTGCCATCATGTTTGCAGGAGAGCTGGACGTGATCTGTGGGGTTTCCAAAGAGAGAAGATGGGGACTGTTCAACAGTGATGCCTCCTGTGTATTCTGCTGGAGAGGAAAGAATACATTACTCAGGTATATTCGAATGAAGTTTCAGCAAGTTCACACAAGCAAAAATGTCATTCATTGAAACCATAGTAACTTTATAGCCTAACAAACACAAACAATGCCATCAAAGCAATATCCATTCTCCTTACCACAGTAACACAGCAGATATGTAATCAGCACTTGGTATAAAGTTGTTCCCATATTTCACTGGGAGTTGCTCAGGTGCTCTGATCATGAAGAGATCAGTTCTTAAGCTGAAAGCACAAGAGATCATGTGATCAGTGTAGTTTGGTGCAGTGATGTAAGTGTCTGGAGTGACATCATCATCTGCCAGGACTGCTTAATGCTCCTTATTGATCAGAGAGGATGATGGTCCCACACTCTCCAGTGGCAGAATTTCTCCCTGACATTTGTTTAGTTTGTAATAAAACCGGAATAATGCAAATTGATCTTTGAAACAATTTTATATTAAATTGTTTTCTGAGGAGCGATTCATCATTGTTTTCTGAGGCATCGTAAAAAGCTGGTGATCAATATGTAGTGATGTTTCATTGTGCAAAAACACTGATACTTTGATGCTTCACATGTAGAACAGGACTCCCAGACCCAACAGCATGAGTGTCTGCAGTCAGTTCATCTTGTGCCAGTTTAGACTGCAGAATTTTCCTTGAAGGTCACAGTGAGGTTGATGGTAATCAGTCATTTATTGGTGGATCTTCTCCCTTCATAATGTTTTATCCAGAAAAAGCATGTATTTGGAAACTTAACCCCTTTGTGCAGATATAAAAGCCAGCGTCTGTAAATTCCAAAATGTAATTCCTCAACAATTCTGTAATTGAATTTCCAAATGTCTTGCTTCGCTGGAGGTCTCTGTGACACAAATACTGAGTTATAAAGCTCAAACAGGCTCATGCGTGACAGGAAAAATTGGCATAATTTTGTATTCTGCACAAAGGGGTTAATAAGTTCTACAGAACCACTGAATTCATATTTTTACTGAGAAACTGAGGAAATGGGTGGCTGTGAAAGTTGGGGATCAGTGTGCAGTGTTTTGTTGTATAATGTATGTGGCACAATGATGTGTACAATTACCTTCATTTGGAGTTTTTTTTTTTTTTTTTTTGCTTTTTAAATTTTTCAGTTTAACCCTTTGAAGGACAGATTTTTTAATGTTTAGTTACCATTTTAGGTCATCTAAACCCCAATTGCTTTGTGTCACCAACACAATAGCAGTGTTTGGTCCCTTCATTTTGGTCATTCTCATCACATATTTGTGAACTAACTCTTGAAAGGGTTAAAGTTTTCAATTTAACTCAATAAATATGGTGTCTGCACTGTCATAAAATTTTACTTTTATTGAAGATATGATTTATTTTTTACACAACATCTCACCTTCCAAAATTTATTTTCATAGTCAGGCGGCACAGACACTGATCTAAATTAGTTGAAACTATTTTATCCGAGCATTAGGTGCATTCTATGGAAGTTAGAAAATATCAGCAACATTTTTTGTTTTATTATTATGAATTTAATTTTTTTTAACAAAAGAATTGCTTAAATGTGAAAAATCACAAAAAACCATGCATAGTTTCTAATTTCCTGAATAGAGAATATCATTGACTGTATATAAATATGGACTACCTTACAGCTCCTCAAAAGTGAGGCCAAAACACTTGATCGCCATCTAGTGGCTGGCTGCAGTTTGATTTAAAGACCCGCCCCCTCCATGCTATTGGATGGGACTTGGGCGACACTAAAAAATTAAAGCACGTCAAATAATTTTTTTCTATTGATGATTTTTGTTATTTCAAGTAGTTCTAAAAATGCTGATGTATGTTCAAGTGTTCATTTTTCTGATAAGCTTGTTTTTAATTTAGTAATTAGATTTTATGGAAAGGGGGCGTAACGTCATGATCAACAGACTTGATTGACATCGACTAAGGGAGAGAGTCGGCCACTGGCTTATATCCGGGAATGCGATTGCCCATAAAAATTTAATGTCAACATCAGCATGCAAAAGTTGCTGGGTCCCTGTACAACTGAATGTAACCCATGGTGATTGTGGAAGTCCAACGAAAATTGATGGTAGAATTGTCTTTGCTCTGAGCATGGCGTCATGTACTGCTTGCAGCAATGCTATTGTTAAAATGTAAATCAAGTTCACTAGCTGGCTAGTATGCTAGTTCAGCTAATTCTATAACAGGCCAATGTAACTTAGGCAGCAACAGGAAATATATTGTTAAAAAAATTCTCTTTACTCAGAACATAGTGTTGTGTAATATACTCTGTCAAAAAAGAAACTTCACACTCAAAATTTCTAAATATTTTCTTGAAACTTAATACAAGAGATATTATTATTATTATTATTATTATTATTAGGGATAAATGCATTGTCAAAGACATCATGACACACAGCAACTCCGACGTGCACAAGCATGCAGCACGTGCGAGCATACATCAAGGTAAAAGCACGTTTCCTTGTGTTCCTAGTCACGTGACCTTATGAGACACGTGCAATTGAGCCCACGTTAGCACGGTAGAGTGACATCTCGGAAAAACAAGTTCTTACAGTCAATTATCCGTTGATTTGCAATGCCACGACTGTCAAACATTCAACGTGAGCGTGCCATTGGCATGCTGAATACGGGAACGTCGGTCACTGACGTTGCCAGGGTTATGGGATGCAGTCGACGGACTATCCATGATCTTCGGACACGTCTCAACAAACTGGCACCACAGCAGACCGACCTCGTTTGGGTAGACCACGTGTGACGACACAAGCGAAGACCGACAAATCGTCTTCGTCATTTGCGTAATCGATTTCTCACTGCAACGTCCACTAGGAATGAATTGTTTAGAGGTCGTGTGACTGCCCAAACCATACGTAATCGCCTCGCGCACTGCTCGTCTCCATGCACGCCGGCCATATCGTGGACCAATTTTAACCCAGTTACACCGGCGTCAACGGCTTCTCTGGGCACAACGACATCTGAGATGGACTCAGCGTGATTGGAATAGGGTCGTTTTTTAGTGACGAATCCAGATTCACTTTGCACTTCGCTGATGGGAGAGTTAGAGTTTGGAGGAGACGCGGTGAACGCAACGCCCAGTGTTGTGTGCAGGAAGTGGACCGTTTTGGGGGCGGTAGTGTTATGGTTTGGGGTGCCTTTAATGGTCCTGCCCGTCCCCGACTGATGGTCGTTCAAGGAAACCTAACTGCTGCAGGATACAGAGCTTTTGCCATTCATGGCAGCTCATGGCCCAGGTCTAACATTCCAACACGATAATGCCAGACCTCATACGGCCAATTTAATGCGGAATTTTCTTAGGAATGCTGGCATCAATGTCATGGAGTGGCCCTCAAGGTCTCCCGACCTTAATCCCATAGAACATGTATGGGATGTGTTGGGCAGAAGACTCCGTCAAGTAAGGAACCCTCCGCAGAATTTGCAGGAACTTGGTGCCATGTTGGTTCAATTATGGCGACGATCCCCCAAGCTGTGTTCAGACGCATCATTCAATCCATGAGGAGACGTTATTCGCCGCAGTTGTGAACGCTCATGGAGGGCATACGCGCTATTGACATGCTTTCATCAAGTTGTAACTTACCATTTTTACTCTCTTACATTTCCGTAGCATTTCCGGTGGAACTGGTTACATTATGAACATGATTTTTATGGTACACCATCCTTAATGGGTACAGAATGGAATTAAATCATTATTTAAAACCACTTTTCTTGTATGTTCAACTTATCGACCTCCAAACGAGTGTGAAGTTTCTTTTTTGACTGAGTATATTAGCAGTGAAGGCATGTTCAGCGCAAAGAGCTTTTTCACCAGTTAAAAATTATAAGCTAGCTAGCTAACTCTTAGCTAGTGAATTGATACTTCAGAAATAGGTCACTTAGCTAACATAGTTAGCTAGCTAGCTGGTGAAGTAGTATATTTGTAGAACTGATTTGAAAACGCATGAAAGAAGGGAGTCCATTAACCTTCAGACTCCTGCTATTTACCTTATGTTGAAGGATTGTCACGGATTTTGAAGTAGGGTTGTAGCTATGAGGTACTAAAACACAGTTAATGTATTAGCCACCAAGCTAATTGATACCTAGCAGTCACCACAAGTTAGTAGAGCACCTGTCAGGAGCACCTGACATTGGTAGAGGCGCCAGTGTAGCTAACAATACCGCTCTGGATGAGATATGGAGCAAACATAGTGAGCCTAAAAAACTGCACTTGGAAAACTAGCTAACCCTTTAACAAGGTTTTATTCGTGCTAGAACGGTGCTTCCAACAGGCCAGGCGTTTGGTTGCATTTATTAAAAAGACAATGCTGACTAAAGCAAATTATCCGGTGTGGCTCCTAACAATAACGCAGGCAACTAGGCTGCAAAAAAAAGTTCAGGGACGTGCTTTCAACTAGAGCGGATGTTTAGGCGGGATCTTGAGATCGCAGCTCAACCCCCCTTCTCCGCAGACCCTGGCTCCAAATGTGCAAGATGGCAGCATCTGTATGAAGGATATTTTGGCTCCACTTTTGTTTAGCATGAGGGAGTGGAGACACATCATTCATCGTTATATACAGTCTATGGAGAATATCAAGACCAGTCCAGTAATAATGTTCGAAATTTATTGACCGTAATTTCAAGCAGAGTGATGAGAGATCAGCAGTATCCTCTCCACCACTCCCTTCATTATAGTTACATATCTAGATACACTTTCAGGAAACACACTGAGTGGCTTTTTGAATGTGACTGGGGCAGGCTTGTGGCACTGTGTTTACTAGCTGCACAGAAGTACACAGCACTGTCTTCCTCTGCTAGAGTCTTCAGTATGAAAGAGCCAGAGAGAGCTGAAGGTTTTCTAATCTCAAATCTCTCCTTATTCTTTTTGAAGTCTTCCTCAAACTCAGCATCAGAGTTTGTAATAATATAAGCTATCAGTTCTAATCCTTTCCCCAGCTGCTGTCGGTACCAGTTCATGTAATCAAGATTGTCGTTGTGAGAACAGGAGATACTCAGCACAGCTCCTGGGTTTGAGATGAGCTGGAGAGGAGTCTGATGGACATCTGCACTCCATCCAAACCCTGTGCAGCATAACATTATGAGACAGTCAAATATAAAAATGCCAATAATAATTTAATTTTAAGACAATTAATAAATATGCTAACTGTATTTGCTTGAGTCCTGAAGAAAACTACAGTATCATGACCATAAAATATAAAATTTTTCCAGTCTGCGCGAAGAGAAATTTCACCTAACTGCATTATGCATTAGATGTGTAACATAATTCAGTACAAGCATTGCATTTCAACACATTACAATTGTTTAGCAGACTCTCTCATTCAGAGTGATGAACAACGCAACCTGCATCAGCAGCTACAAAAGGGATGAAAACCATAGCGGGAAATAATTCCACAAGTGTCAGAAGTAAGCACACGAATATGAGCAAAGACCCTGAGTAACGGCATCAATAAAAACAATTCCACCAGATGGTATAAAGTTAGCTTACTTATGCTAAAGAGATGAACACAAAGGAGTAGCAGCTTTATCCATCCCATCTCCTCAGCAGTGAGAGAATAAGGTACTGAGATCAGTTAGAGGCGTCACAGGGAGAAGAACAGGTGGCTTTGTATGAAGTAACTGATTTTGTTTTAGCACCCCCTACAGGACACATGGACAATAATATGTGAGCATATTACCATGCTGTTGCAAACATCAAAAAGGGTCATCAAAATGAATTTGGAGATCTAAAGATTAACTTTTGGTATGATGTAAAAATAAAAAAAAATTTTTAAAAAAACCCAAAATCCATAAAACAGCAGAATGAATTTGTACATTTTAAGGATAAAGTTATGGAGTCAACAAAAGTAGAAAATACTTCAAATATTTAACTCACCGCAACCAGTTTTTTTTTTTTTGTCTCTTGAAGAGGTCAGTGGAGGAGAATCGTACAACACAAACTGATTAAAACTGAATATTTCAGCTTAAGACTCAGGGTGATTATACATGAAGTTTTACTACAGGTGCTGGGACAGAGTTGGTTGCTGTGAGACTCGCTGCACAGAAATAAACACCTGTGTCTGACTCCTCAGCCTGACTGATGGTGAGAGAGATGATCTCCATCTTGGGTCTGGTGCTGCTAAATCTATCACTGATCTTCTCTCCCCTCTCTGGCTCACTCATGTACACAGAGAGCATGATGAGCTGGAGTCCTGCAGATCTCTGCTGACGGTACCAGTACATGTAGGTATCAGAGCTGCTCTGACTGCATTGGAGCTCCACAGTGGAGCCCAGAGTCACTACAGACTGTGAGGGCCACTGAGAGACCTTCTGTAGGGACTGACCTTTAACATCTGTGGAAATAAACAAGCAGCGGTTTCAGTCCCATGGACAAACTTTAAATATCAAAGCAACAGAGTACAAAATAAAATCCAAGCAAAAATACTGCATGGACAATAATGTCATGCCCCACTATTCCCTGGAAAGTGCAGATTAAAGTTGTGACTATTTTTAAAGCAGATTCAGAAGCTTATCAGACACCTACAGGCCAGGCTGAAAATAAACAGCAGTAAAATTTCCGGCTCCATTCTCTGAGCTCTGAGAAACTGACTCAAGGTGCCCCTCTTTAAAGCAGAGAAACAGAACTACAGCTCACAGCCACTTCCTGTCGGCCTGTGATGAGCAGTGAATAAGATGCTGTAACTTTATTGGACCTCCTGAGGAAAATTTTACTCTGCAATTCACTCATCCTAATTACTAATGATCAGTGGGCAGCTACAGTGAAACATCCAGGATCCGACTCCAGTTCTAAAGCCAGAGCCTTGGTCAGGGGCAATGATAGGACTCTTCATACAGTACATGTCTTAAAGTGCATTGAATAATTTAGGAAGGCTTTGAAAGTGATGATAAAGTGTAATTTCATGTTGAAACCATATCTGGAGCAGCCTCTAGTTTCTATTAATTTAAATTCCCTACAGGCAGAGTAAGTTATTTTATTTTCAGAAAAGTCAGCATGATTCACACCAAGTTTTCAGTACATAAATGACTGTTTATGGATCGAAGGTACAATTGTTGCAAAGTTCCATTGAAAATCAGCATTTCTTACAATTTAGGCGTTGCAAATTTTCAATTTTTAAAAAAAATTTAATTGTATTTATTTAAATGTACCCAGGGTGGCTGCTATTAGAGAACACTGGTGGCATAAAACCATAACAAAACTAACATCTGGAGACCTGGTGTTATCAGTGCATTTCAAGTAGGCTACACACCCAAATGCACCATGAAAGAAAGTGTATGAGGAAGGTTTAGGCAGCTGTGGTTACGACAGAGGGTTTTCTGTGAGGGTTTAATAGACCCTGTACCGCTGTGCTTACTAGCTGCACAGAAATATGTGCCTCAGTCATCAGCACTCAGCCTTGTGATGAGCAAAGAGCCCCTCTTTCTTCCATCTCCTGTCAAGTTAAATTTTCCTTTATACTTTTCATCTTGGGTTACAGCAGTATATTCAAGGAATCCAACCAGCTCTAATGCCTGTTGTCCTTTAACTTGCTGGTACCACAGCATTCTGTAATAGCTGCTGTCATCATGTTGGCAGGTGATCTGGGCATCATCACTGAGGCTCCCAAAGAGAGAACCAGGGAACTGCTGTACAGTGATGGCACCAGAGGATCCTGCACAAGAGAGAAGAGAGCTTCAAATGGAAGCTAAATGCACATAATGAATCACAGAAATACATACATGAGTAAAATATATTACTACGTATTTGTTCAGTAAATGTAAGAGTGTTATCTGCTGAGAAATGTGATATTAATACTCACCAAACAGAGAGATTATGCAGACATGAAGCACACAGCAGACTCTGTCCATGTTAGAAAGGTGCAGGTTGTAGATATTCATCACATCACAGAGAGGAATGTGTCTGTGTTTCAGGACGTGTAAAGCCAGCAGAACAGCTCTCTATAAACTCTCAGCTGCTCTCAGTTCTCTTAAGCGCCCAATGCTCTCTCACACTCCATTTAGACGTCTCCTATTGCTTGTGTTGTCTCTCCCTGCTGGTGGGTTTTTAACTGCATTCAGCAGATGAGTCTGTACCCTCCTTTCCAGAAGTCGTATGTGGTTTGCTTCCCTCACACGCTAACGTTTGCGCACTCGAGTGGGGTTTTGTGTTCAACCAATCAGAGAGAACTCTGAAATTTCTGAAGCTATCGGTACGTACTGTGGAGGGAGGTAAGCGAAACACGTAAGACGTCCTTAAAGGAGGCTAACCGACACAGACATGCTAACTTTTCAGAAGGGGGAATTTCTGCACGTTTCTTCGGTGTTAACATTGTCCTAAACAAAGTTCTTTAGCTACAGAGCAGCGCACTTTGGGCGGCGCTTCAGTATTTAGATGTTTGACGCGGGGTCAGTTGCTATCATAGTAAAGTCACTTGATTTCCAGTATGTTCTCTTACAGTCATGAGAACTTTTCTAATTAACGGTACCATCCCGTGCGGCTCACAAACAGTTCGCTGGACCTGCTGTTTTTTAATTAATATTTGACTGGGGAACCCCAAAGGGACTATCATTTAACAAGCTTTCTGATTATTTTGAACAATGGCATTACATCATGGAACACAAAACCTGGCTGGAGTGCGCAGACATTAGTGTGTGAGGGAAGCGAACCACATCAGACGTCTGCAGCAGAGGATAATGAGTCTGTGGGTTCATCCAAATTCTCACACAGGCGCTGTTCTTCCGCCCCTCTCCACTTTTCCTTTACCTCACTAGAAACTGACACAGGGGTCCAGGGACATTTAGCAGTTACCTTGGGACATGTTTGAGAAAAACTGGATGAACTTTCCTTCAGTACGTCATGAGCTTGGTGACAATTGATTATGGCACGTCTGATTCTACTGATGCCTTTCAACGCTGTACTCTATACAACCCACCATGATATAGCAGAGGTTGGTTATTATGTTTTTAGGTGTGACAGGAGTAAGAGAGGGGGAGGGGTATTGATGTTTGTAAAATCCTCTCTCACTGTGAATGTTTTATTATCCTTCTCTATTCCAGAGCAGTTTGAGTGTCTAATTATTAAAATAGGTTTGGGTTGTGCAAGTTTTACACTAGCAGGTATGTATCGCCCACCAAGCTCTCTTTCATCCTCCATAATGAATCTCTCTAATATCTTTTCTACTTTTGCCCACACTGAATTTGTGGTTGCTGGTGATCTCAATATAGATTGGTTATCACCGTCCTCAAACCATTTTAAAGAGGTCTGTGATGGCCTGACTCTCACGCAACTTATTTCGGCGCTTATACGACCTAATTTTAAAGATTTATCTTGGTCAACTTTGATTGATCTGATTTTAACAAATACACCGCACAAGTACAGCCTGAGTGGCGTCTTTCCCTTGGATTTTAGTGATCACTGCCCAGTAGCGTGTATTAGAGACATGAAAGTTTCAAAGGCTCCTCCATGTTTTATAACTGAAAGAAATTTTAAACATTTCTGTGAACAGGTCTTCCTGCACGATATCCTCTGGAGTGATTTAAGCTCTGCAGGATTTATTCCAGACCCTGACCTAGCATTGGCTCACTTTACTACCGTGTTTAATCGTGCTGTGGATAAGCATGCTCCGGTGAAGAGACTTAGGGTTAAGAATAGAAGAAACCCTTGGTTTTCGAATGCCTTATCCACAGAACTACACGGCAGGGATGAAGCATGGGGTAAAGCTAGGGAAACCCAGGCACTCTCTGACTGGCAGGTTTTTAGAAAATTAAGAAATAAATGCTGCTCACTGATTAAAAAGGCAAAATCTGATTATTTTATTTTGTCACTGGCCAAAAGTCAGGGTAATCCTGCAAAATTTTGGAAAATTGTCAAGTCCCTGAATTTTAATCCTTCTTCATCTATACCACACTCTATCCACACTGATTCTGGTCCGATAACTGATAAACACAAAATCTGAGATCTTTTTAACCAACATTTTATAGCGGCCGGAAACCTTTTTGAAAATTTTATCATGCAGTCCACTACAGGAGATATGTCTGACCTCAGCTCTAGTTCATTCACAAATTCTCCAATACCTAGAGTATTGTTTTCATTTAAGGAATTTCAAGTGAATGAGGTCCTACCAGAATTGAAACGAATTGATGTGAATAATTCCACTGGAGAGGATAATTCCACTAAGTTCCGAGTCTTTTGCGTCTTGCAGCCCCAATGATTGCGCATTCAATAACTAATATTTTTAACTTGTCATTATCGGCGGGGACTATTCCCATTGTATGGAAAGCTGCTCATGTTTTTCCATTATTTAAGGGTGGTGATCCCTGTTCAGTGAACAGCTACCGACCTATCTCAAAATTGCCGTGATTTTAGAATCTCTCGTTAAGCAAAAACTTTGCAGATTTTTAACTTTCAACAACATTTTAACTTCACAACAATCTGGCTTCAGGCCTGGTCATAGCACCATTACAGCAGCCTCAGTGGTTATAAATGATTTGGTATCAGCTGTGGATAATAAACAAAAATGTGCAGCCCCATTTATTGATTTAGCAAAAGCTTTCGTTACAGTAGACTATTTTGTTTTATTAAAAAAGTTGTCCTCCATTGGTCTTGATCGTGTTGCCTGCTTGTGATTCCAGGACTACCTCTGTAATAGAACACAAGCTATTATGCTTGGGGATGCAAAGCCTCAATTTTTAAAAGTGACGAAAGGAGTACCGCAAGGATCCATACTTGGACCAATTTAATTCACAATTTACTTAAATAATATTGCTCGTAATATTGCAAATTGCAAGGTTCATTTTTATGCAGATGACACTGTGTTGTACTCCTCTGCACCAACGTGTGCCCAGGCCCTTATCTACCTGCAATCGGCTTTTAATCTTATTCAACACACTCTAGCTGATCTGAAACTTCTTTTAAATACTGATAAAACTAAGTTCATGTTTTTTTCTGCAGGGAATGCAATGATGCCAAATGACTCAATTTTCTCGGTGACAGGTGCTAAAATTGAGCAAGTTCAGTCTTACAAATATTTGGGTATCTGGCTGGATCATGACTTTTCCTTTAAAACACGTGTCTAACTTGTCCAAGAAAATTAGAACAAAAATTGGGTTTCTTTACAGAAACAGGTCTTGTTTTTCTTTAGACAGTAGGAAGAGGATTGTCCAGGCAACAATCTTACCTTTATTTGACGATGAGGATGTCCTTTACATGCATGCCTCTGATAGTACTTTAAGACCTTTGGACGCAATTTATCACAGCGCTCTGCGTTTTATCACTGGTGATAGTTTCCACACTCATCACTGTGTTTTATATATACTCAGAACCATTAAAAACGCACAGGTGAGGTATGTACTGTATTTGCGGCAAATTGAGCGCAAGTACCGTTTGACGCTGTCTATGGGAGCAACACATGCGTGCACACGGGCCCTACAGAAAACCCAGTTTTTGCCCATTTACGCATTGCTACCCTTACCGTGGTCGGTCAGCGACAGTCCCTGTTTTCCATTCTCAGACAGAAACAGGGAAATAAAGTGCCAAAAAATTACACAGAGGCAGGTGCCCACAGTCAGAAGTGAAGAGTTCCTACTCCTGTTGATGGGCTTAATTGGGTTTTCCGTAGGGGCCGTGTGCACACATGTTTTGCTCACGTAGACGGCGTCAAACAGTACTTGCGCTCACCCTCAATTGTCTCGGACCCCTCATCTCATGATCAATTTTGGTTGCTGTCCAGAATCTGTCACGTATAGGCTGTTACCAGATGTGGCGCTCTTGAGCTGCTATCGTCACTCGTGGCTGCCCCAAGCGGGGTCGGTCAGTGACAGTGCCTGTGTTCCATTCTCGGATAGACAGCCGACTGATTGTTGAACGATGACAGTGCAAATGACGCACCACATCTCGGCGGCTGAGATCTGCCCGTAACATGCCAATGGCTCTTTTTTTCTCTCCTGTGTCACAAGCCATTTCATTTTCTTGATGCAGTAGCATTTTTCGTTTTTTTTTTGTTGGCTTTATGTAGGCTATTGACCACACCAAAAAGAACAAGTCAAGTGTCACTGTACACATCACAAACAGCTCAATGTTTGTTATTACTGAAGTGCTTGGCGCGTGCACGTGGTGTGCGTCAGGATTACAATACCACGGGCTTTTCTTTATTTCCTCTCATGCTTCCCTGGAAAAGCAATAAAAATCAACCGATTCTTCAATTTGTCACAAATGCAGTACATACCTCACCTGTGCGTTTTTCATGGCGCTGAGTATAGTTCATTAGGGTGGTTTTCCCTTCATTTTAGAAGGAAGCTTCATTGTATTTTATTTATTTATAAAGCATTGCTTGGCAAACTTCCTTCTTATCACACTACTCTTTTGACCATCAAAATCAGAAGCCAGCAGGTCAGATCGCAAGGGTGGATTTTGTTAAAGTCACCCAGGACTAGAACAAATTTGGGCTGTTCTGCTTTTAGCTCATTTGCACCCTGTGTCTGGAATAGATGCCAAGACTCTCTGAAGCTTGATTGTCTCATTCCATATGAGTCCTTCAAGAGTCGACTGTGGTAGATGTTAGTTGAGGAGGCCAGATGTATTTGCCTTCAGTTTTGACTTTGGACTTGTTCTCTGTCCTTTGTACTTGTATGTTTTACTTATTTTATTATTTTCTTTTTATTTTTAATTGTATTTTAAAGTTTGTTTTCCTTTAGTCTGCAATTGTTGTATGTAACTGTGTGAATTTTACTGTGCTCTGTGTTGTTAACCGACTTTGTGATTGTTTTATTGTATTCAAGGCTCCCCTGAAAAAGAGACCTCGGTCTCAGTGGGACTTCCCTGTAATAAAGGAAAATAGTTAAAAAATAGTTAACACCACACACATTCAACATGCCTTCTTCTAAAAGCATGTGTGGCACTTCTGGTGTAATTAACAACTAGTGCACCACCTAGATTCTCAACGGTCTTTAACAAATGATGAAAATGATTCAGTAAGTGTAGGACATGCGAAAGAATGAAAAACAGAGACAGGTGTTCACAGTTGTGGTTTGGCAGGAGAGTATTTGACAGTATAAAAGACACCCTCCATCACTGTGGATACTAGCAGCACAAAAATAAGTGCCACTGTCTTTATCGTTCATTTTGGATATAGTTAGATGGCCTTTTCTATTTGCATTCCCAGACAAATTATATTTTCCTTCATACTCTTTATCCTGATTGACAAATTCATAATTTAAATATCCAACAAGCTTTAGTTCTCGCTGTTCATTCAATTGCTAGTACCAGTACATTCTGTCTTTGTTGCTGTCATCATGTTGGCTGGTGAGTTTTGTGTTCTCTCCAACTTTTACAAACTGAGTAACTGGAAACTGCTCCACATTTATGGCTCCTGTAAAATCTGTAGGAGGAAGGTATGGTTACTGCATGGAAAAAATAATAATTAAAAAAAAAGTAAAATCTTAATTCAAGTGTGTGAAGTCTTTACTTATTCCGAGCAGAAAACAGTTTCTTACGGAGGAGACAGAACACACAAGCTTCAAGGAAGTAAAACTCCTTTTCCATCTTCAACAGAAGTAAATAATGGCAATATTTCTTCCCAAGTGTGCTAACAGAAGGAGGACAAAGTGAATGTTACCTGTCCTTACTGCTACTGGAAGATGTACCGAGTATTACTGTCATGCACCCTTGAATGATTTTTTTATTTAACCTTGTGTTGGACACTGAGTTGTAGCGCCCTCTACGGACAGAAGATGTCACCTAATTATATTCTGGTCTTTCGAAGTGATCAGGATTTCCACAGTGCTGAGCAGATCAACATTAATAGAAATATATTTTATAATAATTTTTTTTTTTATATGACATCAACCATGAACAGTTCAGTGCTCCAAATGAAGGGCTAGATTGTTTGTTACAGGGGTTCTTCAGACAAAACACATCAAATATGTACCTGGAACTTGGAGTTTACTATTACATGGCTAAAATCACACAGTGCAGTTTAGGGTATCACATACATTTGAAAAAAATAGGAAACTGAATTTTGGGTTTTCATCCTGATAAATCCAGACAGTGTCTTGAGGTCACTAAAGCTTTCCACATCAATCTCTTTAATTATTTTGAGGTCATAACATTTTTTGACCATAAAAATGACACTAGTTTGCAAACTGATGTTTCTAGGAATTCTGTTCTCAGGAACTTAATGCATGCAGTCGCACATATCACTCTTCATTAAAACAGAAATACCCAAACATACACAGAAGTGGTTAGCTGGGAGGTTTTTTGTCAGACAAGATGGCAAGGTGCACCACTGTGGAAGCTAGCAGCGCAGAAATATGTTCCACTATCCTCTACCCTCAGGCTAGATATATCTAAAAAGCCTCGCTCTTTAGCATGACCTGTCAAATTAAACTTCCCTTTATATTTCTCATCTTGATTGACTAAGTCATTATTGAGGAATCCAATGAGTTCTAATGCCTGTAGTCCTTTCACCCGCTGGTACCAGTACATGAACTGATAGCTGCTGCCATCATGTTTGCAGGAGAGCTGGACGTGATCTGTGGGGTTTCCAAAGAGAGAAGATGGGGACTGTTCAACAGTGATGCCTCCTGTGTATTCTGCTGGAGAGGAAAGAATACATTACTCAGGTATATTTGAATGAAGTTTCAGCAAGTTCACACAAGTAAAAATGTCATTCATTGACACCATAGTAACTTTATAACCTACCGTACATAAATCATGCCATCAAAGCAATATCCATTCTCCTTACCACAGTAACACAGCAGATATGTAATCAGCACTTGGTATAAAGTTGTTCCCATATTTCACTGGGAGGTGCTCAGATGCTCTGATCATGAAGAGATCAGTTCCTATGCTGAAAGCACAAGAGATCATGTGATCAGTGTAGTTTGGTGCAGTGATGTAAGTGTCTGGAGTGACATCATCATCTGCCAGGACTGCTTCATGTTCCTTATTGGTCAGAGAGGATGATGGTACCACAGTCTCCAGTGGCAGAATTTCTCCCTGACTTTTGTTTTGTCTGTAATAAAAGCGTAGTCATGCAGATTGATAATTGAGACTATTTTATATTCTGCTGTTTTCTGAGAAGCCATGAAATTGAGGCATAGTGAACAGGTGGTGATCAATATGTAGTGATGTTTCTTTGTGCAAAAACACTGATACTTTGATGTTTCACATGTAGAACAGGACTCCCAGACCCAACGGCATGAGTGTCTGCAGTCAGATTATTTCGTGCCAGTTTAGACTGCAGAATTTTCCTTGAAGGTCACAGTGAGGTTGATGGTAATCAGTCATTTATTGGTGGACCTTCTCCCTTCATAATGTTTTATCCAGAAAAAGCATGTATTGGGAAACGTAATAAGTGGTACAGAACCACTGAAATCATATTTTTACTGAGAAACTGAGGAAATGGATGGTTGTGAAAGTTGGGGATCAGTGTGCAGTGTTTTGTTGTATAATGTATGTGGCACAGTGATGTGTACAATTAACTTCATTTGGAGTTTTTTTCTTGCTTTTTGCATTTTCAGTTTAATAATTGTGTTTGAAGAACAGATTTTTTAATGTTTAGTCAACATTTTAAGTCATCTCAACCCCAATTGCTTTGAGTCACCAATCACTACAGCAGTTTTCAATCCATTCATAAGGGTCATTCTCATCAAATATTTGTGAACTAACTCTCGAAAGGGTTAAAGTTTTCAATTTAGCTAAATAAAGATGGTGTCTGCACGGCCATAAAGTTTTACCTTCATTGAAGACATTATTCATTTTTGACACGACATCTCGTTTTCCAAAATTCATTTTCATGGTCAGGCGGCACAGGCACTGATCTAAATTTAGTGGAATCTATTTTATCTGGTGCATTAGGTGCATTCTATGGGAGTCATAAAATATCAGTAACATTTTTGTTATGAATATGAATTTAATTCATCCAACAAAATAATAGCTTAAATGTGAAAAATCACAAAGAACCTTGCACAGTTTCTAACTTCCTGAACAGAGAATATCATTGACTGTATATAAATACGGACAACCTAACAGTTCCTCTAAAATGAGGCCAAAACATCTTGATCACCATCTTATGGCTCGCTGCAGTATGATTTATATACCCGCCTCTTCTATGCTAATGGTTGGAAGTTGGGTCACACTGAAAAATTAAAGCACATGTCAAATAATTTTTTCTATTGATGGTTTCTGTCATTTAAAGTTGTTCTAAGATGCAGATGTATGTTCAAGTGTTCATCTGATAAGCTTGTGTTTATTTAGTATTTTGATTTTATAAAAGGGGGCATAACGTCATGATTGACATCGAATACGGGAGTGAGTCACCCACTAGTTTATATCCGGGAATGCGATTGCCCATGAAAGGTTTTATGTTAACATCATACATAGATAAGTTGCTGGGTCCCTGTACAACTGAATGTAACCCATGGTGACTTTGGAAGTCCAATGAAAATTGACAGTAGAATTGTCTTTGCTCTGAGCATGACGTCATGTACTGTTTGCAGCGATGCTATTGTTAAAATGTAAAGCAAGCTTGATAGCTTGCTAGTATGCTAGTTTAGCTAGATTCTACAACGTATTACAGGTCAATGTAACTTAGGAAGCCACAGGAAATATTTTTTTTTTTTAAAAATCATCTTTACAAAGAACATAGTGTTATGTAATATTAGCAGCGAAGCCATGTTCAGAACAAAGAGCTTTTTTGCGAGTTAAAAACGGTAAGCTAGCAAGCTAACTCCGAAGCTTGTGAATTGATATTTCAGAAATAGGTCACTTAGCTAACATAGTTAGCTGGCTAGCTGGTGGTGCAGAACTAATGTTAAAACACATGAAAACAGAAAGTCCATTTACCCTCAGACTCCTGCTATTTACCTTATGTTGAAGGATTGCCACAGATTTTGAAGTAGGGTTGTAGCTGTGAGGCACTAAAACAAAGTTAATGTATTAGTCACCAAGCTGTACCTAGCAGTCGCCACAAGTTAGTAGAGCCTGGCCGGAGCACCAGACATTGGTAGAGGAGCCAGTGTAGCTAACGATACCGCTCTGGACGAGATAAGGAGCAAACATAGGCAGCCTCAAAAACTGCACTTGGAAAACTAGCTAACCCCTTAAAAAGGTTTTATTTGTGCTAGAACGGTGCTTTCAACAGGGCAGGCTTTTAGTTACGTTTCCTAAAAAGACACTGCAGACGAGAGCAAATTATCCCCAGTGTCTTTTCTAACAATGACGCAGCCATTCAGGCTGCCAAAAAAAGTGTTCAGGGACATGTTTTCAATTAGTAAAGATATATAGGCAGGACCACGAGACTGCGGCTTAACCCCCCAGTCACTTCTGCACAGACTCTGGCTCCAAATGTGTAAGATGGCAGCATCCATATGAAGGATATTTTGGTTACACTTTTGTCCAGCATTAGGGAGTGGAGACACGTCATCCATCTTTATATACAGTCTATGGAGAATATCAAGACCAGTCCAGTAATAATGTTGGAAATTTATTAATGGTAATTTCAAGCAAAGTCTGATCAGAGATCAGCAGTATCCTCTCCACCACTCCCTTCATTATGGTTACAAACACTTTCAGGAAACACACTGAGTGGCTTTTTGAATGTGACTGAGGCAGGCTTGTAGCACTGTGTTTACTAGCTGCACAGAAGTACACAGCACTGTCTTCCTCTGCTAGAGTCTTCAGTACGAAAGAGCCAGAGAGAGCTGAAGGTTTTCTAATCTCAAATCTCTCCTTATTCTTTTTGAAGTCTTCCTCAAACTCAGCATCAGAGTTTGTAACGATATAAGCGATCAGTTCTAATCCTTTCCCCAGCTGCTGTCGGTACCAATACATGTTGTGAAGAGTACTGTCATCTTGAGAACAGGAGACACTCAGCACAGCTCCTGGGTTTGAGATGAGCTGGAGAGGAGTCTGATGGACTTCTGCAGTCCATCCAAACCCTGTGGAGCATAACATTATGAGACAGTTAAATATAAAAATGCCAATAGATAATAATTTAAGACAATTAATAAATATGCTAACTGTATTTGCTTGAGTTCTGAAGAAAACTACAGTATCATGACCATTAAATATAACATTTTCCAATCTGCGTGAAGAGAAATTTCACCTAACTGCATTATGCATTAGATGTGTAACATAATTCAGTACAAGCATTACATTCCAACACATTACAATTGTTTAGCAGACTCTCTCATTCAGAGTGATGAACAACGCAACCTGCATCAGCAGCTACAAAAGGGATGAAAACCAAAGCAGGAAATAATTCCACAAGTGTCAGAAGTAACCACACGAATATGAACAAAGACCCTGAGTAACGGCATCAATAAAAACAATCCCACCAGATGGTATAAAGTTAGCTTACTTATGCTAAAGAGATGAACACAGAGGAGTAGCAGTTTTATCCATCCCATCTCCTCAGCAGTGAGAGAATAAGGTACTGAGATCAGTTAGAGGCGACACAGGGAGAAGAACAGGTGGCCTTGTTTGAAGTTACATGGGAACCACAAGGACATTCACCGCTGATGTTATTTTAGCACCCCCTACAGGACACATGAACAATAATATGCGAGCAAGTTACTGTGCTTTCATAAGCATCAAAAAGGGTCATCAGAATTAATTTTGAGACATAAACATAAAAATTCATTTTGGCAGGGGAATTAATTTGTACATTTTAAGGATAAAGTTGTTGGGTCCATTGAAGTAGTATATACTTAATATATTTTTTTTCACTGCAACCATTCATTTTTTTCTTCTCTTGAAGAGGTCAGTGGAGGAGAATCGAACAACACAAACTGATAAAAACTGAATATTTCAGCTTAAGACTCAGTGTGATCATGCATGAAGTTTTACTACAGGAGCTGGGACAGAGTTGGTTGCTGTGTGACTCGCTGCACAGAAATAAACACCTGTGTCTGACTCCTCAGCCTGACTGATGGTGAGAGAGATGATCTCCATCTTGGGTCTGGTGCTGCTAAATCTATCACTGATCTTCTCTCCCCTCTCTGGCTCACTCATGTACACAGAGAGCATGATGAGCCGGAGTCCTGTAGATCTCTGCTGACGGTACCAGTTGTAGCAAATAGCGTCGAATAGTCTTATTTCAAATAAAGTTCGGGCGCCGGGTCGATATTCAACCAAAGAGAGAAACTATTCAGCTTCACCACAAATGTTAGAAAAAACATCAAAACAAATACACTTAACAAAAATATAAACTCCCCGTGTAAATTATTTATGTAACATGAAATGTGTTACCCTAAATGAGCTGATAATGTCTTAATTGTGCAAAATGGTTGTCTTGATTTGTATACAACATTTGTGTTCATCTCTGCCAGGGAGCACTTGCTCAGTGATGCATTGATTCCACCCACAACACAGGTGCGGCATGTGCAGACGCTGCTCAAACAGCGTGAACAGAACTCAGACACTGCCTAAAACTGGGGACAATAAAAGGCCACCCCAAAATGTCAAATTTCATCAAAAAAGTCACCATGCCACAAAGGTCGCAAATCATGCGGGAACGCGCCATAGGAATGCTGGATGCAGGAATGTCCACCAGAGCAGTTGCTGCACAGCTGAATGCTCACTATCAGACAATTGGGCGTTTAAGACTTCGTTTTAGACAGACTGGCAGTACAGCAAATCGACCTCACCCTCGTCGTCCATGTGTGACCACACGAGCACAAGATCATCACATCCGGCTTCTCCACTTGCGTGATCCCCTCAGACCAGCAACACGCACAGCAGATGAAACAGCTGGTCTGCACAACAGACGTATCACACCTCAAACTGTCCGGAACCGCCTGAGAGAAGCCAACCTACACGCTCGTCGTCCTCATCGTGATCCCAACCGTGTCTGCGAGTATCCCTGATTGCCATACGCCACTATCTTGCTTTAATGAATAGTAGCTAATCTGTTGCATATTGAACAATAAAATGAATTGTGTATGACTTTATATATTGTAAAACCCTTAATGCTAATTAAAGTTTAAAAGTGTCAAATGGGGCGTTTATATTTTTGTTAAGTGTTATTCGAGTGAAAATAGAATTTGTTAATATAAGACAAAACCATAGAATTTCCGTCAATCTTCCGATGGCCATGAAAAAGGAAGAAAAGTAAAGCGAAAAAAAAAAAAAAAATCTTGACGATCAGTGTCCATCCGTAACATCCCGAAAAGCAATCCCAAATTCAGCTATTTCAGTTTTTTCCTCAAGCAAAACTCGGGAAAATAAACAAAGGTATTAACGAATCAATTGAAGCATTCTCAAGAAAAAAAGAGAAAAAAACAGGATAAGGCAAGTTACGACTTCTTTTCTGATTCAGACCGCACTCGCAAGACGCTAGTCGCGCACATAAATCAATTAGCCTGCATTCAAACAATTATAAATTTCTTCCAAACAAACTTTTAGTAAGTTCTAAAATAAGGAAGGGCATTTAAATAAACGAAATAAGGGAATGGATCTGGTGTAGAAGTAGGCCAGAGTGAAAAGTTACTGTATGTAGATTTGATGGGAAAGGGAATGTTTAATTGAATTAAGTGCCTCGGGAGAGTTCAACACCAGCGTGGACCAGTGGGCAGGCTTTTGAAGAACTTCGTGCGTTAGAGACAAGAATCTAGCTTGATGAAATAAATTTGAAAAATTCTTTTCACACCATGAAGATGCCGTCTCTCTGTGAGAATGCTTAGTCGAGGTTGAGAATAAACCGTCCAGGACTTGACTGGTGGGCACAACTGAAGATCTTCCTCGGGGCAGAGGAATTCTTGCTGCTAATTTCTCCTTTACGTTATTTTTTATTTTTAATTCCCGCACCGACACTGGCCTGCAACCACTTTCGGCTACCACCTCCCGCATATCACTGCGGTCAAGCCTGCCTCCACTCCGTTAAACACGGTCAAACTAGCCCTCACATAAGATATTAAGATATGCTTTATTGAATCCCGTGGGGTCATCTGTCATCTGCATGTAACCCATGCTGTACTTAGTTAGGAGCAGTGGGCAGCCACAGAGCAGCGCCCGGGGACCAAATCCAGTTCTAAAGCCAGGTCCTTGGTCAGGGGTACTTGTAGGAGTGTTCCTACAATGCATGTTCTTTGTGAGTGAGGGAACCGGAGTACCCGGAGGAAACCCACGCGAACACGGGGAGAACATGCGAACTCCAATGTTTAAGTGGTGTGCGAATATACGCGGTATTACGGTAATAGCGTGTCTGTACTGATTTCAAATTTTCAAAATAAAAGCTAGCATACAAAATGCATTATGTCAATCAGGAATTCATAAGTAAAAGAGATAATTTAGAAAGAAATAGAAACTACATTAATGACTGCAATAAAAAGAACAATAAAAAGAATAAATACTAAACTGAATAATAAATTCAAAATGAATGCTAATTTAAAAAACAAGATTAAGATGATCCGGTAATATTCTGAGGAAGTATTTCAGAACTTAAACACCCTTTGAAATATCATGTATTCTTTCCTGTATTTGCTCGAATTTCACACTAGAATTAAAAATTTGTATTGCCACAGAATAATTTCTCTGCAGCATGAGAGTAAACCACTTCACAGAGTCACGCAGAGAATATCATGACATTCTGATGTGACATTTCAAAATTATATTCCTCTAAAATATCATACATTTCTTGTTGTGTTTTGTTTCAGATTAGAATTAAAGGGAAACTCCCCACTGCCACAGACTGATTTCACAAATGCATGATAGAACACCACAGAAGTCAGTACATTCTGATGTGATATTTCAAAATTAAAGCCCTCAAAACATCATAAATTTGTTGTTTTGCCTCCAAATTTGGATTAGAGCGAAAACAAAATTCCTTGTTGCCACAGAATGATTTCACTACTGCGTGATAGAACAGTATCTTTGAGTGTCACTCAGAGGATATCAAGGTATTCTGATGAGGCATTTTAAAATAAAAGGTCTCTGAAATATCATGTAGTTTTTGCTGTATTCAGGAAAAATTCAGATTGTAATTAAGAGAAATATCCCTGTTGCCACAAACTGATTTCACTATAGCATGATAGTGCAGTACCTCACAGTGTCACTCAGAGGATATCAGGACATTTTGATGTGGCATTTCAAAATTAAAGCCCTTTGAAATAGAATGTACTTTTAGCTATGTTGAGTGGAAATTCAGAAAAGAATTAATTGAAAAAATCCAAGTTATCACAGACTGATTTCACTACAGCATGACAGTACAGTACCTCACAGTGTCACTCAGCGGATATCAGGACATTCTGATGTTGCATTTCAAAATAAAAGCCCTTTGAAATATCTTGTATTTTTTTGCTGTGTTCAGTGGAAATTCAGATTAGAATTAAGTGAAAAATCCCTGTTGTCACAGGCTGATTTCACTACAGCATGATAGTACAGTATCTTAGAGTGTCACTCAGCGGATATCAGGATATTTTGATGTGGCATTTCAAAATAAAAGCCCTTTGAAATATCATGTATTTTTTGCTGTGCTCAGTGGAAATTCAGATTAGAATTAAGTGAAAAATCCCTGTTGTCACAGGCTGACTTCACTACAGCATGATTTTGCAGTACCTACCAGTGTGAATTAGAGGATATCAGGACATTCTGATGTGGCATTTCCAAATAAAAGCCCTTTGAAATATCATGTATTTTTTTGCTGTGTTCAGTGGAAATTCAGATTTGAATTAAGTGAAAAATTCCTGTTGTCACAGACTGATTTTATAACAGCATTATAGTGCAGTACTTCACAGTGTCACTCAGCGGATATCAAGACATTCTGGTGTCGCATTTCAAAATAAAAGCCCTTTGAAATATCATGTATTTTTTGCTGTGTTTACTGGAAATTCAGATTAGAATTAAGTGAAAACTCTCTGTTGTCACAGACTGATTTCACTACAGCATGATAGTGCAGTACCTAAATGTGTGAATTAGAGGATATCAGGACACTCTTATGTGACATTTCAAAATAAAAGACCTTTGAAATATCATGTATTTTTTGCAGTGTTTACTGGAAATTCAGATTAGAATTAAGCGAAAAGTCCCTGTTGTCACAGACTGATTTCACTACTGCATGATAGCACAGTACCTAAATGTGTGAAATAGGGCTGAAGTATACTTGCTGCACAGAAAGCGTTCGCGTATGCATCATGGCTGCTATGCCTATTTAGCGGTCGTTTGGCGCGTAGTCCGCTCACTTCGACGCGAGGTAAAGTGATGTGTGCGGGAGGTGCAATAATGACATGACCACTAGAGGCGCTCGTGCGAAGTAGACCCCTCTAAACCGTGAACAAGAACCGGGAACCGCCTTCTTCGCTTTCGTGACCTCTGTGTCCGAGTGCTGCGGTCTGCACCTAGCGGAGACCACCAGTATCAGCGTTTTGACTGCGCCGGCAAACGACTGTTGCTGCAGCTAGTATACACACAGGCACAGCACGCCGTGTACGCTTACGTTTTACCATGCAGCGAGTATACTGGCGCCCTTAGAGGATATCATGACATTCTGATGTGGCATTTCAAAATAAAAGCCCTTTTGAAATATGTTTTTTTTTTTTTTTTTTTGCTGTGTTTACTGGAAATTCAGATTAGAATTACGCGAAAAGTCCCCCTTGTCACTGACTGATTTTATTACAGCATTATAGTACAATACTTCACAGTGTCACCAAGAGGATATCAGGACATTCTGGTGTTGCATTTCAAAATAAAAGCCCTTTGAAATATCATGTATTTTTTGCTGTGTTTACTGGAAATTCAGATTAGAATTAAGTGAAAACTCTCTGTTGTCACAGACTGATTTCACTACAGCATGATAGTGCAGTACCTAAATGTGTGAATTAGAGGATATCAGGACACTCTGATGTGACATTTCAAAATAAAAGCCCTTTGAAATACCATGTATTTTTTGCTGTATTTACTGGAAATTCAGATTAGAATTAAGTGAAAGTCTCTGTTGTCACAGACTGATTTCACTACAGCATGATAGTACAGTACTTCACAGTGTCACTCAGAGGATATCAGGACATTCTGATGTGGCATTTCTAAATTAAAGCCCTTTGAAATAAAATGTACTTCTAGTTATGTTGAGTGGAAATTCAGATTAGAATTAAGTGAAAAATCCCTGTTGTCACAGGCTTATTTCACTACAGCATGATTGTGCAATACCTACCAGTGTGAATTAGAGGATATCAGGACATTTTGTTGTGGCATTTCAAGATAAAAGCCCTTTGAAATATCATTTATTTTTTGCTGTGTTCAGTGGAAATTCAGATTAGAATTAAGTGAAAAATTCCTGTTCTCACAGACTGATTTTATAACAGCATTATAGTGCAGTACTTCACAGTGTCACTCAGTGGATATCAGGACATTCTGATGTGGCATTTCAAAATTAAAGCCCTTTGAAATATAATGTACTTTTAGCTATGTTGAGTGAAAATTCAGATTAGAATTAAGTGATAACTCCCTGTTGTCACAGACTGATTTCATTACAGCATCATAGTACAGTACTTCGCAGTGTCACTCAGCGGATATCAGGACATTTTGATATGGCATTTCAAAATTAAAGCCCTTTGAAATATCATGTATTTTTTGCTGTGTTCAGTGGAAATTCAGATTACAATTAAGAGAAGACTCCCAGTTGCCACAGACTAATTTCAATGCAGCATGATAGCACAGTACCTCACAGTGTCACTCGGAAGACATCAGGACATTCTGATGTGGCATTTCAAAACTAAAGGCCTTTGAAATATTGTGCATTTTTTGGTATGTTCCCTCTATTTTCATTTTAGAATTAAAGGATTATTCCTTGTTCCCACAGTTTATTTTCCCATCACCGTGACTATAAACCATTGCAAAGCATTCCTCAGACTGCATCACAACATTCAATTTTTATATTATGCTGCTTGAAAATGGCATGTGTTCTCTACTGTGATCCCTCTTATTTCAGATAAACTTCCTTTTTCCACAGGATAGTTTCACTTCACAATAGCATTGAGCTGGAGCATCTAGTTGAGGTATGCACTGTTAACAACTTGGAGCTGTATAAAGTGAAGAGAGTGGGAAGGGGAATGGACTTTGGGAAGATCACACCCTCCCCATATTCAACATCACTGCTTCTGCCATTGATTCCTTCATGTTTCTGGGATGTACTCTCTCTAATGCCATGAAGTGGAGGACTTACATTGGCTCTGTTGTCAAGAAGGCCCTGCAGAGCGTGTTATTCACACAATCCTCTCCCTTATGTCCCACTATTAAAGCCAATTGCGGGGACGGATGTTTTTGATTTGTGATGAATACTATCTATTCTGAAATATCTTAGTTGTGCACTTTTTTGTTTGTTTTACTCATATATGCAGTATTTCTAAATAAATTTACCACTTTCCTATTACTCATCATGAAATCTGCTGGTACATTCAACCATACCTATTTCTCTGAAATGGCCCGCGTTGTTACCAATTTCCTAAGCGTGTGGCAGGTTGAAGTAACTGCAGTTGAAATGTTTCTCTCCTGATCAGATCAGATCAGATTCGCTTTATTGTCATCGTTACAGAATAACAACGAGATTTACGTTTGGAGAGAAAGTGCTCCGGGCCGCTGCAACGTGTCGCGCTGCCAACTCCACTTTTCTTCGAAAATTACGTTGCAGTTGCAGAACATTTATAACACATAATGATGACATCAGACATAATACACATCAGGTTTATAACACGACACGCTGGAAACGCGTAGGAATTTTTTCATGGGAACGGGGGGGATGAGAGGTGGGGGGAGAAGGGGTTAATGAAAAATGCGGAGGCAGCCTGTGGCGGGGGGTGGGGGGGATGGAATAAAGAGTCCAGAAGTTTTTATCAGGGGCAGAATGTTCTGTCCTTGCCAGAGGAGGGATAAGGGAATGTTGTTGAAAAAAGGAAAAAAGAGGGGGTAACAGGACAATAGAGGACAAAGAAAGAAGATGCAGGCAGGAGCAGAGATAGGGTGCGACTGCTCTCCTCAGAAGGCGGAAGAAGAACAACCATCAGTTGCACTTACAATCACTGCAATTAGTCTGCTCCCTTTGACAGATCCCCAAGGGTTGGAGCGATGCAGTCTGCAATATTTTTTTTATTTATTAATTTGTCAACAATCTCAAATTCACCTACAGTTATCCTATTTTTGTTCTTATGTCATCCACACTGCAAAAAAATAAAAGAGTTAAAAAACAGAAATTTTCTGGTGGCTGGGGTGCCTGAAAACGTCTGTTCAAAAAACATAAATGTACTGTTGAATTAAAACCATCTTTTTAAAAAAAAAAAAAAAAGACAATTGTTGCGGATTGTCTGTGTTGGATTGGCATTCATCTGAGCGTGAGAGTGACAGGACAGAGGACCCTGTCACACCCTATCCAACCATACAACTGATGGACAATGCCTGGAAGATGGCGATCACGGGAAGAGGGTTCAGTGTGGTGAAAGCAGATGGAGTAGAAGTGTGCCAATGCACAGGCCTTGATGAAGCCTTCATAACAGCCTTCAGTATGTATTTTGTTTTCAACCTTGCATACCCACCACCCCTGAAAAACACACTGACCTTCCTTCAGAGACGCATTGTCAGTATTGTGGAAGAGGGAGACAAGTCCCTGCCAGTAACTTTACTCCGAGTGATCAACCTACTGTACTGAATCATCATGCCTCAACTGCACCAGTGCCCAATGTGCTCTAGAAGGACATTTACTCTACTGAAGTTAATCCAGCATGTTGGAATTGTTCATGCGCATGAGCCAAATTTTTGTGTCACCTGTGGTGTAGGTGATTGCCACACAACTTTTTCCTGATTCCATTCTTTTAGAAAGCATGTGTACAGGAAGCACAGATGCTTTGTATTTAGACCTTATGATAATAGAAATGATTGTTCCAACAAAGAGTCCACAGCACAGCAACACGGCTTATTCCTAGATCAGCAAAATTCTGAGACTGATCCAGGTGCTTCTGATCCTCAAACAATTAAGCCAGATTTGGATAAACTATTAGAGAATTTCAGAGATAATCTGTTTGGATTCATTCTGACATGCAGAGAGAAAAACCTGCTACATTTGTCAGTCCAACAAGACATTACTGATGATGTAAAATTTCTCTTTTTTTTAAAGAAAACTATGATTCTTTTATTTCTTATCATCTTGAAAAAAGTGGTTTTGATATTTCAAAGTGTCCTGAACTTCAGCAAGTTTTGCAACAGCAAGTCGCCTACCTAGGGTTGGTGCTGAACTCGGTCGCCATGAAGGCCTACCTCTCGCCACAGCGTGTGCGACATTTTGCATCTTCTTCCACACTTCAGGAGGGGCAGGCGGCTGCCTTACATCAAGTTTCTGCGGCTCTTGGGCAAACTGACAGCTGCCTTAGCTGTTGTGCCCTTGGGTCTGCTGATGCTACGCCCCTTGCAAATGTGGCTAAACAGCCTCCACCTGGATGCCGGGAGACACAGGCGCAGGCTGGTCAGGGGCTCACAGGCATGTGTTCGTGCCTTGGCGCCCTGGAAGGACAGGGCATTCCTGCTGGGAGGTGCGCCCTTGGGAGTTATTCCATCCTTCCGAGAGACCATCGTCACGGATGCCTCTCTCTCGGGGCGGGGTGCGGTTTGGTGAGGATGACCTGCCCAAGGACAGTGGTCTGCTGGGGACCGCAAATGCCACATCAATATGCTGGAGCTTTGGGCTGTACATCTGGCACTCCAGCATTTTCTGCCACTTCTGCAGGGGAGACGTGTGCTTGTTCAGTCAGACAACATGTCCACTGCCTCCCAGATCAATCACCCAGGGAGCACCAGGTCAGCACAGCTGCTGAGGGTGTCCCGGTGCCTCCTGACGTGGGCCACTCCTCACCAGTCCGGCATGCGGGCAATGTACCTGCTGGGAAAACGGAATCAGGTGGCGGACTTCCTTTTCCAGTGCAAGCCCCCACCAGGGTAATGGCGGCTTCACACGGAGGTGGTGAACATGATATGGAACCTCTTCGGCAGAGCAGAGGTGGACCATTTTGCCTCAGAGGACTCAACTCATTGCCCACTCTGGTTCTCTTAGACAGAGGGGACCGCTCCTCTGGGACAGGATTCCATGGGGCAAGAGTGGCCTGACTTGATCCTGTATGCATTTCCACCCCTGCCTCTGATTCCGCCAACTTTGCAGAGGGTCCTTCAGCCGGGCCACAGGCTCCTCCTGGTGGCCCCCTTTTGGCCAGGGAGACCCTGGTTTCCGATGCTGCAGAGGCTTTGTTGCAGCTCTCCATGGCGCCTCCCAGAGAGGAAGGACCTTCTGTCACAGCTGGGGGGTCAGATTTGGCATCCCAACCCGAGTCACCTTCAGCTTTGGGTCTGGCTGCTGCACGGCCTGACCCACTCCTGACAAGCTGTATTGAGCCCGTTTAGACTACCATCTTGAAAGCTCATGCAGCATCCACCTGCCTTCAGTACGAAAGTAAATGGAGGCGTTTCTCTGCCTGGTGTGCAGGCAGGGCAGAGGATCCTGCCCTTTGCCCTGTGGCCATGATCCTGGAGTTCCTTCAGCCCCTTCTGGATGGTGGCGGTGCTCACTCCACTTTGAAAATGTATGTGGCAGCCATTTCCTCACGACATGCCTTGGTTGACAATGCTACAGTGGGGTGTCACCGGTTGGTTTCTCTCTTGCTCAGAGGGACTTTGAGGCTGCGCCCTCCAAGAGCCCCGAGGGTCCCAGCGTGGGATCTGTCCCTGGTGCTGGGTGCCCTGTCTGCTCCACCCTTTGAGCCTTCAGCTCAGATGACCTGAAATGGCTGTCAATGAAGACAATGAAGAGTTAAGGAATTACATGCCCTGTCAGTCAGTGAGTCCTGCCTTTGGTGGGACCCGGATGGCTCGGGGGTTACACTATGGCTGAATGTGGCATTTCTCCCTAAGTTATTGCCACATGCACAAGTCAATCAGCCAATCCAGCTTGCCCCATTCGACCCTCCCTCAGCTTAGGGTGGGTCGAGCCTGCTGTGCCCGATGTGGACTCTTGATGCTTATAATGCTGTTACTGTGTCTGTGCAACGATCGAAGCAGCTTTTTATTTGTTACAGTGGGCCTAATCAAAGTTGTGCCCTCTCTAAACAGCGTCTGTCCCACTGGGTGGTCGAGACGATTAAACATGCCTACGGAGTCAGTGGCCGTTCCTTGCCATTGGCGGTAAGGTGCCACTCCACCAGGGGCATCTCTACTTCGTGGGCTGCCCTCAGGGGGGTACCTCTGGAGGACATCTGTGCTGCGGCTTCCTGGACATCGCCTGACACCTTTGCCCGCTTTTATAGAATCAACGTCGCCACTCCCCACCCGTTGGGTGTGGTCCTGCTCCCAGGTTCTTCTGCCTCTAATCACTGAGGTATCTACTTGGGCTTCTTCATGACGTTGTTGGTATATGTCATCCAGTGCTTTAAGCACTGCCTGGCAGTCATTGAGGGATGAAATAGAATGGAAGTTATGACTGTAACTACGGTTCTATAAGTCCCGGATGACTGCCAGGATATTCCGTCACTCAGAAGCCTCATGCTCTCGCGAGTAGTTTCTAGGAACCGGACACCGGAAGATATAGCCTCCCGGGAGTCACGCAGGGGTCACAGGTGACATTGCTGTCATTTGTACTCGACATGCGCTTGCACGAGCGGTGATATCCAGTGCTTTAAGCACCGCCTGGCGGTCATCCGGGACTCATAGAACAGTAGTTAAAGTCGTAACTTTCGTTTCAATCCCATGGACAAACTTTATACATCAAAACAACAGTGTACAAAATAAAATCTAGGCAAAAAATACTGCAAGGACAATAATGTCATGTCCCCCTATTTTTCCTGGAAAGTGCAGATTAAGGTTTTGACAATTTTTAAAGCAGATTCAGAAGCTTATAGGACACCTACAGGCCAGGCTGAAAATAAACAGCAGTGAAATTTCCGGCTCCATTTGCTGAGCTCTGAGAAACTGACTCAAGGTGCTCCTCTTTAAAACAGAGAAACAGAACTACAGCTCCCAACCACTACCTGTCTGTCTGTGATGAGCAGTGAATAAGATGCTGTTACTTTATTGAATCTTGTGAGAACCATTTTCCTCTGTATTTCACTCATCCAAGTTACTTACGATCAGTGGGCAGCTATAGTGAAGCATCCAGGGTCCTACTTCAGCTTTAAGGCCAGAGCCTTGGTCAGGGGCAATGATAGGACTGCTCCTACAGTACATGTCTTAAAGTGCATTGAATAATATAGGAAGGCCTTGAAACTAATGACAAAATGTAATTCCATGTTGAAACTATATCTGGAGCAGCCTCTAGTTTCTATTCTAGTTTTTTATAAAAAAAAAAAAAAAAAAGTCAGCAAAAAAAGTCAGCATGTTTCAAAGTGAGTTTACGGTGCATAAATGACTTTTCCTTAATCTACAGTACAATTGTTGCAAAGCTCCATAGAAAACTTCAGTTGACTTAGCAAAAAAGAAACCTTAGCCGTTGAGGATAAATTAGTAGTAAATAAAGCAAAGATACCACACAAGTGTATATATCAGCATGTCTCACAACTCAGGTTTTTTATTTCATAATATTTATTTATTTATTTATTAAATGTACCCAGGTAGGCTGCTATTAGAGAACACTGGTGGCATAAAACCATAACAAAACTAACATCTGGAGACCTGGTGTTATCAGTGCATTTCAAGTAGGCTACACACCCAAATGAAAGAAAGTGTATGAGGAAGGTTTAGGCAGCTGTGGTTACAATAGAGGGTTTTCTGTGAGGGTTTAATAGACCCTGTGCCACTGTGCTTACTAGCTGCACAGAAATATGTGCCTCTGTCATCAGCACTCAGCCTTGTGATGAGCAAAGAGCCCCTCTTACTTCCATCTCCTGTCAAGTTAAATTTTCCTTTATACTTTTCATCTTGGGTTACATCAGTATGTGCAAGGAATCCAACCAGCTCTAATGCTTGTTGTCCTTTAACTTGCTGGTACCAGTACATATACTGATAGCTGCTGTCATCATGTTGGCAGGTGATCTGGGCATCATCACTGAGGCTCCCAAAGAGAGAACCAGGGAACTGCTGTACAGTGATGGTCTCTGAGGATCCTGCACAAGAGAGAAGATAGTTTCAAATGGACAGCTAAATACGCATAATGAATCACAGAAATACATACATGAATAAAATATTATTTATACAGTATATAAGAGTGTGATCTGCTGAGATATGCGATATTTATACTCACCAAACAGAGAGATTATGCAGACATGAAGCACACAACAGACTCTGTCCATGTTAGAAAAGTGCAGGTTGTGGATATTCATCACATCACAGAGAGGAATGTGTCTGTGTTTCAGGACATGAGTAAAGCCAGCAGATCAGCTCTCTATAAACTCTCAGCTGCTCTCAGTTCTCTTTAGAGCCCAATGCTGTCTCGCTCTCCATTCAGACGTCTCCTATTGCCTGTGTTGTCTCCCCCTGCTGATGGGCTTTTAACTTCATTCAGCAGATGAGTCTGTACCCTCCTTTGCAGACGTAATATGTGGTTTGCTTCCCTCAAACAAGTCTGCTCACTCGAGCGAGGTTTTGTGTTCAACCAATCAGAGATAGCTCTGAAATTTCTGAAGCTATAGGCACGTACTGCTGAGGGAGGTAAGCGAAACATGTAATACGTCTGTAAAGGACACTAACCAACACGGACAGGTTAAATGTTCAAAAGGTGGAATTTCAACATGTTTCTTCGGTGTTTAAGTTTTCCCGAACACAAGTTCTTTAGCTACAGGGCAGCACACTTCAGTCGGCGCTTCTGTAGTCAAACGTTTGACACGGGGTCGGTCGCTATCACGGTAAAGTCACTTGATTTCCTTTATGTTCTCATCCAGTCAGCTTTTTATTCTTGAAAACATTTCTTATAAATGGCAGCATCTAGTTCAGCACACAACCAGTTCACTTGACGGAAAGAACACAACTGATTATTGAAGGAATATTGATTTGGCTTTTTCCATCTACACATATTTTCTCTTTCATTGATCCGATTAGTATTATAAATACAAAACAAATGTCATTATCAGTGAGTTTCTAGGAGTTTCTGAACCCGCTGTTTTTGTTTATTAATATTTGACCAGGGAAACCCAAAAGGATTAAAATTTAACAAGCTTTCTGATTATTTTGAACAATGGCATTACATCATGGAACACAAAACCTGGCTGGAGTGCGCAGAGGTTAGTGTGTGAGGGAAGCGAACCACATCAGCTGTCTGCAGCAGAGGATAATGAGTCTGTGGGTTCATCCAAATTCTCACACAGGTGGTGTTCTTCCTCCCCTCTCCACTTTTCCTTTACCTCACTAGAAACTGACACAGGGGTCAAGGGAGATGTAGCAGTTACCTTGGGACGTGTTTGAGAAAAACTGCATGAACTTTCCTTCAATTTGTCATGAGCTTAGTGATGATTGATCAAGACACCTCTGATTCTACTGATGCCCTTCAATACTATACAAATTACAAGTACAACCCCCCTTAAATTTCCATTTTCAATTTCTTTATTTAATTAAAGGGACAGTGTGCATTAATCAATGTTTTAAGAAATGTGAATGCACTCGAGCAAGCTGAAAGGCTAGTTTTCAACGGCAGTCCCTTCGCCAGTTGTAAAAAAGCATCCTAGAATAAATACAAACAAAAATTTAAAAAACAGCGTGTAAAACAGGTCAAAATATATTGCATTACAGCAAAAAAACACATAGCATATAATACAGTTACAGACAAAATCCACTCTCACTTGATACAGGTAAATAATACATGTATCAGTGTTCACATCTTTAGCTGTCAAGAAGCCATTTCTTGACGTTAAACATGAATGAATGTTACGATGGAGACTCTCTAATTGTTTGTGCTACTGAATTCCACTGATGCAATGCCCTGAAGGAAAAGATGGCCTGGCTAAAAACAATTTTTCTTCGCGGGATCATGCAGTCTGCCCTAGCTGCCCCCCTATTAGCTCTGTCAGTAGTGGATCTAAATATTATGAAGCCAGATAGAGGAGGAGGTGCTGAATCATGCATTATCTTACATACAAGACAAATATTTTCATACCTGATGAGGTTTTCCCAGCTCAGTAGTTTATACTTCTTCAGAATATGGCAGAGATGGAATCTGAAAGGTTTCTTGTCCAACGTTTTGAGTGCTTGTTTGTCCAATGATTCCAGTGGTTTCAGTGCTGTAGAGTGTGCATTAGACCAACTTATCAGACAGTATGTGACGTGGGAGACGACCATTGAGAAGAAGTATATCTTGGCTGCTTCACTTGAAAGGAAGTCCCTGATAAACTGAACTTAACTTTGTTACTTACTTTGTTAATGTGAGTTTTAAAACTGAGGTTCGAGTTGATGTGCAGTCCAAGATATTTATATTCTGTGACAACCTGTAACCTCTCCCCAGAGATGAGAACACCTGGTTTAACGCGTACGCTGTTTTTTGAGAAGAACACACAAACAGTTTTTGACACGTTAAGCTGCAGACAGGATTGGTTGAGCCAAGATAACTCTGTCATCAGCGTACATTAAGGTGTCGCATTTTTAACAAACAGACAGCAGATGATAAATATGCACACTGAACAGGATTGGACCCAGTACAGACCCCTGTGGAACACCAGTTTATAATTCAAAGAGGATTAAGTTGTGATTATCAATTTTAACAAGCTGAGAGTGAGATGAACACCAAACACATAGAACATGCCTTCTTCTAAAATCAATGTGAGGCACTTCCGGTGTAATTCACTGTGCACCACAGATATTCTCAATGGTCTTTCACAAATGGTGTAAATGATTCAGTAAGTGTAGGACAAGCAAAAGAACAAAAAACCAAGACAGGTACTAATAATTGTGATTAGGCACGAGAGTTTTTGAATGGATAAAAGACACCCTCCACCACTGTGGATACTAGCAGCAAAAAATAAGTGTCGCTGTCTTCAACATTCATGTTAGATATAGTTAGAAAGCCTTTAAGCCTTTCCTTCCTGCATTCCCCATCAGGTTAAATTTTCCCTCATACTCTTTATCCTGATTGACAAATTCAATATTTAAATATCCAAGAAGCTTTAGTTCTTGCTGTCAATTCAATTGCTTGTACCAGTACATTTTGTCATGATGGCTGTCATCATGTTTGCAGTTTTGTGTTCTCTCCAACTTTTACAAACTCAGAAACTGGAAACTGCTCCACAATTATGGCTCCTGTAAAATCTGTATGGGGAAGGTATCATTACTGCACAATGCAAAATAAGTTAAATTTTAATTTAAGTGTGTGAAGTCTATTCTTAGAGCAAAGAATACTTTTTCTTACAGAGTAGCCAGAACATGCAGGCCTCAAGGAAGTAAAACTCCTTTTCCATCTTCAACAGAAGTGGTAAATATTTTTCCCAAGTGTGCTAAAAGGAGGAGGACAGAGAGAATGTCACTAAGCTTCTTGCCACTGGAAGTCGAACTGAAAATCACCCTCACAGATCCTTGGATGTTTTTTAGTCTAACCCAGTGTTGTACACTGAGTTGCGACCTCTACAAACAGAGGATATCACTTAATTACATTCTGCTGTTGGGAAATGGTCAGAATTTCCACTGTGCTGAGCTGATCCACATCAGTAGAACTGTTGTTGAAGCACTTGATGTCATCGATTATAAACAGTTCAGTGTTCCAAATGAAGGGCTTGATTGTTTGTCACAAGGGTTCTTCAGATAGAAAATGTCAAATATGTACCTGGAACCTGCAGGTTTTCATTACATGGTTAAAGTCACAGTGCAGTTCATGGTATCACATTGGCAAAGAGAGGAAACTGAATTTTGGGCTTTCATCCTGATGAATCTAGACAGTGTATTAAGCCTTCCGCATCAATGCTTTTAATTATTTTGAGGTCATAACATTTTTGAACCATGTTTCCAGTAATTCTGTTTTCAGGAACTTAATATTTGCAGTCGCAGACATTTATCTTCATTAAAACAGAAAATCTTAAAGATGTGCACAGCAGTGGTTAGCTGGGAGGTTTTTAGTCATGGTAGATAACACTCTTCACCACTGTGGAAGCTAGCAGCACAGAAATATGTTCCACTGTCTTCTACACTCAGGCTGGATATATCTAAAAAGCCTTGCTTTTTGGCATTTCCTGACAAATTAAACTTCCCATTGTACTTCTCATCTTGATTGACAAAATCCAAACTCAGGAATCCAATGAGCTCTAATGCCTGTAGTCCTTTCACCCGCTGGTACCAGTACATGTACTGATAGCTGCTGCCATCATGTTTGCAGGAGAGCTGGACGTGATCTGTGGGGTTTCCAAAGAGAGAAGATGGGGACTGTTCAACAGTGATGCCTCCTGTGTATTCTGCTGGAGAGGAAAGAATACATTACTCAGGTATATTTGAATGAAGTTTCAGCAAGTTCACACAAGTAAAAATGTCATTCATTGAAACCATAGTAACTTTATAGCCAAACAAATAGAAACAATTCCATTAAATCAATATCCATTCTCCTTACCACAGTAACACAGCAGATATGTAATCAGCACTTGGTATAAAGTTGTTCCCATATTTCACTGGGAAGTGCTCAGATGCTCTGATCATGAAGAGATCAGTTCTTATGCTGAAAGCTCAAGAGATCATGTGATCAGAGTAGTTTGGTGCAGTGATGTAAGTGTCTGGAGTGACATCATCATCTGGCAGGACTGCTTAATGTTCCTTATTGATCAGAGAGGATGATGGTCCCACAGTCTCCAGTGGCAGAATTTCTCCCTGACATTTGTTTTCTCTGTAATAAAAGCGTAGTCATGCAGATTGATAATTGAGACTATTTTTATATTTGATTGTTTTTTGAGGAGCCATGAAATTGAGGCATAGTGAAAAGGTGGTGATCAATATGTATTGATATTTCTTTGTGCAAAAACACTGATATTTTGATGCTTCACATGTAGAACAGGACTCCCAGACCCAACAGCATGAATGTCTGCAGTTAATTTATTTTGTGCCAGTTTAGACTGCAGAATTTTCCTTGAAGGTCACAGTGAGGTTGATGGTAATCAGTCATTTATTGGTGGATCTTCTCCCTTCATAATGTTTTATCCAGAAAAGGCATGTATTGGGAAACTTAATAAGTGCTACAGAATCACTGAATTCATATTTTTACTGAGAAACTGAGGAAATGGATGGCTGTGAAAGTTGGTGATCAGTGATGTGTACAATTAACTTCATTTGGAGTTTTTTTTTCTTGCTTTTTACATTTTTCAGTTTAATAACGGTGTTTGAAGAACAGATTTTTTAATGTTTAGTCAACATTTTAAGTCATCTAAACCCCAATTGCTTTGAGTCACCAATCACTACAGCAGTTTTCGATCCATTCATATGGGTCATTCTCATCAAATATTTGTGAACAAACTCTTGAAAGGGTTAAAGTTTTCAATTTAGCTAAATAAAGATGGTGTCTGCACTGCCATAAAGTTTTACCTTCATTGAAGACATTATTTATTTTTGACACAACATCTCACCTTCCAGAATTTATTTTTATGTTCAGGTGGCATTAACACTGATCTAAATTTAGTTGAAACTATTTTATCCGGTGCATTAGGTGCATTCTCTGGGAGTTGGAAAATATCAGTAACATTTTTGTTATGAATATGAATTTAATTCATTCAACAAAATAATAGCTTAAATGTGAAAAATCACACAGAACCTTGCATAGTTTCTAATTTCCTGAACAGAGAATATCATTGACTGCATATAAATACGGACAACCTAACAGCTCCTCAAAAGTGAGGCCAAAACATCTTGATCGCCATCTTGTGGCTGGCTGCAGTATGATTTATACACCCGCCTTCTCCATGCTAATGGATGGGAGTTGGGTCACACTGAAAAATTAAAGCACATGTCAAAGAAGTTTTTCTATTGTTGGTTTCTGTCATTTAAAGTTGTTCTAAAATGCTGATGTTTGTTCAAGTGTTCATCTGATAAGCTTGTGTTTATTTAGTATTTTGATTTTATAAAAGGGGGCATAACGTCATGATTGACAGACTTGCTTGACATCGACCACGGGGGTGAGTCACCCACTAGTTTATATCCGGGAATGCGATTGCCCATGAAAGGTTTTATGTTAACATCACACATGGATAAGTTGCTGGGTCCCTGTACAACTGAATGCAACCCATGGTGACTTTGGAAGTCCAACGAAAATTGACAGTAGAATTGTCTTTGCTCTGAGCATGGGGTCATGTACTGTTTGCAGCGATGCTATTGTTAAAATGTAAAGCAAGCTGGATAGCAAGCTAGTATGCTAGTTTAGCAAGATTCTATTACAGGTCAATGTAACACGTAGCCACAGGAAATATATTATTAAAAAAAAAATTCTCTTTACCTAGAACATAGTGTTATTTAATATTAGCAGTGTAGCCATGTTCAGAACGAGCTTTTTGTGAGTTAAAAACGGTAAGCTAGCTAGCTAACTCCTAAGCTTGTGAATTGAGATTTCAGAAATATGTCACTTAGCTAACATAGTTAGCTAGATAGCTGGTTGTGCAGAACTAATAAAACAAATGAAAACAGAAAGTCCATTTACCTTCAGACTCCCGCTATTTACCTTATGTTTAAGGATTGTCATGGATTTTGAAGTAGGGTTGTAGCTATGAGGCTCTAAAACAAAGTTAATGTATTAGCCACCAAGCTGTACCTAGCAGTTGCCACAAGTTAGTAGAGCCTGGCCGGAGCACCAGACATTGGTAGAGGAGCCAGTGTAGCTAACGATACCGCTCTGGATGAGATAAGGAGCAAACATAGGTAGCCTCAAAAACTGCACTTGGAAAACTAGCTAACCCTTTAACAAGGTTTTATTTGTGCTAGAACAGTGCTTTCAACAGGGCAGGCTTTTAGTTACGTTTCCTGAAAAGACACTGATGAATAGAGCAAATTATCCCCAGTGTCTTTTTTAACAATGGCACAGCCATTTAGGCTGCAATAAATATTAAGGGATGTGTTTTCGATTAGGGAAGATATACTCAACTCCAAAAGAAATGCCAGGGTGAGGTAGGCACAGATTTGGCGGCAAATCGTAAGATAATCCATATGATTTTTTGGTTGCTTTTCCAGTGAGGCACGATTTAAAATAAAGAAAGACCAGTCCAGTAATAATGGTTTGAAATTGTAATTTCTGAAATTCTGATGAGAGATCAGCAGTATCCTGAACGCTCCCTTCATTATGGTTACATATGCAGTAATAACAAACATTGAGCTGTTTTTGATGTGTACAGTGACACTTGACTGTGTTTACTTTTGGGTGTGGTCAATACACTGTCTTCACAAAGTCAAACAAAAAAGCAAAAATGCTACTGTTTCAAGAAAATGGAACCTTGTTCTTTTTGGCAAACTGGAGAGAGTTTGTAAAATAGCCATTAGCATGTTTCGGCTGCAGGTCTCATGTTGTGAAGAGTAGTACGCACAGCACCTCCTGGGTTTGAGATGAGCTGGAGAGGAGTCTGATGGACTTCTGCACTCCATCCAAACCCTGTGAAGTACAGCATTGTGACACAGTTAAATAGAAAAATGCCAATATATAATAATGCAGTTTTAAGACAATAAATAAGCTAACTGTATTTACTTGAGTCCTGAAAAAAAAAAATCGACTGTATCATTACATGCTTGAAGGCCTTTCGCCATTAAATGTAAAATTTCTATAAACTGCAGGAACAGACATTTCATCTAGCTGCATTAGAAGTGTATATAATTCAGTGCATGAATTACATTTCAACACATTATTGGCATTTAGCAGTCACTCATTCAGAATGAAAAATAACGCAACATGTATCAGCAGCTACAAAAGATATGAAACAATAACATCAATAAAGACAATCCTATCAGATGGTGTAAAGTTAGCTTACTTATGCTAAAGAGATGAACACAGAGGAGTTGCAGCTTTATCCATCCCATCTCCTCAGCTGTGAGAGAATAAGGTACTGAGATCAGTTAGAGGCCACAGAGAGAAGAACAGGGGGCCTTGTTTGAAGTTACATGGGAACCACAAAAATATTCGCAGCTGATGTTGTTTTAGCACCCCCTACAGGACACATGAACAATAATATGTGAGCATGTCACAAGAGGGTATCATAATCGGTCGTAACAAGCTCGCAGAAGTCTCAAATCACTCTCAACTCGGTATGACAGGTCGTAATAGACTTGCAAGCAGCTCGGCATGCGGTTGCATCAATGACCACAAATTTTTAGAAATTTTCACTCGCAAACTATTGCGAGCATTATGGCAAGCTAAATGCGATCCTTTTGCAACCCCATAACGACCGACAAATGTACACGTTTTAAATGCGACCGAATTTGCAACCACGCTGAGACCGCGGCGCGGATTACAGGGATCGAAGCCGACCAATGGCGAGGCTTCCCGCGACGTGGCGACGCAGCTTACAACCACACGTTGTCTATATAAACACACAGGGCCACCGCTTCCCATCACTTTCGCTGACACACTTTCACGAAAGTACACACGACAAGTAATGACTATTGCGACCGCATCATGGATAATTTTTAGTTTTCAGTCATTTTTCGGTCGCAATTAAGGTTTGGTGTAACTGCAAATAAGCGATCAAAGTAGGGAATGGCCGTGACTTGTGTGAGTGACCAAAATTTCACGATCGCACTGGTTGTATCGGGGTCATATCAGGGTCGTGGTTCGGTGTAAACAGGCCATTAGTGTGCTTTTGCAAACATCGAAAAGGATAATCAGAATTAATTTTGAGACCTAAAGATAAAATTTTGGAATTATGTAAAAAAAAAATTTAAAAATCCATAAAAAATTCCTTTTGGCGGGGGAATGAATTTATACACTTTAAGGATACAGTTGTGGAGTCAACAAATATTTTATTCACTGCAACCATTAATATTTTTCTTCTTCCCTTGGAGAGGTCGGTGGAGGAGAATCGGACAACACAAACTGATAAAAACTGAATATTTCAGCTTAAGACTCAGGGCTCTAAATTCGTTGACCAGGCATAGGCGCTAGGCGCGCCGCGAATGAGGAGTGCCGCCCAAAGGAGTGTATCCAGGCATATTTTTGCAATTTCTTCGTGCCAAGCAGCCCAGCGCAAGTACTCCTCTGTCCCGCCTCTGTCCCTCCTGCCGGCGCAAGTGGCAAAGAGGGAGGAGAGAAGCCTTGTGGGTTTATCACAGCCGAGTCAAATGAGCTCCTCTCCTGACCTTTAAAATGTTGGAATAAAGAAGCCTCTGTCCTATATCTGCATGATGCGTTAATGTTGCATTTTACTTTGCTGCTTCAGGCATGTTTTCTGCACCGCTTACGTCTATATTAAGCATTACGAATATGAGTTAGCTGGCTAGCTTGGTCATTCGCGAATTATTACCATTGGCGAACTTCAATGGAATTTCAAAACGAAACTACGTCAGATCATTCAAACTTATGAAGTTGGAATGAAATACGACGGTTGCTCATTTATTTCTTCTGCCTGCATCATTGGGAGGAGAAACGATGGATAGCGTGTTCCTATTATTACACCCTGTTGCTGCTTAAAATTTTGGGATTAACATGCATGGACAACAATGCAAGATACATTACACATTTATTTTCAATATGTGATCTTAACTCAGTACGAAATCATAGCAATCAGGCTGTATTCCTTTCCCCACTAAAAACGATAAAACCTAAGTGACAATAATAGCAGTATTAAGCTAGTACTGGACTGGGAATTTTCGCAGACGACAGATTACATTCAAAGTCAATGCAAAGACGCCGAATACGCGCCTGTATTGGCATCTTTGCATTGACTTTGAATGTAATCAGTCGTATGGTAATTCGCTTTTATGTCCAGTGTTCAAGCGTTTTACTGAACATAGAACGCCAAGCATTATAAATATATATATATATATATATATATATATATATATATATATAGTATACATACGCACTGCCTGATGCCGAGGCAGTTTGTGGTTGGCTGAGAAAGATGTGAAGTCGTTAGTTTGCATCACAGATTCAGCTGCGTCGATTAAGCCAGGTCGAGTTTCCATCCAACCGCTTTTAATCTGACAACAGGACAATCGATATAGATACTATAATTTATGTCCTGATTCAGATAGTTACATTAAATAGTGGTTGCTGTAATTATTTATTGCATTGAAATGTGCCTGACATTCTGGAAAACCTGCCTGTGAGGTTTCGGTGACGTGTGCACACTGTGCGCCCGGTCAGCCAAATTACCACTGCACAGAAAGAAAAACCAGGTTGGAGATGGCGAGCTTTGCACACTTTCGGCGGAGCCTTTATC